>JACTAT010000114.1:248798-331060 GCA_014526335.1 Chrysaora quinquecirrha
TTTTCTTCATAATCCCCATGACGATCCCGATCTTGGTCCAGATTAAAACAGATTGAAAGCGTTTCCGCCTGATAGCTGCTCTTCGGAAAATATTGCATTCGACAATATTTTGTCCAAAAAAAATTAATGCCTCATCTCGTTCGCTACAGGTAGTAAAATGCAAGAAAAACGAACCTCAACGCAAGATTTGAAAAAAGAAGTTGATGAGCTTACTAATGAAGTCAAAGGTAACTTTATGCCTTTCATTGATTTGTTTTTCAAGTACCGTAAAATCTCGCTGGGGGGTAGTTAGCCTTCGTTCATACGAGGGTATGCTCCCCCCCGAAAGGATATACCCTATCCTAGAAGAAATCGGGTAAAGTTTACCACCTCTCTTTCACGAGAGCTGGGTGTTGCTAAATGATTACCCTGTCTGGAGGAAACTTGCCCGCGCCCTAGTTTTGATTCCCGACACAGAGAAACCGAGTGAAAACGATACCTTGTAAAACGGCAAATCCTGGTCGGACAAATAAACTTAGTAGCTAACGCTCCACTGCCCTCCACCGAACGTTTAAGCTCTATTTAGCCCCTTATAGCTCTTTTTAGCCACCCTCTTTTATAAACCCCCGAATAACACGAGTTTGCGCTTCCATACTTCATGTGTTCGTCAAAAGACCTAAAATATCTTTGGCTCTGGGAAAATGAACTGAACATGCCACTGAAAAGTTTACGCTATGTTCAGTGCAGGGTCGCCAATTGACCTAAGTATTTCGCTGAATAATTGCTGAACATTTTTAGGTTCTTTTTCATGCAGTTATTTTGACGCTAAATTCGAGATTTTTAATTGACAAATTGACTAAGTTGCTGCGTATATTGGATAAAAGGTCATTGTTTGTTCAATTGAGTGGCCAATTAAACTGAACATAGCACTGAACTAATTTGTTCACCAAACAATTAACAAACATACACTGAACAATGTCCAACGGCTGAACAAGGTGGCCAAATGAACTTGATTTTTCACTGAACTTCAATTTTGGACGATGTTCAAAAAGCACCATAGATTTTCATAGACAGAGCCTGACAAAACAAAATCTGGAGCAAATCCAGACATTTGGTGGTTGAAAAAGCTTGATAATCAATTTAATATATTTTTTAACAGAACTTAAAACCGAGAATGCAGAGCTGAAGAGATATTTAGATAGACTGCTGCTTTACATTATGGAAAAATACCCTGAAGCATTAGAATCTAGACGATTTAATAGGTGAGTTAAATTTGCCTGCTGCAGAATGCTCTATTATATGAACCAACTGAATATTATCAATGAAAATCGGACTTAATATAATTGTGAATAGCGCTTTTGTCTATTATACTCATATTTCATGTGAATATTTAGGCACTGGCCAAACGATTAAACGCTGTTGGTCAAACATTCGCGATTTGCTTGACAAGCAATGTTTGACCGTTTGACCAGGTCACAAAAATTCCCTGGCAAGCAGATTTGCTTAAGCTTAAAATAATGCTGGTATCAGGCAAAATGTTTTTGACGAGCAATGTTTTGTCTTGTGGCCAAACAACGTGTTTGACAAACAAATTTCAAATGTTGGACCGTTTGCCAACGTCACAAACATTGATTTGCAATTAGATTTCGCTTAGCTTCAAAAAACAATGCTGGTGTCAAGGAAAACATTTTGGATAAGCAATATTTTGTCTTGTGGTCAAACAATCAAACGTGTTTGACAAGCAAATTTCAAATGTTTGACAATGTTTGACTGTTTGGCCACGTCACAAGCATTGCTTGGCAATCAGAATTCGCTTAGCTTTAATAACTTATGTGTTGTCAAGCAAAAAGTTTTGGATAAGCAATGTTTCGTTCTGTGGCTTAACAATCAAACGTGTTTGACAAGCAAATTTCAAATGTTTGACAATGTTTGACCGTTTTGCCACGTCATAAACATTGCTTTGCAAGCAGATTTCACTTAGCTTCAAAAACCAATGCTGTTGTCAAGCAAAACGTTTTGGACGAGCAATGTTTTGTCTTGTGGCCAAACAACTTGTTTGATAAAAAATTTCAAATTTCAAATTCTTGACAAGCAAATTTCAAATGTTTGACTATTGACTATGGTTTGACAATATTTGACCATTTGGCAACGTCAAAAAATTGCTTGGCAATCAGAATTCGCTTAGCTACAAAATCCTATGCTTGTATCAATCATTAATGTCTTTGATATGGCCGAAGGCTCGAACATTTGTTTGTTTGATAAGCAACAAGCTATTGTTGTAAACATTAATTTAACTGAAGTACATATTATAATGTTATCCTGTAAAATACAGTAACGTATTTGTTAATGTCGTGAAAGTAATCATTTGCAATTTATCCCAAATTTATCAAACCAACCGACCGAAGAAAGCTTTTATATCTTCTTGCTTCACTGGATTTTGCGCTGACCGCGATAATCAAAACGAGACAAGGAATTGCCCTTCTCAGGACGTCACAGAACGTTGACCAGATAAAGTCTTCCCACGTCAAAAGTGATATTTGTTTTTGCTTGGAAAACCAGAAATAATATTATACGTTGATATCGGCTGCACAGGATAAATAATCAGTAGAGATAAAAAGCCACTGGAAACAGCTTCTACGTGAATCATGTGGATACAATGACCTAGAAACAACTAATCATCATAACTGGTAGACAGGAATTGCGTTGGAAAATTGACCCAGGAAAAATTAGCCTAGAAAATTCATTGATACGAAACCAAGCACTGATTTTATGAGAAAATCTCAATGAAATGCAAATACTTGACATCCTTTAGCAAAACGTATCCCCCTGATTGTACCCCAGTAAAGAAGTACCCTTAGAACTACTCCTTGGGTACCCCCTTATGTAGGCTGAGGAGCATGTGTGCCTCACATGGGTTGGTGTTTCTTAAAAAATGCCCTACAACCAGGTTTTATTGTGCCTAAAATACCTTGTCAGTGGGTATAGAATAAAGTTTTCTTAACCATTGATGCGAAGATGCATACTTAAATCATAAAATTTGGTGGCTGTATGGTAAAACAATATCATTAAGCTGGGCTGCTTTGTAAAAAACTCAGGGGCACACCCCTATACATTTCAGGGTCAGGTACCCCAACCGGGGCAAGTACCCCCAAGAAGGGTTGTTTAGTCATTTTGGAATAGTATAGTCAGCTTCCCAACAGTCTGCCCGTATCTTTGGCTTTGGTGCACCCTTTTAAAGAGAATTGATTTCGCTTGGGAGAAGTGCGTAGAAGCCTAGAAGGAAACTCAATACATTTGTTTTGAAACTTTTTGTGTTTCCTTGTTATGGAAACAGAAGTGAATAACTACAAACCTGATACTCTGTTTCTCTTAGGTGCCTAATTGCTGGGGGTTGGAATAGGCGGGGGTTCGAACTTCTTTCAGAATCCAATTAGCGGGGGTCGGAATAAACGGGGGTTGGAATTTCTTTCAGAATCTAATTTTTCTACTGCAAGTTGCAGATTTTTCAGATTTCTATTTCTGTATCTACACGAATTACTTATCAGCTTAGTTTTGTGTTCGAAGAATTTCGAACACATTGGTAAGAAAATATCGACACCAACATCATTGGGTGGCGTGTCACTAACTAACTAACTACTAACTAACTAACTAACTCACTGACTAACCAACGCTTGAACAATGGAAAACGTGTAACAATAGTATAAGCATCTCAACAATGCCATTAGGGCCATTGTCTCGGCCATTTATGCGCAATTTGCGGTTAGCCCTTTGTCAATTTAAGGTCATGTGATAATTTTCTCTTCGCACAAGCTTGATTGCATCTGAGTCATGGCTGTTTACCATTTGAAACTGGCAAATTGCCACCTTTGATTGGTAAATGACATTTCACGCATTCTCAACATTAATCAAAGAGTCTTGGCAAAGAGCGGCAATTTCAAACCAGTTTTCAAAACAAATCTTCATTATTATCATCCTCACCATAAAAATCGTCATAATAATAATAATAATAATAATCACCATCATCATTATCATCATCATCATCATGATTACCATCACTATCGTTGATAGTGTGGCTGCGGCAACATCTAAAGGAACTCACCACCACCACAATCACCCCAACAACCATCACCACCACCACCCTATCACCACCACCACAACCACCCTAAAACCATCACCACCACCACCCTTATCACCACCACCACAACCACCCTAAAACCATCACCACCACCACCCCTATCACCACCACCACAACCACCCCTAAAACCATCACCACCACCACCCTTATCACCACCACCACAATCACCCCTACAACCATCACCACCACCACCCCTATCACCACCACCACAACCACCCCTAAAACCATCACCACCACCACCCTTATCACCACCACCAGCCCCCTAAAACCACCACCACAGCCACCCCTACAACCATCACCACGATCACCTCTATCAAAACCACCACGCCCCTTATCACCACCACCACAACCACCCCTACAACCATCACCTCGACCACCCCTATCACCACCACCACAACCCCCCTACAATCATCACCACGATCATCCCTATCACAACCATAACAAGCACCCCTACCTTCAGCACCACAACCACCTCTACCACCACCACTACATCCATACTACCATCACAATCACCCCTACCAACAAGCATCATAATCATCGTGGTCATCAACATCATCATCATAACCACCACCATTATCATGATAATCATTATCGTCATTGTTGTGCATACCGATTAACATCTTTCATCATTTGACCGAAATAGCTATATTCAACCAGAGTCGTTCTTCGAACACGCCCATAGGGCCCCTATGTTTTCTATTTGGAGACAGGAGAACCACCTAGCAACAGAATTCCTTGAATTATTGAAGCGATGAGGTAAACCAGGAATTTTCTTATTGTAAAAATGGAAAATATTTTGTTTTCAAAGGTTTCATTAGGTTTACTTCCGAACTTTCATTTCACGGGAACCTTTGAACAAAAAAGCCCTATCAGAATTTTTAGTGACACGCTTCTTTAAATATCATTATCGATACGAGGCGCTGGTTTTCGGGGCTATTTTCTCTGCTTTTTCCAAAGCATTTCACTGGCTAAAACGCTTTTATTAAAAGTAGTAAAGATAGGTTTTCTAGTACAGTACTAAGGGTGTACGAGACGAGATCTTGAAAGAGTGAATTGCCCCCCTCTATATCACCCCTTTGTAGGAGTGCATCGCCCCTCTCGGTTACCCCTTTGCTTCTCTAAAGCGAAAATCTTTTTCAAACTTGAAGGAAGCTTGATATGAAGTAAGAATAATTCCATTGACCCCTAGCCACTGTTCCAGAATTTATCTAAGTTCAAATAAATTAGCGACAAAGTTTTGTCCAGAAAAGCTGTTTGGGAATGTTTTGACTTGTTTGTACATTGCTGTGTTTCCGTGCTGCTAACTTGACTTTTTAAACAGCATAATTCATAAGAGGAATATTGTATTTTGAAAGTTATTAGACGCAAAAGGAAAAGTTATGAATGGGTGCATGCTTGAACTACGTGGCATTCGTAGCCAGGTTTTGCGGTCGTAATCGTGTTGTTGTAATCGTGTTTTGAATGACGTGTAAATATGCGTCATCGATTATTATTAGATCAATTAATCGTTTAACAAATCACATGGCAACTAATCACGTGGTCAGCATAAATAATATATAATCGTCACGAGAAAACTCCTTCAGAAAGAGGATGTGAAGGAAGGCACGACAAGGGTGGAAGAAATCGGTAAGGTATTTATACTAGAGACTTCCTTGAAGAGTTTCAGATCTTGCTTAGTTGTTGGAGGAAAGATCACAGCTAAGAAATGGAGTCTGAAAACGTTGAAGTACCTATTGTGATTACATCTGAGAGTGAAGATACAACGACTTCGTCAGTTAGGCCCACTGATCATCAAAGAACGTCCTCGAGAAGCTCAGAAAGTTCTCCTTTTATGACGGATTCTGATGGCGATGATTTCTACGATGCTAAAGACATTGTTCAGAATGAAAATAGTGAAAATCCTAAAGAGAAAATAACGAGGAAGTCCAGCATGATCAAGTTGACAACAGAACTGAAGGAGAAAATAATTTCGCAGACGGAGTGGTTGTTCAGTGATGAAAATCTCCAAAAAGATGGATTTTTGTTGAAGCACGTGAAAAGAAACAAGGATGGATTTGTTAATTTGAAACTGTTATCTTCATTCAAGAAAATGCGTTCAGTTTGTAAAGATTATCGAGTAATTTGTGAAGCTTTGAAAGACTCGAAATTGTTGAAATTGAACGAAGAATGTACGAAAATTCAACGAAGATCGCCCTTGCCTGAAAAGCTTTTTGAGCAAGCTGCTGTGAGGTATGTTGTCGTTTCAAATATTAAAGCCGAAAATCCTTCAATGGATTTCTTTTCTGAAATGTTTTCCAACAGTGGGCAGATCGAAGGTGTGAGGATAATTAGGCCGGGTAAAAAAGCACCAAGCGATCTGCAATCACACTTTGCTCACAACCCTGAACTTGTAAATGAAACTGTCGCAGTTGTCGAGTTCGAAACAGCTGAGCTCGCAAAGGAAATCGTCCAGAAAGGTCTCCCAAAGTCTGAGAAATATGGCGAGCCGAAGTTAAGTTTGTTACATCTTAGTGCAAAGCAGCTTTCGAAACGAACCAGACACCTTTCTGGCGGAAGCGAACCAAAGAGTGGCAGTGAGGACATCATGTCTGGCAAAGAAGAGGAAGTGAGAGTTCAAAAGGGCAAGAAAAGTGAAAGGAAGAAATTAAACAAAAAGGGAACCAGTAACCTGAAAGCACCAGAAAGCTGCCAAAGTTCATCAGATAATGATGCGAGCTACTCATCTTTCAGTAGTTACAGAAGAAGGTTCCACGATTCAAGCAACGCTCCCTCATCTGGCAACAGTCCACAGCAAAGTCCCAAAAATGCCAGAAAAGCCCAGAATAATAATGGATTGCATAAGGGCACCCCTGAGAGCAGTCCTGGGTCTCCGAGGAAGCATCTAGACCAGAATCAAGGCAAGAAATTCAATGGAGGCAAGTTCACACGGGAACTGAAGCTGTCTCCTCTTGCAAAAGATGCCAGTCCCATGACAAGCCCTGAGATGAGACGCAGAAGTCCTCAGAGAAACGTCATCATTGAAACATCAAGTCTGCCAAACAGCCCTTGGATAACAAGAAGAAAAATCTATAATAAAGATCACAACGAAAATGTGGACCCTTTGAATGGCAAGCTCAATGCTTTTGGACTTGTGAGACAGCCCAAAGGACCTGACGGCACAAGGGGTTTTGCTGCCCTATTGAACAGAATACCTATACATGCTTAACTGGGGGGTCTCTGTAAATTTTAGAAATTATTTAGTTGTATTTCTATCAGCTGTTTTATCAAACATATAATTTCAAAATTTAGTCTAAACTTTTTGAGTTTTAATACCAAGAAAGACAATGGTTATCCACTAAGGGATAGCATAATAAGTTATTGTAATTTATATAATTATTTATCTCAACTTTTATCATAGTTTGAAGGATTGGTTTATGCAAAATTAGCAAGCCTCATTTGCTTGAGTTTGAATTTTGTTTGGGTGTGATGTTTGCTAGTTGGACATCATGAAAACATTTTACATACATAGTTACCCAGTTAAGATGTTAGGTCTAGTATATTACAGTAGTATAAAACCCAAACTAATACCATTATATAAGGCAAACTTATTGGTTACATTAAAGCAATATTCAATGGTAGTATTTAACTCCCAAACGTTTTTATTTTTTACCAAAATTTTCCGTGTCTATGAGATATTCTAGCTAGGTTTTTATAGTTATAAAGGGATCTGTAAAACAGTAAACAAAATAGATTATTAAGCTTTTTGAATTGTTTTCCTTTTTTATCAACTTTATTTAATTCTTTTTACTTTTCTTGTTATTCAGGCTTGTTTCTGTAAGTGTAAAATATTAAACTCCAGATTACTTATATGTAGTTCATCTAAGGGTCAGTAAATTAAAGTAAAAAGGTCAGTAAAAAGAAGTATAATAACCAAATGTTTACTAAAATTTTGGGTTAATATAACTCTATATTATTTCACTTTCTCCCTCCCCCTCTTCTCCTTTTTAGACCCCCTCGTCTCCAGTCTTGTAAATTACTTCCATAGAAACGACATAAAAAAAACCACAGTGCAACAAAATCAACCCCCTCCCCTCCTGCAGATGTACCTAAAATTCAAATGACCCCTTTGACATAGTTTCCGAGATGTTTTTTGCAATAGCAATTTTGCATCCTAAGGGATCTTAAGGCTAGAAGGTCTATGAAACTTTGTCTTTTAGAGATTTTCAATCATGTTGTTTTTGTACCAAATCCTCTGCCCTCCCAATTGTAAAGTTGCCTATAAATTACAGTAACCTAAATACTATATTTATCGTTTGTATCCTTATTCCCCTCTTTAGCATATATATTTATTACATTATTATTATATTAAGGGTGAAAAGTTCTAATAATTTCAATTAAGTTTGGTCTTAACTATTACATAATTATTGTCATATAGGCTAGATGATGTATAAATTATAGAGGAGGTTGAACTTGTGTGATGAAAATTTCAGTTAAGTAAAAATTTGTGCTTTCATTGATCTTTCTGGTTCTAAACTGTTTCTTTCGGTCCCCTTCAATTAAGCGTGCAAAAGGCGGCGAAAACAGATTTGTACTTTGCGCTGGCGTTTTCTCGAAAAAGCGAAACGCTGTCTGCTGTCGTAAAACAGGCAAGCAACAGAGTTATCTTTTTGAGTTGGAGTTACGCGGTGTCGTATACATAAAACATGCAGAAATTAAATTTCCGAATTATATTTTTGTGATTAGTGAACTTTGGATGACGTGCCTTAACAACATTGCGTGTCGTAAAATAGTTCGGCGACACTTAGCCTGAAGTCCGTTAGACGAGTGGAGTGTCGCGCGCTTGATTGGTATAAACGTTTTTCGAATCAGATTTTCGAGATTGTTGAGCAGCAATCCGTCGGCCGCAACGCCGCAGCGGAGCAAGCGATGCGGAGATCAGCGTCTTCGATTATTGAAAGCTAACAAACAAATCGAGGATGCGCAGGGGAAATAGCTACTCAAAAATAACACAACATCAGTTAATTTCTTTACTTCATTACTCCACTATCACATTAGTTATTATTTATTTATAATATATAAAGCTTTACTTTATAATAGTCATACAATTCACAGCTTTTTTACATGAAGGTTTATGTATGTGATGCAACGATACAGAATATTTTCACTTCTCTATTACGCTAAAATCTGTAATTGCACAAAGTAAGTTTTGTTCAGAATAAACTTTAAACGGAGAGCCTAAAATTCGGGGTTTAGTGAATAGCCAGCTATTCACCCCCAAGAGACAATTTTGTGTCATAGGAGGGCTAAGGGGGCGCCATTGTTCTTATAGATAGCAGCAATGGCGATTTGTAGGTGGCAAGGGGGCGAATGCCTCCCTAGAATCTGGGAGTCGGTAATCATAGGTGAAAAAGCGGCTGAAAATCGCTAATCACAATCAAAGTTACCAAATTTTGTTCATAAGCCCTATTTACACTACAAAAATCTAACCCGGGTTAACTTCAACCCTGGTCGAACCCGGGTTAAATTTTTGTAGTGATATTCCGGTGAAAACCGCCGCTGAGAAGGAGGGTGCGTTCTTTTTAGACTTCTAGCTGTTCTGAGTTCTGAAAAAGTAGAGACCGGAGGCTACTACCGATTCAAGACGCCAAAAAAGCACACTAACGGAAGACTTTAGAGAAGTTGATTTGGAAACAATTTCTTTGCAAAGTCTGCGAAATATTCCAGTTCTGGAATCAGGAGAGTTTGGACCTCCAAAATCTCTGATCTTCCCGAGAGCTGTCAAAAATAACGGGCTTTCGCTCTCTCGGAAGTCTACAGAAACAACAAGACGCAGAAGAAGGTCCTAGAAGACAGAGTCCAGAAAAGTGTTCAACCTTCCTCCAGACAAAAATTCCCCTAGCTGGAAACCTTCCTCACTTAACAATGAAAAATAGGCGTGTTTTGGGTGTGGCAAAATATTTTCCATTGTTCTACTGGACCTTCCTCCGGTCAATGACCGTGTGACCGTAACTTTTTCCTGACTCTGCTAGAAGAACGCACCCTCAAAAACGAAGTTGAAAATTATACGAAAGTTTGCCTGCCATACCTTCAGTCCTCGACTACCCATCATATAAAACACTACCAACTCAAATAATATGTTACCTATTAACATTAATGTACACTTCAAATTACTAATGTCTGAAATCTATCTTACTTAATATCTAATTGAATTAATCCAGCATGCTAAAAAGGGTTAAAATCTAAGTAAAATTTGCTACAGGAAATTTCAAGTTCTTAAATAAATTTGTGCATTTCTGAAAATTATTAAGATGAAAAACGAAATAAAAATTTCTAAAGCAAAATTTTTCAAGTCATAAAGTCATGTATGATTTGAATTGAATTTTGTGTGCGGTGTAAATGTTGTTTGTCGTTACAATCGTCTATTAATTTGTTAAATTGTGTTGTGTTGAAAAACCTGCGTTTCATGGGCCCAAATTTTTCTTTAATTTTTTCAGCGAATCTTGAACCTGTATAATAAAGAAGGAAAATTTAATTCTAGATTTAAAATCAAATTTTAAAGGAAATTAACGTTGAAGAAAAGGGGTGAAACTAATTTTCATGAAATTGAATTCAAGTAAATTACACGTTTTTTTATAAGAAACCTAGCTCGGGGCCTAGTTCTAAAAGTTTCTTAATTTTTGGTCCAATTTTAGCTCTAAAAGTTTCTTAACAGCTTCTTAATGCATTGAAATAAATTGCAGTGAAAATGACAAAAAACCTTCTGCGAGATACACGGAAACCAGTATTGCTTACAGATGCGAGAAATCGCACAGAATTAGCCACGCTGGTGCGAGAAATCGCACGGAAATGCTTGAGAACTAATTACTACCTCCACAAATGTGAATCAGAAAACGGACGCAAAAATTTCTACAGTTTCTTAACTTTTTCCTCCTAGTTCTTAAAGTTTCTTAACTTTTTGGATGTCTAGTTCTAGGTTTCTTATAAACCGGTTTCTTATATAAAAAAAAAACGTGTAGGTAAAAAGCTGTTTAAATCAAATGTGGATACTAACCTTATAAACAGCTTTTAAATTTGAGGATAGAATGTCGTTCACCCTGAAAGTAAAGGAAAATAATAATAATAAGTATAATAAGAATAATAATTTCAGTTAAGCTTGCTAGAGTAAAGCAAAGTAATAAAGTAAAGTTAAGTTAATCAATGTATAGTAAACTTCAGTTAAGTAAAGTAAAGACGAGTAAAGTAAAGTAGAGTAAACCAAAGTAAAGTAAAGCAAAGTAAAAGAAAGTAGAGTGAAGAAAAATTAAAAAGAGTAGAGTAAAGTGAAGCGAAGTAAAGTAAAGTAAGGTAAAGAAGAGTATAATAAAGTAAAGTAAAGTAAAGGAAAATAAAGTAGAGAAAGTAAAGAAAAGCAAAGAAAAGAAGAGCAAAGTAGAGTAATGTGAAGTAAATTAATCTAAAGGTGAATTAGACAAAGTACAGAAACGTAAAGTAAAGGAAAGTAAAGAGAAGTAGATTAAAGTAGAACAAAGTAAAAAAAACAAAGTAAGTAAAGCAACGCGAAGTGAAAGGTGAAGGAAAGAAAATTCAAGAGAAATTCAATGAAAAAAACATAAAAGTATGAAACGAAAACATTCATGAAACTCGCAAGATTCTCACCTTTTTAATTTGCCCGAGTAGGGATTTTGTTCAGATGACGATAATTTCAAATTTGAAGACGTGCATAATCTAAAATTGAAAAAAAACTTAAGATTACGTCTCTCGCTCAATATTGCAACTGATCATAGCCCTGAGTTCCAAGAGAACAAGCGAAGAGGACTAGATTTCGCGAAAACTTTGTCAGAAATCCTTTTTTCTTACGGAAATCCGTGACAACTTTTACCCCCCCCCTTCCCTGGGGCACTCTTTGACATTTGGGTAGTGGGAATGTGCGGCTTTTACCCCTTACTCCAAGGGGATATGAATAAAACCCCATAACATAACAATCATGACAGATTACCAATAACAACACATTAAGCAATACTCACGGCGAATAACTCTGGTTTCTTTCAGCAAATATTTGACTAAGACTATTAATTTTGTATAGGAGAAACAGCGACATAATCCCCAGGATTATGATTCTATAAGAAAAGAAATTAGGTTAGCAAAAAGCTTTTTTCTTCTACCATCTCTTAAAACTTAGCTCGTTGGGTATCTGATTATACTTACATGATAGAAATGAAAAAGTAGATTGACATGTAATTCACCAGCCTAAAAAGATAAATATAATAGGTAACACAAAGTAAAGCAAAGTAAAGTAAAGTAAACCACGGGGAAGTCGAATAAAGTAGAGTTTAATATAGAAGAATAGATAACAAAGGAAAGTCAAGCCAAGTAAAAAAAGTTAAACAATGTAAAGTACAATGGAAAATGAAAGGTAGAGTAAAGTAAAACAGAGTGACGCAAAGTATAGTAAACCAAAGTAACGTAAAGTAGAAAAAGTAAAGAAGAGAAGAGTAAAGTAAAGTAAATTAAAGTAGCGTAAAGAAAAGTAAAGCAAAGTGAAATAAAGTTAAGTTTACTTAAGTTAAGTAAATTACGCTAAAGTAAATGGAAGAAAAGTAAAGTAACGTTAAGTTAAGTAAAGTAAAGTGATGGTAAAGCAAAGTGAAGTAAAGAAAAACAAAGTGAAAAATAACGTAAAAAGCCAAAGTAAAAGAAATTGGTAAAATAAGGCAAAGTACGGTAACGTAAGGAAAAGTAAGGTAAAGTAAGGTTACTTAAGGTAACGTAAGGCAAAGAAAGGTCTCTTAAGGTAAAATAAGGTGAAGTATGGTCACTTAAGGTAACGTAAGGTCAAGTAAGGTCACTTAAGGTAACGTAAGGTGATGTAAGGTCACTTAAGGTAACGTAAGGTGATGTAAGGTCACTTAAGGTAACGTAAGGTCAAGTAAGGTCACTTAAGGTAACGTAAGGTCAAGTAAGGTCACTTAAGGTAACGTAAGGTCAAGTAAGGTCACTTAAGGTAACGTAAGGTCAAGTAAGGTCACTTAAGGTAACGTAAGGTGATGTAAGGTCACTTAAGGTAACGTAAGGTCAAGTAAGGTCACTTAAGGTAACGTAAGGTCAAGTAAGGTCACTTAAGGTAACGTAAGGTGATGTAAGGTCACTTAAGGTAACGTAAGGTCAAGTAAGGTCACTTAAGGTAACGTAAGGTCAAGTAAGGTCACTTAAGGTAACGTAAGGTCAAGTAAGGTCACTTAAGGTAACGTAAGGTCAAGTAAGGTCACTTAAGGTAACGTAAGGTGATGTAAGGTCACTTAAGGTAACGTAAGGTCAAGTAAGGTCACTTAAGGTAACGTAAGGTCAAGTAAGGTCACTTAAGGTAACGTAAGGTCAAGTAAGGTCACTTAAGGTAACGTAAGGTCAAGTAAGGTCACTTAAGGTAACGTAAGGTCAAGTAAGGTCACTTAAGGTAACGTAAGGTGATGTAAGGTCACTTAAGGTAACGTAAGGTGATGTAAGGTCACTTAAGGTAACGTAAGGTCAAGTAAGGTCACTTAAGGTAACGTAAGGTGATGTAAGGTCACTTAAGGTAACGTAAGGTGATGTAAGGTCACTTAAGGTAACGTACGGTAAAGTAAGTTCACTTAAGGTAACGTAAGGTAGAGTAAGTTCACTTAAGGTAACGTAAGGTAGAGTAAGGTCACTTAAGGTAACGTAAGGCAAAGAAAGGTCTCTTAAGGTAAAATAAGGTGAAGTATGGTCACTTAAGGTAACGTAAGGTCAAGTAAGGTCACTTAAGGTAACGTAAGGTAATGTAAGGTCACTTAAGGTAACGAAAGGTAAAGTAAATAAAGCAAAGCAAAGCAAATTAAAATAAAGAAACAGTTCTTTAGGAAAGTTATAAATATTTTAAAATTCGTACCTGTGCCTAACAGCATTGAAAGTTTTTGAAGCACAATTTGAAATTTGCTTGACACATTTTGCAGCAGATTTTATATAGAAACGATTCGCATCAAAATGTCCAGCGGCAGCTAAAACAAAGGAAAATTTGTCTTTAAAATACAGAATTTGCCCAAATTTTTTGCTAGACGGTGAAGTATAACAATATGATTCATCGATGCATTATCATACTTTAGGGTTCACTCAAGCGTCTCGTAACGACTTCAGGAGGGGGGGGGGTTCGATTTCGTTACAATATGCTTAATTTGTGTTTTGCTTTCTACGGCTGCAAGTTAGACTTATTGCATGAACCGTAGTTGCTCTTAGGTGCCTAATTGCCGGGGGTCCCAATTAGCGGGGGTTGGATTTTTTGTTGAAAATTAATTGCCGGGGGGTCCCAATTAGCGGAGGGGGGTTGGATTTTTGTTGAAATGACTCCAAGACTCAGACTCAATTTTTATCTTATTTTGTCCATGCAAGACTGGTATCTATTTATTTTGTGATTTTGAATACTCTGATATGAATTTTCAATACGCGTCACTTACGCGAAGTTGAAAAATTTAATAAGCGGGGGGTCCTAATAAGAGGGGGGGGGTTGGAAAAATTTTCAAAAATTAATTAGCGGGGGGGACGGCAATTAGGCACCTAAGAGTATCGCTATTGAGTCTATGCTGGACGCTTAAACTACGCTGAGCAAACAGCTGTATTGTTGTTGTTGTTGTTTGCAAAAAGTGGGGCTCATGGTCATGTAATAAGTCTAGCTGCAAGTTACATTGGAAAGGAGGGCTTGAAATTGGAGAAAGTGGCGTAACACGACGTTTGAATGTTCCCTCACTTGAAAATTATCAAGAAATAAAACAGATACTTACTTATTGCTGGACTATAAGACTCGTTCCTTCGCTTCCAAAGCTTCAAAGCTTGCCTATTTCTCACAATGTGTAACTCTCTCAAATCTGATTCCGTATGCCACTTACAAAGTGAAATTCCATTCCCAATTCTTAAATCTGTCCTTCTATATTCTTCCTGCTGCCTTATTGAGTTTTTACAAACAATAGCCGGATACATATGTGTGCTGTTTTTGGTAAAAATTGGCGTTGAAAATCTCAAAATGTCTAAATCATTATCACTGAAGTTTCCTCGTGTATCAAAACTGCATTCTGAAACAGATGCTCTTGTTGCATACTAGCCCTGGTACCCGTCGATGCCGGGTTGAATTTTTTCAACTTTCCTTTAATAAAGTGGAGACTTTTCTGAGATACAATTCATTCACATGTTTAATTTGACGTATTAATCGTTTCTTGTATCAATCGACTATTGTTTAGCCGAATCGTACAACTAATAAGCATCATGTTGATTAATTTGACGTCAACATGGCTTCAAGAAATCGGAATCCCGTCGCTTTTATTTCCATTCTACTACCTATTTACCTATTATTGAATTCTTTTAATTCATAACGTTTTTGAAAAATTTTTTCGCCGAGGACACTCTCCGGAAAATGCCGATTACAAAGATACCTTTTGTTTTTCAGTCCGTGGAGTGGTTCTTGAGTTATAAGCGAACATATATCAAGTCATCACCTTTTCGTGAACGGCTGCTTTCCACATACATACATACATACATACATACAAACAGTTCTGTTTTATATATATAGAAAAAGAAAAGTAAAAGTAGCTAAAAGTAAAAATTAAAGTAAAAGGAAAAGTAAAAGTAAAACGAAAGGTTAAAGTAAAACAAAAAGTAAATGCGAGCGTAAAGGTAAACTTAGACGTAAAAATGGAAGTAAAACAACTAAAAGTAAGAGAAAAAGTACTTAACTAGAAGAAAAAACTGCAGTGAAAGTTTAAAATGCAGATAGTACAGAAAAAGAGTAGAAAAGAAAAAGTAAGAGCAGAATAACATTCAAAGTTAAAGTAAAAGAAAATTAGTTAAATGTTGAAATATGTTAAAATCTTACTCTTCTCTGGGGAGTTTGTATAGATATAGCATTTGGAACAACAAAAGCAGTTCGTTCTCGGCACAGACCAATAATTTCCTTCATTTCAATCGTTTCCTGCAACGGAATAACCAAACATTAACAAAATATACGTGTACAATCAATAAAAAAATTATCAAAAGATAATTTTAAGAAACTGGAGGACACTCACATTTTTCTTTCACATATTCCCTGAAGTTTTATTAAAATTTAGGAAGAAAGAAAGGTGATAAAGAAAACTCTTCTTACTCTTGTTTCGAAGCCGAATATATTCGAGTAAAAACATATCCAATTTTGCGAAACAAACATTTTCCCTTGCAGTAAAATATCCTTGCTTAGAGCGCATGTAAACACTAAAAAACAAGAGAAGAAAGTTTGAAAACAAATATTGTTTGAACAAGTATTGTTTGAACATCAAAATCAAACATTGTTGGCTTTTTGATCAAACATTTGAGAGTGTTTTACAAGCATTGTTGACCGTTTGGCCACCTTCTTTGTTTGACAAGCAAAAATAAGCAAAATTTGTTGCACTCAGTTTTGGAAATAGTTCAAAACATTCTATGCTTGACTATGCTTGACGCAAGCAAAATGTTTGACAAGGAATGTTTCACAGCGAGGCAAAACAGTAAAATTTTTTGCTTGAGAAATCTAAAATTTTGACAAACAATGTGTGATTGTTCGGCCAGGATTGCGCGCGACGAAGGAGCGAGCTTACTATTTGTGGGCTTCAATCGGCAAAACTGGGCTTCCGTTTCGTCTGCTGACAGCGCATATTTTTCAATTGCAAACACAGTGTTAACAGCTTTCCGCTGTGCGAAGGGATTCGAAGGAATTAACGCATGACATTTTAGCAAACTTCGATGTTTTCTTTCATGGTTTCCCTCTCATAATGAAGTTGTGATCGTCAAGAAGCTTTTTCTGGTGTTAAATGTAAGTTGAGAACGTAGATAATATTTGCTTTATTTGTTTCACCTCAGAAGGCCACTTTGGTAACGAATTCAATTTGAATGTTTTTTATGTTTCTCATGCCCCATTCTGCCATTGGCATTATTGATTATGGGCTGCTCTTTTAGGCCCATGAAATCAAAATTTCAAGATGGGTAGTCTGTAGGCCTGTACTGCAATAAATTTTGTATAGCCGAAACAGATAATAATATGATAACTATTTGTTTTACCTGAGAAGGCCACTTTGGTAACGAATTCAATTTGAGTGTTTTATTTTTCCATTTTACCCCGGACTGAAATAGATACTCATGTCCCATTTGGGCTGCTTAGGCCCATCAAAATCAGACTGCGATAAATTCTGTATAAACAGATAACAATATGATAGCAAATCGGCTAACACTACCATTGCACATTTTTTACTTGAAGCAATCCTTATAAAAGGAAATGTATATTTTTTCAGCAATATTGTCTTCTCGTTGCCACAATCTGAACCAAAGTTTATCAACTTCAACACAATCTAAATA
Source organism: Chrysaora quinquecirrha (assembly GCA_014526335.1). NCBI lineage: Eukaryota > Metazoa > Cnidaria > Scyphozoa > Semaeostomeae > Pelagiidae > Chrysaora > Chrysaora quinquecirrha. The sequence continues at coordinate 266,254 of JACTAT010000114.1, forward strand.
TGTGGGGATGATTTGGTTGCCCATTGGCCTTTAGAAGATGCCAAAAGAGTAAGATCCAACGTTTGTAACAGGGATAAAACAGAATGGAAATGTGAAAAAATGTGATGCAATGCCCGTGTTTTGATGAGAAACGTAACTTTGTATAGGTTTCCATACATTAAATGATTTACTGTAATTTAGTTGGCATTATTGTTAATTTTGTACTATAGGCATATTAGATAAAGGTGTTTTTTCTATGCCCCATGCATCATACATAAGACAGTGCTTTCCTTTTTGCATTCAGAAGAAACAGCTGTAGGCTTTAAACTTTTCTCATTGCAGGAGCTGATCTAGATTTTTGATAGAGGGAGTAGCAAGGGTTACAGAGTTGATGGGCTAAGGCGCAAGCAAAGCAATGCCTATTGTAAGAGGAGTGCATTTTTTACCTGATGGCGGGGTTGAATTGCGTTGGTGGCATGTCTCTTGATCACAGAAAAGGAAGTTTTGAGACATTTTACCTAATTAGAGTGTAAATACAATTACTTTTGCAGATACAATTGCTTTTCAGAGAAAGTAGATGCATTGGTTTCATTTTTCACCTTTCGTCTGTGGAACTTCCTTGAAAATATAACTAAATTTTTCTCTCACATAACTATATTGAACATTTGTACACTGTATTTTATGCTGTATTTGTGAGTAACCATGCTCAACATTGCATGATACCGTGGTCCCAACTCAGGTTACAAGTTTGCGCGCACTTACTAACGTTTCGTTACTTCTAGTTTTCCCCAGTCGCAAAAAGACAGGTTTCTGTGAAGCGAAGAGTGATTAGCCAGTGCAGGACAAAGAAATCGCACGAGCACATTTTATCAGAATTATGGAAATTCGGGGAGATGGAACGGATTTAAATTTTGGAGCAAGGGAATAGCTGTACAGTTAGCCCAAGGGCATTTGACTCCTTGTAAATCTTGTACATCTCTGCTGAAAATCCTATCGTTTTCATGAAAATCCCTTGGAAATCCTTTTGTTTTAATATAAATCTTCTACGCCTTTTTGAAATGTGAAATGCCCCTTGGAGTTAGCCATCCATATGCCATCGCTAGCTGCCTGAAAAAGGGAGATGCTCCGCAAGATTTGAATTTTGCCGACTAAATATGCCTCGCAAGTAGACTTATTACCTTCCTCTCACACTTTCGGAAACAGCTTCTAACAACTATAACAACATACAGCTGTTTCCTCAGAGTGGAGCGAGATGGTTGGAGTAGTTGGAGCGGGGTGGTGGAGTGTGGAGGAGCGTAGACTACGACGAATATAATAACTCCACCTCGCAAGTTTGGACCAACTGTTATTTTGTCGATTTGTCTCCTACTTTGCCAACCAAGAACCAAGTATCGATAGATGGCAGAAGACTCCAGACACCCTCTCCGTATCTACTTCTCAGGACAAAGGACAAACGTCCCTAAAGCTCACAACGTGGTCTTGACGATGACCTCGCCTCTCTAAGTGCCTTTTTCAAACCAATAGCAAACATTTACCAAGAAAAGATTGTCGCAAAAGATCATGATCAACAGTGCTGAATGTCCTACTATTTCATTTCTTAGCGATAAATAAATAATCAGCTTCGCAAACATGCAAACAAACAAATAATCGTTCAATGAACGAGATAAACAAGTAAACAAACTAAGTAAATATAAATTACCATTCAGGGGGAATTCTTCAGGAGGTAGTGAAGGGAACAGCCGATGGAGATCTTCTAGCGGATTGCGACTTGAAATCAAAACCTGAAAAAAGATTTTCCATTAAAGTAGGCTTATCTTATAAATGAATATCCTTGAAAAATCCTTGAATATGATCATAACTGTTTCCAAGTTTTACACAGCTCAAAGGCCACGTGAGGATATTTGGAGGGGGGCTGAAATTGGGGGGGGGGGGTAGGGGACCCTTCTTCCTGAATCCCCTGAATCGATCTTTCACAGCTGTTCGCTTTAAAAGTGGCAAAATATGTGTAATAAAAACATGCCTTTTTTCAGCTTTAGTGCTTATTTTCAGAAATAACAATTACTGTAGCATGCGGAGTTTATTGTGAAGATAAGATCATAAGGCCAGATGCTGTTCAAACTCAATCATATACTTTGAAGCTGTTTTTATGCCCATTTTAGGCGTACAGATGCGTGAAAAATAGGAGTTTTCTTATCTTTTTATGTTTATATTTCACGCTTCTTCAAATTATCTCCTTGATGTGTGAAAGTTTTCCACAGCTTTTGCGTGTTTGTATTCTACACGCTGACACCCCTGTCTATAGAAACCCCAGAGACACCTTACCACAGTACAATTTTCAAGCGTAAGGTGCAGAACAGCCTTGAAATGAAAAAGCTTCAAGCTGAATTTTATACGTTGCCAAGAGAAGCGACCAAAGTTCTAGTAATCTTTTTCCTCTTGGGTTTTATCTTGAAATTCAACTCGTTATATTTTGTAGTCATGAAGCAAATCAGTCCTGTGATTTAGCGATTAAACTGCAAAAAATAAGCTCTTCCTTCTTACCCCGCACAAACGCCTCCAGCTTTCCCGATAAGCACCAACAACGTTCATTTAATCACGATAACACAAAAAATTCCTAATTTGCAACATCATTTCAAACACAATTAAAATGTTTTCCAAGAATGTAATATCGCTAACAGGTTACTTTGCTACTCCAGGCGATGTACTAGTCCGTGTACAGTACTGATTTATCCAAAGCGTTGCATAAAACGCGTTACCGCGTCAGCAGCAACGCCAACCTAATGCAAAGCTATCTACGTAAACTGAAAGCATTACTCAACTATTATTAGCCATACTTTCTGAATTACGTGAATTAGGCCCGCGAATAAAAAGTGGCGTTGGTGTGATTGAATTCTGACGTCAAATTAGTAAAGAACAACTAGAGTAATTTCTCTGTTGTCTGCGTTCAATTTCGCATGAATTTTGGATGAATGCTTCGGGGGTTGGCTTTTGGATTTTCGAACCTGATCGTGGAGAAACTGTGTTTATGCTGGTATTCTCTAAAGAAATGGCGTTTCATTTAACCACTGATTTTAACTATGTACCCTACATCATATACATGTACTACACACATCCAGACGTCCTCAATCATTTATCAATCATCACAAGTTTTACTTGCTTATACTTTGTGGACATCAAACAGGAAAATAAATTACGAAAACTTGGCATTTGTTAGCAAAAACATTTAAAAAGAGATCTTTTAGTTTAGATCCAATAAAAAATTTCCAAAATCAGCCTTGAGTTACTTACAGTGCAACCGGGAGTATAAGAAGTCCAACGACGGAGGGCCCTGCGTTTCACAAGGTCTAGATCAAAATCATCTTCAGGCGATTTCGATGTGGAGACGACGGCAATCGAATGGGCCTTCTTTGTTCTTTGCCGAGGCAAAGCACGTTTCCTTGAAAAACTTAGTTTAACCATCCCGAAATTTCATAACAAACTGAGTTTCCTTTGAGTTAGAGAGTTTTTATATCAGCCTTTGTTTCTTCTACACGTCTTATAGCACCGATGCCCAATGGCCTATTTCACATACACATACTTCCTCTTTGAAAACATCGAACGACCACGACCAATTTCGCTGTTTCTATTAGTTTTATTCTATTTCTTCTCAATATTACAACCAGTAATACAAATCGTTAATCAATTCAGGATATTTTATTTCGAACTTTGAATTTGCAGGTGCCAAAAATGATGACGATCGTATACAAATACATACTATCCATTCTGCATGTCGTTTGATTTTTGCAAATAATTCATTCTCAGAAACCAACACTGAAGCCGGGGGTGTCTAACCAGAGACGTAAACTCTATTCATCAATGACCTTGCTGATTTGGAGCTGACACGACATCATTCACGTTTAGCAGTTATCCTTTCGCGCGGTTTTTTCTCCATAACAAAGACAGGGCAGCGCAAAAGTTTCTGGAAGACGTGCAAGAACTAAGACCTAAGATCTTCTTTTCTGTGATAAGGCTAAGTGATTCCAAATCTGACTAAGTGACTGATTTCAGTAGAATTTCAAGATTTTCTTTGAATTTTCGATGCTATGTTTTCTCCATCCCTAAAGCAACGTCCTAAAACTGACTTGTCTCCGAAATAAACTTGCAAGGAACTTCTTGGAAGGTGTTGGTTCCCTTTTTCCCTCGTTTGTTCCAATGTTCCACTGGGGATTTTTAAAATTTGTCAAACAAAAACTCCCCTGTAAGACTTGATATATGTATAGGGTCGGCTGTTGGTCACCTTAGCTTTTCGAGTGTTCGATCCCTGAAAAAAATTCATTGTTCCCTCGTACAGAGTACTACTTGTTCCCCAAATCATGTTTCGGCGTGTTCCCTTGTTACCCGGAACTCCTATACGGCCATCAGTTCTGGAGTATTCAAACCAAACAAGATATGTAAGGAACCCAAAGGGACAAGATAACCAAATGGTCAATCATTGCTAAAAGAAATCAGGAACGTATCAGGGAATTTCTAAAAATTGCCACAGTGAAATCTAAGTATTGCCAAGAAAGAAATCGAAAGTAGGGGTTGGGCTTTTTATCCGCTCTCTTTTCCTTATTTCTCGTTTTTCACACCCTGTTACCCTTTTAGGCTCTTGTATTCAGTGTAAAAAGAGTGAGAACTTAGGATTAAGGAAAATTGGGAGGTATATTCTGTGACTAGGGTGAGAGAAGAGGAATTCCGAATTCCAAATTTTTGGAACGAACGTGCAGCACGGCGGCCTGCTCTCATTCCGTAATCCCTGTCTTAGAAAACAGAAGATAAGATCCAAAGGAATTCCTTCAAAACAGACAATAGGATTTCACAGTTTCACTCAACCGAACGCAAAAAGTTTCTTACCACATGATCGTGATTATGATCGTTTTAACTAACCCCCTTCTCAAATCCAATTATTGCACTGTACAACTTTGTTTGATGTTCATTCAGGTCATAGGAATTTTAATACGATATCATCCAGTACTACAATATATATTCAAAATTAGAAATGGCATAACTTATTCCCGAGAAAAGGAGCACATCTTTGAAATTCTTAGCACGGTAGGGGGGCAGACGTAAAGGTAGGGCACCGGAAAATCACTGATAAAAATCACGTGCATTTTTCGACCAATCAAAAACCAATTTAAAGGGATCAACATAAAAGTTTTCTATAAATCAGCCCCAGGTGTTAATTCTAATTTATTGACGCAACTTTCTAATTTCAACCTAACTCGCACAAATCGGACCAGCATAAGTCGGACTTCCCACAAAGCGGACAGAAATTGCCAGTCCCTGGTCCGCGCGGCTTTTAAATATAGTCCGGTGCTGGCGGCATGACCTACTTGCAATTTCGGCGGGACTTTTAAAATTTGGATAAATGTGTTCATCATCGTACTAGAAATACGAATCTACCTGTTGGCCATGTTGAATTTTCTTGTGAGGCCTGTTTTGCTTCGAAAGCGCCATTTTCTTCAACGATTTCAATAGAGATCACTGAGCCGAAGCACCTATCGAGACGCAAATCCAGGGGAACACTGACACTTTTTACAGTGTTGACGGGGGTCCGCAAGAGAAGTAAATGAAACTGGACGCAAAAACGTACGGAAAACGTGAATCGGGCGACTAGTTTATGCAAATGATATTATTGTTGAGTGTATGAAACCGACTGAAGCTTTTTAGATGCTCATAACAAGTAGTTCAAAATGAATCAAAAGTGAGTCGTGGTATAAAGCACAGTGTATATCATAGGGTCATATGGTTCCGTTCTTTAAGAACAATTTCGACATACATTTTTGTAAAAAACACCTTATTCCATCAAATTTCGCATCTCTAATTTTCGCCCTCTCAGATTGTCACATCCCAAAATTTTTATTAGAAGTTGAGCCGATTCGCGCTCTTCACTTTTTGCGCCAAGAAGCGCGCTTTTAACTGATGTGTTTGCGCGCTTTCAATTTCTTCTCTATTTAGGTTACAGTAGGTTGCATCTTTAAGCAAAGCGGGTTTGATCCAAAATCTTTATCGTCAACTTCTACGTCTATTACCCTTATGCTGGAGGCTGTTTCTGACTTCCGTAATGAAAAGAGCTGACCACAAGATGGAGGCAGATGATTTGCCCTAGAACAATGTTATACTATAGCTACAGTCTGCGCAGAATTCTGCACAAGACCTATGCGGTCTCTAAGTTTAAAAAAGGGTCACAAAACAAGCCTTCGTTTCTACCCCTTTTCCATTGCCATGTGCGCGCGGCACACTGTCAAATGGCCGTAACAAAAATTTGCCGTAATATTGCTAAGACGCACACCCCCTCCTCTATGAGATGCACTCCCCCTCCTCTATGATCCCACGGCTGAAGTCCAAATGCAAAAGTGTCATTAATGGAGAAGAAAACGTATACGCACATGTCATTCGAATTCTTCAAGGCGTACAAAATAAAAAATAATCACGAGGTGTTTTCGCATCGAGAGGAAGAATGTGGTCCCATTGCCTAATTTCACCTTTTACTGTTCAATCTACCTGTCGAGTTAAGCATTGTGCCTAGTGCTAATCTACCAATCAAAAAAGGCGTTAGAAATCAGCGATCACCGTAACGCCATCACGGAAGAGCAAAAGAAGAAAATGTGACAGACGAGGTCAATTCGCCAAAACGAAGCATACACTCTTGAGCGCATCTGTGGTAGGAATGGTTCATAGCCAAACACTATGTCAAAAACCTAGAAGTATTTGGTCTTTATCATCTGAAAACTAGTCTCTATCTGTTCTTTCTGAAAATAATTTCTCTTACTTTATGAAAGCGTCAATACAATGCTATGTTTCGAAGCCAGCGCTTGTGTCTGTTCTATGTCCCTTGCTACCTCTTGACAGTACGTGACGCTCGCCTCTTTCATGCAGCACAGGTTTCCCAGGCTCCAATCTCCAAATGCCGCGGTGCATTCTGTACGTATTTGTGTATTCTCGTGGTTTACAATTTCTCGCTCCCTTGCATAATGTATGCGTTTTTGGAGGCAACCTTTGAGGTGACTTCGAGGCAACTTGGAAGTAACAGAAAGCAAAGTTTGAAGTGCGACGAATCGATATATTGTTTCTGTAAGCAATGATCGGCAGTACAGTTATGTCTGGATAATATCCCAAAGTTGTCGTACTACTCTTTTATGTTGATGTGGTGCCGGTGCTACGAAGTAAAAAGAGTGTCACCCGCTCTATAGTTCTGGGCTAATGTCCGTACCAAAATCTTCTGAAACGGATGATTCTTCGAACGCTGAATTCCCCACGGAACGAGTCTAAAGATTTAACATGTTGTTAATTTACCCTATATCCACTTTCCACTACATCAATTCACTTGATTCCTGCTGTGAAAGAGTGCCACGCCCTGTGCTACCATCATCTGCAGCTTTCTGAACATATTGGATCATGTCTGTTCTAATAGCTCTTAAAACGGAGGCTTCTTTGATGACCATGATGGAGATGAGCGGCTCTTTGCGATTCCCGCTTGGGCTGAACAAAGGCTTGTAAGTTGATTCTTCCTACTCTCAAGCTTGTTGTAGCCATAGGTGCGGCGCTTGTTGCAAAAAAGCATAAGATCATCGTTCTAGCTTTAGAGTCTTCGGTCAATCTGATCTTTAAAACGGTGTTTCCTTCAAGGGCTATTAAGCGGCGTTGGTAAGGATTAGCTTTCACTTTGACATCGCAAACGTGTCTCGCGCTCAACGCAGGGGCCCAAATAGCGGAACGTTCCAGTTTTCAAATTCAAGAGTTTTACCCTTCATCGGGTATAACGGTTTGAAATTGAGTCTTAGTGTTTTCCTCGAATGGGGCAAAATAGTAAAGCAGAATAACTTCCTAATGAGTTTAGAATGTAGAATAGTCTCAAGTATGTAGTTGCCTTGGCACTAGCAAATCTTTTGCGCATTGATTATGGTTAAGTTTATTATTAATTATTATTATTATTATTAATTTATTTAAAGTAGGTACTACGAAATAATAGCTAATAGCTAACATAGCTAATTGAAACCTACTTTGTGACATTACCTGTCATAAGAGACAGAATGTACATGTACATCATAATTTAGTTATAAAAACATCTCAAGGAGGATTCATTTTGTCTATATACGAAATAATTTGAGGTTTTAAGACCAATATTACTAAACATCGGGGTTCCATACTGGTTTCTCATTCCATGATTCCACGGAATTGGGTTTTATTGCACTTCCCAAAGCATAACTCCATCGGGGGGTATCGACCAACATTAAGAATTCATAGCACAGAAAACAAGAACAAAGAGTAATTAACAAACATATGGAAATTCATTTTTGACAATTATCCTATTAATTTGTTCAAAGAAGGGGTACAATTTTTGCCTTTTGTCTTAGTAATTATGTTTTGATATGCACATAAAAAGCATCTTTACGCTAACGTACACCCTGATAGCAAGACTCGCTTCAATTAGTTCCTTACAAATTGTTGATGAAAATGGCGGTTTCTTGCTGGAACACTGCGTGAGTTTGGCTAGAGAAAACGGGTTGGACGCGTCTCACAAGAAAATTCACGATGGCCAACAGGTAAAATCGTGTTTAGGATGTGATACTGAACACATTTGTGCAAAATTAAAAGTCCCGCTAAAATTGCAGGTAGTCACTGATGATATTTCCCGATTTTGGCTGTACTATAGTTTGATGTTTAGCTCAGTTGAGGGACTTTTCATGAGCTATTTTGGGTTAGCATCTTATTGAAATCATCAACAAATCCAAACATATAGGGCATGGAGACTAGCAGCTGCGGGCAAATCTATAACTTAAAAGCATTTGCAACCCCCTAAGCAGACTTTATTTAGTCCGTGACAAAAATAAGAGAACCAAAGACGAAAGGCGGTACAACCTTGTGAAACGAAGTGTTTAATGCATTTGGATCACAGAACTCTTAGTTTCCCAACATGGCAACACCAGTCTTGACAAATTCCGTTTCAAAGGCTCTGAGTACTGTAATACAAATCTTAATGAGGACTATAATGAAACTTCGAAATGCATGATGGGAAATGGTGCATCTTGGGATATTTCCAGGCCGAAGGCAACCAAGTCTTGACAAATTCCGTTTGGAAGACTTCGCTAATGTCATTGAACACTGTAATGAAGCTTCGAAATGCATGATGGGTGATGGTGCATCTTGGGATATTTGCAGACCAAGGGCAACGAAGTTTTGACGAATATTGTTTCACAGGCTTTGCAAATCTTATTGAATATTGTAATGAAACTTCGAAAAGCATGATGGGATGGGAAATGCTGCATCTTGGGATATTTCCAGGCTGACTGGAATCAATTTTGTCAAATTCCATTTCAAAGGCTTCGGAAATGTCATTGAACACTGTAATGAATAATTCCTATTCGTAAAGACTTCAAAATTCACCGCGTGTGTTTAATAATTCAGAGCACTCCTACCTTAAAAGCCACTTCTCTGACACTAATAATAATGAGTTCACACGACTTTTCACAGTATAAACATCGACGAAGCTGCATATATTTGCATATTCTATCTTATCACTTGAAATCCAAGATCCTGCGCACGCTCGTACATCGATTTATAATAAAAAAAGAGGGGGGGGGAGGACTTAGAATGCTTTTGAGAAAATTTCCCAGTCGTAAAAATGGATTATTTTGATACAGCAAAATTAAAAGAACTCACTCTTAATAAACTGCCTCCATCGCATGCCAAAATAGACTAAAATAGAAAGAGAATTTGAACGTCATTTATATAAAATAACCAAAAGCTTGTTTTCATTTGCATTTAAATGATTATGATGATGATTATGGTGGTGGTGGTGGTGATGGTGGTAATGATGGTGATCATGAAGAAGTTGACGATGAAGGTGACAATGACGACGAAGCAACGACGAGGATCCTAATGATAATGATGACGACGATGGCTATGATGATGATGATGATGATTATGGTGGTGGTGATGGTGATGGTGGTAATGATGGTGATCATGAAGAAGTTGACGATGAAGGTGACAATGACGACGAAGCAACGACGAGGATCCTAATGATAATGATGACGACGATGGCTATGATGATGATGATGATGATAATGATGGTGGTGATGGTGATTGTGGTGATGAAGATGTTGGTGATAATATGATGATGATGATAATGATGGTGGTGGAGATGATGGTTGATGATGATGACTGATGACGATAAGAAAGATTAAAATGAATGGTTGATGATGATAATGATGGTGATGATGATGGTGGAGATGAAGAAGATGATCATGGCGATAAGGATGATGGTAGTGATGGCGAAGGCGATTATAATCATAACGGTGATAATGATAGTGATCAAGATGATGATTACAATGGTAATGATGATAGTGCTTAAGATGACAGTGCTAGTGATTATTATCTTGATGGTTTAGATGAGGATGGTGATGATGATGATGAAAATGATATGATAATGCCATTGGTAATGAAGATGATGGTGGTGGTGGTGGTGGTGGTGGTGGTGGTGGTGGTGATGACGTTAATGACGATGATAATATTGTAAATGATTATGATGATGGATATGGTGGTTTTTCTTACAATGATGATACTAATGATGATAAAAAACATGTGAAAATAATCATAATTATTTATAGAAACTCACCAATGACTTAGTTCTTCTTCTTCTTCTGTTGTAACCTTTATTTCTTTCTCTAAATCGAAAAAAAGCAAAATAAAACCGACAACACGTTTTAAAAGCTTTATCTAAGCTATCTTAAATAGATTTCTTTGGCGCATGTAGAAACTAAAGACTATACTCGTTGTTTTTAGATAGCTTCAGCTTCATTTTCATATTTTAAATTTCAGTTTCAAATTTCCTTCAACCCATCTTGTTCAAGACAACGATAAAGAAATTGATTTTCAGCCACAAAGGCTCTCTTTTTGATCCTTTTCAAAACCTTGCATTTTTGGATTAAACTAAATATCTCTTCAAAGTTCTCCTTTTTTGCTGAAAACGCGAGAAGAGCACCTGTGCAACCTGCTTGGAAGATCTGTAATCAGTTCTTATCTGAGAAAAACTGTTACTTGTGATGAACGAAGCATGCTTTCACTGAGAGGGAATCCAATTAGATCCAATTAAGAAGGGATCAACTCTCGTGGAAAGTGCAGGTGGTTGAAAAAAATACGAGGATTAATTAGCAAAAACTTGCTGCTCGTTCTTCAGTCAAAGAATTATGATGTTCAACCTGGTTCAACCAGCAAATGATTATTCTGAAGTTTCTTTTTATTACTTCTATTACAATGATTATGATGATTAATTTGATTATAACTTTTCGTTATCATTAGGTGTTGTCAATGATATCAAAGATACTGATGATGATGATGATGATGATGATGATGATGGTGGTTATGATGGTGATTATGATGATTGTGATGCTGATAATGATGACGGGATGAAGATGATGATGATGATGATGATGATGGTGGTGATGATGATGATAAAGTTAAAAAGGATGATGATGGTGGCGATGATTATGATGATATGATAATGATGATAATGACGGTGATGGATGATGATTATGATGATGATAATAATGGTGGTGATGATGATGAAGGTGATGGATGATGATGATGATGATGATGATGATAATGGTGGTGATGATGACGATGATGAGACGACAATAAGATAACGATTATAATATGTTAGTGAGTGATGACAACGATGATGAAGATTAAGATTATATACATGAATACAAAATCGTACCTGATGAACAAAGATGTTCTATTCAAATGATGCATTTTACCAAACCGATTTTCTTCTTGGTACAGTGTTGACATTAAACTTACTGATGTTGCAAATGTTCGTTCACTATTATTTCTAGAGTGAATAAATGTTATATGCTAAGCAGGGAGACTATTGTACTTTAAACAAGGCAAGACTAACGCAAGCTTACTGATCACTCTTAGCTCAATACAGTATGCCCAAAATGTGATGAGAAGATGCCCCAATTTCCAGTAAAAACTCAAGAAGGGTTTTATGCAACCTACAAGCTACGAATCGACTGCGGTCCACATGAACTATTACAAAACATAACCAAACTTCATAAACAATTTTTTGAAATACTGAAATAATTCTAGAGAATTCCAAAGAGAATTCCGCTTTTTCCATTAAAGATTAATCAACTTGCGTCAAGTGAGTCTTAATGTGATTCTGCATAAGGAAGCGTATACGCGTGTGACGTCATTCTGATGGCATCGTTTTGCCTGTGAGATAGCAATAGCAGGATTTTTGCCTTTCGAAGCTGAGATAAAGAGAGCAAGCCACAAAAGAGTAACATTAATCAATTATACAACCATTCCGAGTTAATTCTCATGAATTTCTTTCAACGTAACTACTGTACATAAAAGGCAATGTGACGTCATGCTTGTTTCTCCAATGCACTCATAAATCCCATAAGGCAAGTATATTTGTAGTTGCTGTTGTTGTTGTCGTCGTTGATAAATGTGAGAATATAAGAAGCAGTACAGACACATGAAGCGTCTCGAATGGGGTGTTAGCTAGAAGCTATTTCATTCCGATTTTCTCTGGAACGCCTCACTTTTGAAACTCTTTTGGAAGCCATGCGGGATGATAAAAATTTTACAAACATTTATATACGGAGGAGGGACCTCTCATCTTCAGCTTATGGGTTGCTGGGTGGGGAGGCGTTTCTCATAAATGAAAACAAAACAGGTTCCTTAAGAGGTCAAATTTGAGCTCTTGAGGCTTTTCAGCTCATGATCTTGAAGCTCGCTCTTTCTATGAACTCTAAGAATCAATGTTGGCAATCAAAGCATTCAGCAATGTTAGGCCCTGGGCCAAACGATCAAACATTGTTGATCCACCATTTGAGATTTGCTTGTCAAGCTAAATGTTTGACCGTTTGGCCACATCCAAAAACATTGCCCGCCCAACATTTTTGTGAGCATCAAGCAAAAAATGTTTTTGAACTTTTTCAAAAATATCACGCCACAAATTCTGCTTATTTTTGCTTGTCAAGCAATGTTTTTGGACGTGGCCAAACGGTCAAACATTTAGCTTGACAAGCAAATCTCAAATGCTGGACTAACAATGTTTGATCGTTTGGAAAGAGCCTTACTTTCATTAGCTAAAAGTACAGAGTTCTAAAGTGAAACTAAACTGTTTTTGCGATCTATGATTGATAGCAAACAGATAAAGCTTGTGAAGTTTCTTTGGACAAAACGATGTCCAGAATTGCATAACGATTTCGCAGTGAAACTGTCGGTATTGTCGTGATCGTCTGTATTGTCGTGGTATTGTCGGTACTGCCTTCAGCATTCGCAAACTGGTGGCCATCCTAGCTGTGTAACAGCTCCTTAAAAATCATTCCCAAAATATCCTTTGTTGGTAAACAAACTTTATCTTAGCAGCGAAGAAAATAAACTACGAAACTGAGTGCTTTTTCGAGTCGAAGAACATTTTCGTTGATCTCTTTCAAGTTGAAAAAGAATGCCATGAAGTCTTTTGAAGTAACGAACTTCGTTTGACTCTTGTATAGACGCTAGAGATCTCTTTCTAAAAGGCAATAACTGCATATATAAGTATTGAGGGATATAGTTGTCTTGTGCTAGAGTCAAAGTTAAGACTGATTTAGACTCTTGATTACTATGTCCTTTTAAACCACGTCTTGACTGGAAAATGTGTTACAAACTGCTCAAATTAAAACAAATAACTACATGATAAAATAGGCAAACATACCTTCAAAAATCGACGCTGGTATTAACTTTTATCCAATTTGCCATCTCAAAAGTCCGTTTCTCACAAATATCAAGGTTTCTTCGCACGTTATAACGAGTTTGATAAAGGAGATGATGATACGCGGCAAAAGAAAAATGCTGAAATTTTCGGCCTAATTGCTGGCTCATCGATTCAACAAGCTGCAAGCAGCACAGCTGAGTTTATTATTTTGATAACTGTTAGAACAATTAAAAATTCGTGTCGTGAACCTGTTCTAAACACCAGGTGATCTGCTTCTATATTATTGATTGCAATACTCAATGCTAAAACACGGAATGAATTCTTCTTTAGTAAACAATTAACATGACCAGCAAAGAACCTGTTCCGTGTTTTCCGAAGAGAAATAAGCGTTCTGTGAATGCAAGCGGGAATTCATGTACATTGGTTTTGGTGGGTCACGTGACTGTTTCGCGGTTAAACTTGCGATCTTCACCGTGTAATTGCGAGCGATAATTGATGCTGCAGTCAAGAATCTATGCGACGCGGTCAAGAATCTATGCGGCGTGGTCAATAATCTATGCGACGCGGTCAAGAATCTATGCGACGCGGTCAAGAATCTATGCGGCGTGGTCAATAATCTATGCGACGCGGTCAAGAATCTATGCGACGCGGTCAAGAATCTATGCGACGCGGTCAAGAATCTATGCGACGCGGTCAAGAATCTATGCGACGCGGTCAAGAATCTATGCGACGCGGTCAAGAATCTATGCGGCGTGGTCAATAATCTATGCGACGCGGTCAAGAATCTATGCGACGCGGTCAAGAATCTATGCGACGTGGTCAAGAATCTATGCGGCGTGGGCCCTCGATTAGGACCAATTTTGCTTTGGGATTTTGGTAAACTTGGGATTCCTGCAGACTTATTACATGAGTTTCAGCTCATTAAATCTAGACCAACATCAACCACAGCAACTGGCTACACTGTGACTCTTATAAAAGCCACAAGTCCCAATCAACCTTGTGACAACAAGAACAACAACACTTTGAGGTGGTAGCTGGTATAACTGGAGCGATTGAGATAAGTCTAGGATATTGATGAAGTTGAACAACCGTATTTAAGACATGATAGTCCTCACTTATAATGACAAGCATTTTATGTTTATTAGGGCAACATTTCAGGAGACATCTGTCTCCCATCAGCTGGCAATGGTCCTCCCTGGAATCATCAACATCGTCATCACCATCATCATCATCTTCATCATCATGACTATCAGCATTGTCAATCATTGGCACCATCATGATCATGACCATCATCAACCTCATTGTCATCATTATCATCATAATCATAATCATCACCAATAGATTGATCAATTGACAATTCAGCCATTAATTAACTCATGTCTGGTATTGATCCTATATATGAAACAAACCAAGTCAAAGTTCAAAAAAAGGGACCTCCTTATCCATAAAGGTGTGCCAATTCAACAGCAGATTTGAAAGAAAATTTGATAGAGAAGAAGAAAGAAAAAGAAACTTACTTTAATTAAGATAACTGTCACCTTGATAAAAGCATGCTAAACATCAGAATTTCCAATTAACACATGTTCACAATTCATCAACTCCACAGGCATATCTTCAATTGGATTGTTTCTTAAATCAAACATTGCCATCTTCAGTATTTTGTCTGTAAACTGACTTGGTACTATTTTAACTCTATTGCCTTTAATAACAATAGTTAGCAATTGATTCATTGTTAACAAATGATCTGGAATTTCCTTGAAATTGTTTCTTGATATATTTATAAAATGCAGATGATTAAGTTTCTGAATACTTAGGGATAAATCTGAAAGATTATTCCCAGCTAAATTAATCCACTTTAAATTTTGTAAATTTTCTATCTCATCTGGGATTGTGTGAATCTCATTTTCTGCCAATCCTAAATATTCAAGGTTTTTCAAACTGCATATTTCCATAGGAAAGAACATCAGTTGGGCTTTATTTACAAAAAGTCTTGTTAAAAGTTTCAATTTGCTAAGTTCTTTTGGAATGTGACCAAGTGGATTGTCACTAATGCATAAGCAAGTCAGGTTTTCGAGCATGCCTATACAAGATGGTAATACCGAGAGATTGTTATCATCTAGATTCAGATCTTCTAATAGTTCTAGCTTGTCTATGTCAGTTGGTGGCATGATCAAAGAGCAGTTTGATAACAACAAAATTTTGATACTTTGATGAGTAAATATTTCAGTAGGAAGGATTTTTAGATTCATGCAGCTTAGATTTAAGACTTCCTTGCAATTATTAATCCGTTCCGATATTTCCTTTGAGTTACCCATTATTTATAATATTCACAAAGCCACCACGATCTCTTCCACTTATTAGATCAACACCCAGTTGTTATGACAAGTTTAGGCCAGACGACAAGAAGCTTGTTATTTTGCTTAGGCCCTTTCTTCTTGACAACACTTGTCCGTCGATTCCGGCTAATTAAATATCGTTTTTACCAACAAAAATGTCTTCCAAGACTGCCAGATTGTAAAGAAACAGAATAACGAGCCAAGATGATGATGAAAACTAACTCCTCGCAGTTTACGATAAATTTTTCTCCAAGAAACATAACTACAAATCCAGAATGAAAATTCAAAATTTTCAAATGAACCCCTCAGCCTCGATTAGATGACTCTTCCCGCCATTCCGCATTCCAATGGGGCCTGGGACTGAGAATATTTTCCGAAAGCTGAAACTTTGAACTTTTTCAGTTCCCCAAAATTGGTGTGATTAAGATTCTTAATACCTGGGGTAAACTCTTACCCTGGCTGGGTAATACAAAACGTCTTTCAAACGCCTTCTTCAACCCTATAATAGTCGATTTGCCTGTCACCTAAAATCGAACTGTACTGCATGAATGGGGGCAATGTGGCGCTAAACATGCAATAAGCAACAAAAGGAAGAGCCAATAATTACTGTATACGAGTGGCGAATTTAGCATTCTGGAAAAATTTTGTAGCATCTCTAAAACTTCTATTGAAAAATATCCCTGTTTCGACGATCTTCTTTTTCAAATAGCGGATCACTGAAAGACAGGAGTCTCAAGGATGGGGTAAGCCCCCCCTGGAAAATTCAAGTTTTTTGGGCTGTCCCTTAAACACAGCGTTTCTCATAAAAGAGCCCATCTTGTTTACTTATTCAGATAAAACCCCTGTTCCCTCCTAGAAGAGCTCATGGAGACAATGACCCAAAGAACTTTGGCGATTTGCTATCACAGCCTACGTTTGTTATCGCTTGGTTCGCAGTGATTTACCAACCTGCGTTTCAAAAAGAGATTCTGTCAGAGAAAACAACACTATAAAGATCACAAACAGTAGTCACTTCCATCGTATATACAAATATGATAATCAGAAAAATCTGTTATCGATAGGATTTAGCATTTAACATTGATTAACAAAAGGATATAACCAACAAAACATGGGTACCAAATAAAATCACATATAATCAAATTTAATTGCAGATTTACAAAGTTGCTACAAGGTTGGCATCAGGGTTCGCAACGTTTGCGACAGACTGGTATCCCAATTAAAACGCTAGGACAATGTTTAAGATCTGCGGTAGTCTTCCTTTCAAATTAGCGTGAAACACAGAATACCTTTAATCATACTTGAGCTCGGCAAACGCACCAACGTTTGCTAACAAATTAATTTCTAGCTACCGTTCTTCCTCGAAAAAGCCCGCAGCCATAACTGAGCACCTCCCTCAAGCAACCCCTTTTAAGAAAAAATAGCTTTTAACAGCGCCCCTTCTTAAACCCCCAGGGGTACACGACTAATAGGTTGACGGGGAAATACTGCAGAGATCTCCCTAGATTACGAGAAAGATAATTATAGCTAATTCGTAACCCAGCCCCCTTGATTCGAGGATGTGCAGAATATCATCATTCCATAGTTAAAAAATTTTTTTTGGAGAAACCAAGTCCGCTGGCCCCAACGCTCTACGCCATCCCTGCTAGACTAGGCACTATACTATACTATTTGCTTGCTTATTTTATGCACAAAAAGTTAAAAAAATTATCTCACATCTCAGCTTAGAGATAGACAGGCCTTCGTACAGGAATGAGTAATGTACAACATCAAAATTGCGATAAACAGAGAACTTTGCCATGCAAACTAAACGTTTCTTCGTCTTGAAAGACAGTATGTTCGTCATGAGTTTCGGGAGCCAGAAATTTTCCCATATTATGCATACTTTTTAAAGTGTACCACCATGAACGACGGGGAAAACGTTTAGCGCGTTAACAACTTTCCGCTATTCATAGCAACCTTGAAGTTTATCGACTTAATTTTCACTTAGAATTTCTCAATGCGAACCAGCTGATTGCCCGAGAATGGCTACTGAAAATAGGCCAAAACATGTATCGATAAATATTTGTGATAACGTTGCATTAAACAAATGTGTTAAAAATTGTGTTCTTCGGATAAGCCATAATATAATTTTCGGTTAAAATATGACGAATACGACGGTCCATATAGTTCTCTTTGGATAAAAAAATTATGCGCTGAAAATTATGGTCTCAAACGATTCGACTTGCTATTTCCAGGAAGTTCACTTTCAAGTCAGTTTCGCTTTGCTATCGAAGATTTTCGAAATTCGATATCAGTTTTGCGAAAGCATTTCGTATTTGCGACGAAAGACGTCTAGCCCCTTAAACGTGGAAGGGGAAACCTTCCTTATAGGCTTCAAGAAATGAGAACAACGTGCCATTAGCTGAGCAGATAAAAAGTGCTGTCATATTTCTACCGTATGGACAAACTTTCGCGTAACTTATCGATAGTTTCGCTGTCTAAGCAACATAAATCGAAATCAAAAGTAGAGTCAGTTACTTCGAATTTTCCAGTCGATTCGACTATGTCAACGATCTTTTGCAATGTTTCTCTGTCTTCTGTTGTTGATATTCTTCTCCAAAGTTCGACCAATGGGTTCGGATCCACTGTGGTCTTGCTGCTATGAGGACTGAAAAGGAAAAAAGTTGAGAGGTAAATGATTAAAATCAAGTACGTTATTTGGGTTATTCAGAGATTGCAAGAAAAGATTGCACGAAAAAACACTGCTTAAAGAAGAAACATGGTTAAAAGAAGAAGCAACGTTATCTAAAGAAGAAGCAACATTGCTTAAAGAAGAAGCAACGTTGCTAAACGAAGAAGCAACATTGCTTAAAGAAGACATAATATTGCTAAATGGAGAAGTGACATTGCTTGAAGAAGAAGCAACGTTATCTAAAGAAGAAGCAACATTGCTTAGAGAAGAAAAAAGTTATCTAAAGAAGAAGCAACATTATTTTAGGAAGAAAGAACATTGCTTAAAGTAGAAAGAACATTGCTTAAAGAAGAAGCAACATTATCTTAAGAGAAAGCGACATTGCTGAAAGAAGAAACAACGTTATCTAAAAAAGAAGCAACATTGCTTTAGGAAGAAGAGCACTGCTTAAAGAAGAAGCAACCTTGTTTAAAGAAGAAGAAACACTGCTGAAAGAAGAAGCAACATTATTTAAAGAAGAAGCAACCTTGTTTAAAGAAGAGCAACATTGCTTAAAGAAGAAGCAACATTGCTTAAAGAAGAAGAAACACTGCTGAAAGAAGAAGCAACATTATTTAAAGAAGAAGCAACCTTGTTTAAAGAAGAGCAACATTGCTTAAAGAAGGAGCAACCTTGTTTAAAGAAGAAGCAACATTGCTTAAAGAAGAAGAAACACTGCTGAAAGAAGAAGCAACATTATTTAAAGAAGAAGCAACATTGCTTAAAGAAAAAGCAATGTTATCTAAAGAAGAAGCAAAATTGCTTAAAGAAGAAACAATGTTATTCTACAGAAGAAGCAACATTGCTTTAGGAAAAACGAGCACCGCTTAAAGAAGAAGCAACCTTGTTTAATGAAAGAACAACATTGCTAAACAACGAAACAACATTGCCAAATGAAGCCCTCATGAAGCATAACAAAAAAAGATAATTATTCAAACTGACCTCGAGATGTCTTTCTTCTTCACCCCATTTACTTGTGGGCTGTCAATGTTACTACTGTTAGCTTTAGCTTTATTTGAAACTTTTCTACTTTTTGATGCATGACTTTTAGCATTTTCAACATGGCCATCCTCTCTGCAACTCACAACTGAAGTTGCTGGTTCCATTTCATCGTCTCCACTTTCAGAATGATCTGCACCGAATTCATTAAAAAGTGCATCAAGTGTATTATCTTTGGCATGGCTGCCATTCATGCCACTTTTCGCTGTACTTGCCCATGCATCTGTTGATGTTCTCTTGACTGTCAATTTCTGTACTTTTGGCTCTTCAGATACTTTCTCTTCTGATTTCTTAACCTTTTTTATTTTCTCTTTGCTTTCTTTATTCTTTGTTTCCTTATTCCCTTCCTTTTTGCTTTCTTTTGTCGATTTCACATTCGTTTTCTGCTTCTCTTGACCTAACAAAATGCAATTCAAGAACATTTTCAAAACGAATTAGCCTATAAGATAAAAAATAAGATCCAAAATAGAAGAAACTGCCCAAGGTCATATTCGAGTGTGTGTTTTGAAAACTTTTGAAAACTGCTTACTTGACAGACTCTAAAGCTGAAAGCATGAAGATGTTTACAACAAGTTTCCAAAGTCGTCTAAGCCTTCCAGCTTTCCAGCCTAAGTTCAGAAGCATCTAAAATCTACCGTTATTTAGAAAGATGCCAAAAAATACATTTTCAAAGTCTGTTGAGAACAGGAGAGGTTTGGAAAAGTACCAGAAGATCGAGACCATGATGGGTTATTCAACCCAAGAAAAGCAAGTCTTACTTTGCTACATTAAAGATGAATGCAACCAATATATTTATCTAGAAGCAAAGGTTTGGGTTATGGTGACATAACTGCTGATGTAGACCTGCAGCTTGTGCATGGAAATTGATATTCTTGAATGGATACCATGGGTAGCCATTTACAAACAATTGAAGTCATGGAAGGATGGAGAGCTGAGTTTACTTTAGGCTTTTGGAAAGTGGTCCTAATGAGATTTGAACCCATGACTTTACAACTGTAGGAGCACTAGCCCAAACACCTCTATAACAATTACAAAGCAGCTAAAATCTGAGAGAGTATTAAACTAGATGCCATACCTAAACTGGATCCATCATTAGACTTTCTTCTTTCCTTGACATCCTCATTCTTTTTAGCACTGGCTGTTTTTGCTTTTGGTTTATCTTTATCAACGTCAGGTTGCCCGATGATAGAGACTTCTTTTGGTACCCTTGCAGTCCCATCACTTGATTTTTCAATCCTTTTCTTCTTTAGTTTCTGTGTTGTTGGTGTGTCATCAGCATTTGCTCTTTTCAAGCCAGCATTTGAATTCTGAACGGCAGCTTCTTTTTCTTTTAGCTTTGGAGGTTTTGATGCTAGTGACAGGTTCTGTTGGCCAGGAGTTGATGGTGATGTCTTTTTAGGATGTTTTGTGACTGGCTGTGGAGGTGGTGAAGCAGTAGGTGGAGAGAATGTTGGTTGGGAGTTCACAGGCATGTCTGACTTGTTTGCTGGTGTGCTTGTTAATGCTTGTGGACTAAAAATGAAAAATGGTTTCAAGAAAGTAATAAAAAACAATCAAAAAAGAAGGGAAGGGGTGCAATACGTTCCCCATACCATACTTTTGCTTCTTGAAAACTTACAAAATGCAATTGAAATTGCTTACTCTGTCAAACATCTCAGGCATCATTTCAGGAATTTTTATACTACTTTAAGCCTGCTCAAATAAATTTAAGTAAAGAAAAGTTGCCATATTGAGTCTACTACTAGCTTAAGGGTACTCAGTGGAAATTACATTTTACCCCTGGATATGCCATCGATACCCATTCATATAGCAGGGTGCAGCCACTCACGGCACTCATAACTACTAACAAGATACCCATTTATACACCTGGTTGGGCAGAGATAGGACATTTGTGTTAACATCTTGCCTAAGGTGGTTATTTCTGCAATCATAAGCAGAAAGACCATGGCTTGAACTTTCGCCATGTTCGACTTTTGCCATTCAACTTTTCCCATGTCCCAAAGCATTGGCATTGTCAGAAAACATTGCTTTGTAAACATTGTCGATGAGAAATTACCTTGTTGAAGGTCCACCGACGGGTGATACAATAACTCCACCTCCTTTCAACAATTTCTTTTTAAAATCTTCAACTGGATCACTAAACGTGAGTGCTTCAACCCTGACGTTTGTTACAGGTGGGTTGCCAACAAGCTGAAGGTACAAATCGTAATCAAACTTCACTTTCTTTGGCTCTTCTTTATTTCTGAAGTATATTTCAATTGACAACATGAAACTGCCATATCCCGACTCTTCCACTTTATATGGTGGCAATTTAATAACTAAAAAGAAAGAACATTTTACTTTCAAAAGTATAACTCATTTTACCAGGAAAGGTTTTTTATCTAAAACTTTCACTTTCAGTACTTAAATCCGTGCTTTTGAAAGGACTAAATCTGGGCATTGTTGTTACTTCTCTAAGCTTTCCTTAGTACCATTCTAAACAATAAGAAATGAAAGAGAAACTAAGTGACTAAAGCCTTTATAAACTGGGAACTCATTGTGGTTAACACAGATAAACTAATTTATAAAGGCAGGTACTAAAGCTGTGTCCTAAAAAGTTTCTACTTTAGTTTTGGTATGCATTTTCAGTTATATCTCATGTTCATGTATTTCATCTTATATTTACCTGATTATAAGATTTGTCTAATACTATTGATCCTCAAATAAGTCCCGAGGGAAACTGAATTTTATGGGGGGCTAATTCAAGGGGAGGGCTTATTTTAAAGTTCAATGGTTCCAGTGTGTTGTCGAAAGAATAGAAGAGAGAAAAATCTGTACTCTTTTATCAAAATCAGCCATTTGCCAACAGCCAATGGCTGATTATTGGTTGAATTGATAGTGAAATCTGTCAGGACAAAGTTGTTCGGTGTTTTAATTAGTTGAAAGATGCATTAGTCAGAAATGGAATTAATCCCCATGGGGGCTTATTTCCAGGGAGGGTTTGTTTGTGAAAATGAATTCTTAGGTGGGGGCTTATTCAAGGGGAGGGCTTGTTGGAATGTGGGGGCTTATTTGAGGATTTAGGGTATTGACTTAGATCGTCAAAACTTGTAAGGGAAAACTTTATCTAAAGAGTGATAGCAGAGTGAACAGATAAGATCTGATGCCTCATTTGCAGAGTATGGCTGTTTCCAACAAGATCTTGTGTGTGCAAGAGCCCCTTTCTATTGTTCTATCCTATTTTAGCCTATTGTTCTATTGAAATACTTGGGTGTGTAAATGCCATACTCTGCAGTGTCCTCTAATGCTACGTAAATAGCATTTTGAGGAGGGCGGGGGGTGAAAAGGGGTTAGATTAGAGGGTGGCATTCCAGCTTCATACCTGGTTTTTGTTGGTAGGATTTTTGTCTAAATGTGACTTTTTTGTATGTTTTTTTGTTTGCAAAATTTCCAAGGATTTGAGTGGAGCTCTAGATTTTCAACTTCTGAATGGAAGAAAATAGAGTTCTAGAGTTTATGAAGAGGTGATGGCCCACGTGATAGTTTTCAAATGTCAACAAAAACGTTCCATTGAGTCTGGTGGGAATGCGTTGTTTTCTTCCGTTCCACAACTTCCAAACTCATCTTACAAACCATGCAAGTTAACTTAAAATTCTTTGATAGAATCTAGAAACTAACGCTGGTTAAAGATTGACAAGCAAAAGGGAAGTTTATTTTCAGTAGGATAAGAATAATCACGCGTTAAGCTGCATAATTACATACCGCGTTTTGGTTTAGGAAAGCTCTCGTGCAAATGGAAAACAACTTTCTCGACGAAATTTGAAATATTACTGCCATCAGCACCACGAACAAACACGACCCAGTCATGAGTAAAGCCTTCTTGAGTTGTGTCAGTTCTACAAACCGATTTGTGGCCTATCTCGATCTTTACCTGCACGCACTGTTTGGAAAAAAACAAGAAAACAATGATCACTGTTAGGACAACGAACGATTTCAAGTCAAAAACACGATGCACAACCAAATAGGCCATCAAAAATAACAAAAACTAATAAATTGTTGCATTCATTTAAGCATACCTCGGGTGCCATGTGTCTTGTAGAATCTGAATCGAATAAAATGATGCTGCTGAAATCAATACAGAAATTTAATCGATCACAAAACTAAAGCGTGTTGTGTTTTGAGCGCCATGAAAATTTCACCATTTTGTAAACGAAGGATGGAAGCAGCTCTTGACGCATGCCCTTTGTGCAGTTATTCCCAAATATGGCGATATATCAAGCAATTTGATTGGCTAATCGTTAAACCCTTCTATTCTTTGAGATCAAAAGTCAGCAGAATGTGAGCTCGGAGGAAAATACGGAGAAAACATTTCACTATTTTCTCCAATTACCCCCAAGACCTGTCTTATCACCATCTCTAAATCGATTTTTATTTTTCCTCTCCACAATAAACCATACCCTAGTTTTCATTCAAATTAAAGGAATTGCAGGAATGGCAACCCCACTTGCGAAAGACAATGAAAAGTGCCCCCTTTTCTGGACCAAAGTGTCCTTTCGTTAGCATAATTGTTTTAGCCCTCTTTTGGTGTGAGAACAACCTTTTCAGGACGCTCTAAAAATGCTTCTGCCAAGGTTTTCATGAAATTCATGAAATAACGCATGTTCCCCGTGTGATGTGTGCTCAAAACTACAGAAAACGACACTATTGAAAGCAGAGGCGGACTGCAGCGAATCTCCAGGGTTGTGCCATATCCAGTAAAAGGGGCCCGCATCTACTGTAGCTAATGTAGCCTAAAAGTTAGTTGCTGTTAGCTTCTCTGTAAAACAATCCATGGCGCAGCGTATTTTGGGGCAAAGGCTACTAGCATTAATGTAAAATACTATTTCCCCTGGTTATTTCGATGGCAAAACCGCAATGATATCATTGCTTGCTCTCGCCTCTAATTGTAAGAGTCAGAGGTCCAAAAAACAGAATTTCCAGTCGAGCTAATCTTCCATATCAGCTTAACCCTTTCCTGCATGAATTTTTGTTTTTCAAGGAAAAAATTATTTTCTTGCAAATTTGTATGTATTTTGGGTCCAGTTTCTCAAGTGAACAAAAAAATTTGAAAAAAAATTACATTTTGATACATTTCTGAATTGTTGCTCCAGAGCAACATCATGCGGCAAGGGTATAATAAGGCAATAAAAGTATTCATCTCAGTTGAGATTTCTACATTGTTTTTAAGCAAAATACTTACAAAACATATCAATGGCAGTTGGTTTTCATCTCATAAAGCAAATTTACAACCATTTCCTAACAATTTAAAAATTATACATGGTGCTGTGATACCATGTTTTTGATCAAATCACGTCTGTTACATCAATAAAATGACAGATAAATGCCCTTATATGGGTATTATGTTCATATCCTCAATCAGTAGGAACTTGAAATTGCAGCTCTTTACTATACTTGTAGATTTTTTAATAGAAAAGTCCACTTGCCACCAGGAAGGCTTTTGTTTATTATGAAAGAAACCATTGACGCTACTGGTCAGACACCATTCTGTGCCTTTTTCTGTATAGCATTATGTGTTTTGCTGCACAAATAATGCAAAATAGATTGCTCTTTGACATCTAAGGCATTTTCTAAGGCATGTACTGCTTCATATCTTAACTTTATAGTGTCCTTGGTAGCTTACAGGGACGACGATTATCCTTAGATTTTTCATTACTTTTGGGTCATGTGGATGTTATTTTGAGCCCAAATCAATGAAAACATGCCCCTGTATCTTCTGAGGGTGAAACAATGATCAGTAAAATCCAGTATGGCAGTTCTCGATGTGATCTCATGCATGCAAAACTGCATTCCTATTGTTCTCTTCTATTGTTCTATTGTTTATCTTATTTGTGCACATGCCACCCTCCACAGACTGGAGTGTTATGTTAATTTTTCCAGGATGATGCAACTGTATTATGATTTCTTGATTTCATCTCTTTCTTGCCTGTTCCATTCCATTTGTTCTATTATCTTCTGCATTACTTCTAAGCATACCTGTGCTACCCGCATCCAGTAGCTACGTTGATTCAGTTGACGTACATACTGTTCTGGCAAATCTTTTCAAACTCTGCTAATGTTGCTGCAGTCATCTGGTTCCACATATTTGTCATCTATTCTGATGAATGAAAGATGTTTGTTGAGGTCCCATTTCAAGTACCTTTATTTGTTTCACACCATGATGGATACGGTGTACCATACTTCCTAAAATGAACCAAATTTTTATCTAAAGATTTAAATTTATGTCTGAAAATTGTGCAAAATCAGTAAAATTTATGTCAGAGTACTTGAAATATGCCTTATGACTGATGGCAGATACATTTATAGCTAAAGCAATCCAGCTAAAGTATGGCCTAGGCATGGCCTAAGTGGCCTAATTGTATACCCTTGCTGCATGATGTTGCTCTGGAGCAACAATCTAAAAATGGGTTTGCTTCCACAGAGGGTTACCCAACAATGTTCACCACTGTTATATATTATTAAAACAAGGTTAGCTCTATATAAAAACATTTTTTATAGAAAGAAATAATTACCTGGTAAGAAGTGACAGGACGTCGAAGTTGCACTTTGAGAAAAAATGGCCGCCATTGCTTAGGCCAAAGTTCAAAGCTCTGTAATTCCCCATGTATCCGTGGTATAATGTTACTACAGCAACAGATAGCATTGTCAACATGTGTTTTGAAAGAAAACAAAGCAAAATTTAAAATATAGGCTCCTGCGCAGATGCTGCGCAGCGTCAAAAGATTGTTGCTTGAGAGCAACATCATGCAGGAAAGGGTTAAAAGTATTTCCATCAATACACTAACTGCTTTTTAATATCTTTATTTTTCATTATTACTATAATCAAGATTTAATTAAGGTACTCCAACACCCGTTCATAAGTTCACACAAAAGTAAAAATTTATAATATATATACAATAAAAGCATTAAATAACTTAAAACATTAATTTACAGATTTGGATATAAGGGTCGTGAGAAATGGATGCAAGTGTTTTAGTAGCCAAAAAAGGGTACTATATGTTTCGAGGTATTTCACTCTTCAAAAAAGCGTACAAGATTTTGTGTTCGAAGAACTTCGAACACATTGGTGTGGGGTGGATGTCACTCACTCACACACTCACACACTCACACACTCACACACTCACACACTCACCAACTAACCAACGCTTGAACAATGGAAAACGTGTAACAATAGGGCCATTGTCAAGAATGCCATTAGGGCCATTGTCTCGGCCATTTATGCGCAATTTGCGGTTAGTTGTTCACAATTCGGCCTGCAAGCACTTTTGTCAATCTGGGGTCATGTGACAACTGACTCATCCTTGTTTACTAAATGGAACTGGAAAATTGCCACCTTGCTTTGGTAAATGACATTTCAGGCATTCTCAACATTTAACAAAGAGTTTTGCCAAAGAGCGGCAATTTCAAAACAGTTTTCAAAACAAATCATCATTAATATTATCCTCACGATGAAAATCGTCATAATAATAATAATAATGATATCATCATCATCATCATCATCATCATGATTACTATCACCACCATTGACGGTGTGCAACATCTAAAGGAACGCTACCACCACCACAACCAGCCCTACAACCATCACCTCGACCACCCCTATCACCACCACCGGAACCACCCTACAACCATCACCTCGACCACCCTTATCACCACCACCACAACTACCCCTACAACCATCACCACGATCACCCCTATCACAACCACCAAAACCACCCCTTCAGCACCACAACCACCTCTATCACCACCACCATACCCACCATACAACCACAATCACCCCTACCAACCAGCATCATGATCATCGTGTTCATCAACATCATCATCATAACCACCACCATTATCATCATAATCATTATCGTCATCGTTGTGCATACCGATGAACATCTTTCATCATTTGACCGAAATAGCTATATTCAACCAGAGTCGTTCTTCGAACATGCCCATAGGGCCCCTATGTTCCTGCAGCCGAAATAAAAATCGCTTCGCGTTCGCCTTTTTTTGATGGCGAGCGAACAGCCAACAGCGAATGCGAACGAAGTGGAAATGGGCCTTTACGGAGAATTGCATCGTCGCATCCCTGCATCGCAGTGAGTGACGAAAAGAAGAGAGAAACTCGCTTTTTAAAAGAAGGATTCTGGAGATCGGGCAATAGCTAACCTAAAATTAGTGCCAGAATTATTGAGATAAAAGTCATTCAGACATGCTAGCCGGAAGACCACCTCCTCCGGCCGGGGGGGGGGGAGGGGGGCTGGCGCTACAAAAAAGTGTCTCATACGATTTTGACCGATGATTTTAGTCTATAAAAATCTCAAATTTCGCTCTGCTAAATTAATAAAATACCCCCTACCTTCACAAAAGGAAAACAACGGCGAGTCATATTACTAAAACTAATAATTTAGTTCCCTTTATTAGGGTTCTCTCAAAAAGAAATGTACAACTCAGTTATCTCAATCAATATTAAATAGCTATCTTTCTTATAATGTGAGCTAATAATACTAAGCTGCACAGCAGCTTTCCTGATGCATACAGGCAGTTGTTTTATAAGCAACTTCGCTGGCCCCTAGTTCAAAACGTTGCTTATTTTTGGACCTTTTATGGCCACCTTTCAGTAGCAAAAGTTGCTTAGTAGTTGCTTAATTTTGACTGTCTCTTTTTGCACTAAGAATAGTATAGAGACCAGAAAAACAGCAAAATCTAACATTGCACATAAAATGACTGGAAACATTTCTCCCTGCTGATATTGTTACCACTAGAGACTTTGTATTGAAAGTTAAACGGAAACCCCTCAATGAAATGCCTCACTTAACGAGAAGCACTCCGTTGATATGCGAGTTTCGACGATAAATGAATGGAAACAGCTTCTATGTTGATTAATCCTCGATTGCTTGCAGTGGTATAAATCATCAAAAATTTTAAAAGTTGCTCAGGTTTTTTTCCTGTGGTACTATACGTTGCTTAAAGCTTTAGGCCTTACATCTTGGTTGCTTATAAAAAACTACATGTAGCTAGTCGTTTGATACGAAGCGCTAAGGTGCATAACATGCATATCAGTAAGAAACAATATATTAATAGAAGGTGATGAAGATGTAATCTTTTGTTGAGTACATTAATCTGATCAACCTTTTGAATGTCATTGAAGTCAAGACAGCCCATATCAAGGGTCTTCAGGTCGAGTAGTTGACAAAAGGCCTACCTTTGGATAGGAGTTTTGAACTCTGGAAGCATCCTAAATTAGCATGTGTACTACTCGGACCATAAGTGTCGTTGCTCAGTTTCTCAACTTGGACATAGTGTTTGAGGCTGCTACGGACAAGCTCGCCGTATTTTCATCGGATGCAACATTTGGCATTCCACACTGTTAAACTGGTGTAGCTGAAAAAAAAAACAAAAAGAAATAAGAAAAAATGATAGCATCACGAATACACGGGGGGTTCTTCTATAGTAAAGGTACCTGGGGATGTGCTGCGCTGTTGTTGGCACAAAGGGTCCAAAGGCTTTGGTTCTTGTGAAGGGCAATGATGTTTTAGGGCCAGTCGGTAGGACCTAAGGACATGAACTGACAGACCTCAACCATGGCTGTGATGCTTCCGTGGCTCGGGCTCGAGCTTCTACCCCTGCTGCTGTTGTTCTCTCTTGACACCACACCTCCCTTCAAGAGAGAACAACAGCAGCAGGAGCAGCATAAGCTGGCATTGGTATAGCAGCAGATGCATAAAATATTATACCTGAAATCTTCATTAGATCGTTGCTACAGTGTTGGCAGATGATCGTAAGCCCTGAGACTGCACAGGGTGATAAAAACGAACCACAATCCAACTAAAGCAAGACCACTTGCATATTTCGGTAATCTTGGACCACCAAGTTCTCCACCATACACCTACAAACGTAAAAATAAGATAAGGCCGATGAAAAACAAGGACAATAAGAAGTCACCGAATCAAAATCGTAAGTCGAAAAGCAGTCAAATGTTTCAGAATAATTCAGTAGCCTGCCTGCAGACTTTACTGTCCATTGCGAAGGAGCGCCCAATGAGGAACTTGTAAAATAAGTTGAACTTGTTAACCGTGTTCAACTTTACAAGTTCCTCATAGGCACTCCTTCGCAATGGACAGTAAAGTCGTCACGCAGGCTAATCAATAATTTTGACTTCTTCTCCTTTACTTGCTTTATAAATCGTTTTGATTACCCATGGCAATCCAAGGCCAAGAAATACGTTAACACTGTTACTACCTAAAATAAAAATGAAAAGATGCAATAAGATCTTATCCTGGACCACCCCTCTTTACCCCTGGTATAATTTCCTTGTCATGGGCTAAAGGTTTCCTTTCTAACTTCAGATTATCGACAGTCTTAGAATTACTGTATTTAGAGCTTCGATAGATTTAGAGCTCTAATTTCTGTCATTCTCTCTACGACATTAGTTTTCATGAGAAAAGTTATGACTTGCAAACAACTTGCTAGTAAAGTAAGTCTGAACATTATCTAGAAAACATTTGAGGGTACTTATGAACAACCCTTTGATCGAATTGGAAAACAAGACGAAGCATTCACTGACTGGATTTATCGATAGCTTATTCAGGATTTTGTTCTTACATATGTGTCTACTCTGGGGGTTATAATAAGCAGAGGGGCTGGAATTTCAATGAAAGAAACTGTAGAGAAACTCCAAATTCTCAAATTGTAGAAAAGCCAAGAAAATCTCGGTGACAATGTAAAGTTGTGTCTTCTGTAAAATACTGGATGTAATTAAATTTTATGGGGTCCTACACAGCTTGGAGGATCGCTTAGGGGGGTTGGGGGTTGCATGCTCCCTGTTCCCTTGAGAAAATTCTCTTGTTTTCTGAAGCATTGTAGGGTTATTTTCAGTTTGATAGTCAAGCAGATGGATAGGGAGTATTTTACGTGATTTCTGTTTCCGATGCTCCACTGTTCCCTTTTAGTTTGGGCCACGTTCCCTTGTTCCATGGATACACTTCACATGTTCTCATGTTTCCTGGAACCCCTAAACGACTCTCAGCTTTCAGAAAATTATGCCAACTTATTCACAAAATTAATGATACAGAGGTACGCAGGGTCTCGTTTAAGAAGATAAAACTAGTGGGGGGGGGGCAAAAAATAAAGGGGACTTATTGTTCTATTGTTTTATC
The DNA here is from genome assembly GCA_014526335.1 of Chrysaora quinquecirrha. Lineage (NCBI taxonomy): Eukaryota > Metazoa > Cnidaria > Scyphozoa > Semaeostomeae > Pelagiidae > Chrysaora > Chrysaora quinquecirrha. The sequence continues at coordinate 297,193 of JACTAT010000114.1, forward strand.
TTCAGCGCTTTCTTTCAAATACCGAGACCAGTTTTGGCCAGTTCATTTTTCTGTTAGTCTTTTTTTCAGGAATTCATACATAACCAATGGTGCATAGCTGGAGAAATAACTAGCGGGACATCTACTTCAGTTGAGAATTTATACAAGTTACACTGATGCTACAGCTGACTGCAAATGCACCGAAGGTTTTCAGCAACCCAGAGGTGTTCCTTATTAGGGGGTCTGGGGACATGCTCCCGCAGAAAACTTTTCAAAATACAATCTCATGAGTGGCCTAGATTGGCTTTTTTTGGCTGTTATCTTTTGAGAGGACATTGTACAAGGGGGGCAACTTTATGAAACTAGGTGGGCAATGACAGGGACTACGGGAGCATTTGCTGCACAACTTACTATGTTAAAAGAGGCCCTGGAGGTACGAATATGTGAGCGGGGTGTACGGGGATAGCGAATGGGCAGAAGAGTATTGATAACGTACAAAGTGCAAAAAAAAAACAAGGAGAAATACCTGTAATATTTCCTATGGAAGCATCAGCAGTATCGTCCTGCGTCGCCGCTGATCGACTTGCAAATGTGTCTGGCATACTTGTTCCCAAGGCAACAATTGTTATTCCAGTAACTGTTATTCTCAATCCGAGGATACAACCCAAAAGCTTTGCAAGCTGTGAAAGAGAAAATGAGAGAGGTTATGAAATTTCAGTTGAATAGTCTTGAATAGTTGTACAAAACTTTAGTCTTGCAAGAAATTGCGGGAACATCTTTGGACATACTTAAAAGCTTTTTTCGTCTGACACTCTTCAGAGTATGAATTTCAGAAACAGACCGAAACAACAGCTTACTTATGCTAAAACTTTTTTGTTTGCATTCAACTACTTTTCAGTTACGCTTAAATAGTTTAGATAGAGAGTTGGCTAGCCACCTTAGCCACAGCCTGGATAAACCCCTGGATATAAGCCTCAATAGGTACCTTAATCATTTATTTCATTTCACATTATTACGTATAACTTACTTGTTCAATAAGTGCTGATAAAACTCCGAGAAGCAGAAGAGACAGGACGAATGCCACCCATCCACCCAGTACGTTCCTGAATAAGTATAATGAGATCATGAAAACAAGTAGAGAAGATTTATATAATACACTATTCTTACTGGCATACCATGATCAGTGAAACCAGAACTCTAGTCTGTATGCTTGGAGAATGAAGAGCTCAAGGAGCGACCCCCTTTTATTTGGCCAAACCAATCATGCCGTCAAGGGCTCGTCCAACAAGCCCATCAATCGTGGTGTTAGACATTCAAGAGAATACAAATACATTTTTCAGTCAGAGATGTTGAAGGGAAAGGCCAGGAGGGCCTATAAGAAATTAAGAGAAAGGAGAAGGACTAATAAAGAGAGACATCGCTTTTATCTATGATGCTCTTAACTCTGACAAGATTTTAGAACCGACGAAGCAGTATTGAGATAACTTGTATTTAAAATATGTGAAACAGAGTTCGTAAATTTCGAATGTTAGGAAAGGATCTTAGAGTTGGAGAAAGAACTGGAGCAAATTAGGAAAGGGTTAGAGTTAAAATATTCTTGCATCTCAAACAAACGTTGGACTACTTGGCCATTCCTGGAAACCAATTTAAAAGATCTGTTTTGTGTAAATTATCAAACCTTTTACCTGGGAGGAATGAAGGCAACAAGAACTTTCCAGAAGAACGATAGAAAATGTAAAACATATGACAATGGAGTAGCGGTTGCTTCATCGCCTATTGACATCGCCCTAAGATAAAAAAAAGAAATTCTTTCACCTTATAAGTTAACAAGTACCAAACTAATTTAGCAGAGAATACGTTTACTGATGATACTCACTCGTAGAATTGTTCATTCCACATTTGCGTCAAACTTTTCTCTTCAGCTTCTTCAGTCATGATGTTAGCTACTTGATCAACGATTTCATCAACATCTACAAGGATAAAGAATTAAGAATCATCTTGATGGCGGCGGTAATTCTACTTGTATAGCATTTTCCGTGTATTCACTGCCTTTGTTTCCCAACGAGCAGTAAGGCTTTGGTATTGACTGTGACTCAATCATACCACTTGTATCTAGAACGGTCTCAAGGGGTCTTAAAATGTGGCCTACACTCTAATTCATTGCAGTTGATGTAGAAGATTCTACACCCTTTGGTATATGCTCAGTTGAAAAATCCCATCTACTGTGGTATGCCATTTTTGAAGAATACATACATACATATTTTTGATTAACCAGGTTAAATCTAAGGCAGCTGTACAGCTGATCTATCCTAGTGTTTACCATTCATGAAAAACACAGTTCTATCATACTGCATATAGCTACCTGATGTAAGGGTGATGATTGCAGCACTCCTGTGTCCAAGTTTGGAAGAGTTTGTTTGGTTGTATAATAAAATGATGAATGATTTTCCACGCTGAAAAGAGAACGGAGTATTATAAAGATATATTAGGTAAATTTCGTAAAGAAAGAGGAAACACTATTGTAGGGGAAAACAATATTGTATCTTTTAAAGAAAACCAAATATATTTAATCATACTGTAAATCCAGGAAAAACACTAAAAATTCTTTTAAGTGACAACCAGACACCCTATCTAACCAACTAAGAATGGCCCTGGCCAAGCGATCAAACATTGTTGGTCAAACATTTTGGTATGCTTTTTTGAACGTTTGGCCAGGTCGTAAAGCATTACTTGACTCCATAAAACATTATCTGCCTGTCACAAGAAAAGCTGTTTGATGAGCAATGCTCTTCAAAGTGGCTGAATGGTACAATAAATCCGTTTTGCGAGCAATTGACAGATGTTTGACGAGTAATGCTTGATCATTTGGCCAGGGCGATCGTTGGCAAATTTACCAAGAAAGGAATCGCACTGTCCCTTTAAGTACATATACTATGTGTGCCGTAATAGCACCAGAGTGTATCTAGTAAAAGAGTTTAAAGTGCAATTAACGAGGCTTGCGGATTCTTAGGAATTAAACGTTACCCACAAAGACTTACAAAATGAACAAAAAAAATATACAAAACAAATTTCCTTACTTTTGAATTCATATTGACTTTGATTTTTATCTGTTTACTCGTTTCACCACTTCCAAATTCCAATTTCTCCTCTTTGATTTCTTCGAAATCACAAAGACCATTTTCCAGATCAGACATCTCACCACCAAAAGCTGTACCATTTCTAAGATAAATCACACGTTCTTTGAATCTGAAGATTGTTCAGATACAACTGTGGTGTTACAAAAGTCCTGCTTTAGGGGCTGATTATATGAGAGTTTTCAGCCCAGCTTGACTGTGGTTTTAGTTTCGTGCCAAAACGTTTCAATTTTGGCGCCATTTGTCTTACGTATTCTATTTCAGCCCGGCTGGAAACGTTAATATCATTGCATGCCAATTGCAACCCGGCTAACCGAGCTGAAATTCCAGCCCGGGCTGAAAAGTGAAAACTCTCATATAATCAGCCCCTTAAAGAGAAAAACAGAGACTTCAATAATATCAAAGAGCGTCTGAGGCCTAACACAGGAGCATTATAACATTAATAGAAAGGACGTGAGCTTGGCAGCAAACGGATTGGATTTCTGAAACTAAAGAAATTACCCAGAGCACAAATATGATTTTAACGGAAGCAAGGAAGCACGATGCTTTCTAAGGAGGAAACAAGGTAGCAACTACCCCCCCCCCCACCTAATGAGCCTTTTAATCGGACGATTAAAAAACAGCAGCCCCATCCCAAACTAATCGGGCTGCTAAACCCGCAGGCCTTTCAATTTGATTAAGGCAAACGATGAACCAATTATAGTGGCACCGCAGAATAGGGACGCGGGGCGTTTGCCACGTCACAAAACATTGCTTGACAAGCAGATATTTAGGCACTGTTTTTGAAAGAATTAAAAAACATTTCGTGCTAAAATGCAAGCAAAAAATACTTGACGAGCAATTTTTTGTAACATGGCAAAACGGCAAAACATTGTGCTTCACATGAAAATTTCAGGGCCTCATAGACCGACCAATTAGAAAGCACTTATTGTTAAACTGTTTAAATTTAAACTGGTTGAGTTTGCAGTCTGAAGACAGGAAAGAAAGCTGTATAATAGTTGAGTGACTTACATTGTTCTATAGTTGACGCATACTGTTCCATCACATCCATGAATTCGAATGACATTTGCTGTGACAGTACCAGTACTATAATCCACGTGATAAGTTGCTTCTTGGAACATCAGCTCACCAGGTTCTATTATGAAAGAAAATACAGATTATTGTCACGTTTAGCTCACGTAGTATATCGAAGGAATCAGTTAGTTAGATAGATAGTTAGTTACTAGTTAGTTAGTTAGTTAGTTAGTTAGTTAGTTAGTTAGTTAGTGAATTAGTTAGTTAGTTAGTTAGCTAGTTAGTTAGATAGTTGGTTAGTTAGTGAGTTAGTTAGTTATTTAGTTAGTTAGTTAGTTAGTTAGCTAGTTATTTAGATAGTTAGTTAGTTAGTTAGTTAGTTAGAAAGATAGATAGTTAGTAAGCATAGCTTGTAAGTAAATTTAGATAGCTAGCTTATATATTTTTGAATTGAGGAGGGGGGCTTCCGGCTAGTATATCTGTATGACTGTTGTCTCAATAATTTGGTTATGATTGTAGTTTCTATTATTTCACAGTCCGTTTACTAGCGACTAGGGCCATAACCTTCAAATTTCATGGCTCTTCACGTCATGTAGGATTTATTGGTATCTTGATTTTATACTGTACTCGCACCGTCATCATTTTTTGACGTATCCATAAGCATTAAATGTCAAACGTCAGAATAATGGTACAGCATACCTGAATCGTTGATTATAGTCACTTTGGCAACACTTGGATCTCCAAGAGATGTTGAACTACTCGGTGATTTCAGAATAACAAAGAAATATCTCTCGTCTGCAGCGCCATTTTCATTTGCATCTTCAATAGGAATTCGTATTGTATTACAATACTCATGCTCCATAAATGCCTGGAAAGATAGAGATTAAGAGATTGATAACCTTAGATCAAGTCAATCAATGCTGATGTTGCGTCTGTCTGGTCGTTTCCACTATATAAAATTGTAGTATAGTCTAATTACCTGCGCTTGCTTAGGACATAACGGTTGAGCGGTAAATCAATTTGTTTGACAAGCAATTTTCAGACCTTTGACGAACAATGTTTATCGTTATGGCAGGGCCTAAGTGTCCCAAGAAATGGATTGAACTGTCCCTTAAAGTTCATACAGTAAGTGTGTCCACTACTTAAAAATCGGCACTCATAAGAGAATTTGCAGTGGCATTAAAGACACTTGTGTATCGTATTATATTGCAATACTCATGCTCCATAAATGCCTAAAAAGATAGATATTACATGATTTATAAGCTTAGACCAGCATGATTAATGCAGATGTTGCAATTGTCAGTAGCCTACTCTAAAGATCGTGCCTCGAACCTACAACATTTTCGTTGCGATTCCTTCCGTTGCAACTAACGCTAGCCACCACACCAGAGAGATACGTGGTATCGAATTTTACAGGTCTACGAAAATATACAGAGAGATTCCAGGGAGGAATCATAAATCTTTCACCTACCAGATTTCCTTCAGTATGTGTGTAATCTTGTCCCTGCTTTGCAGTTCCATCTCGAGTCTCAAACCAAACACTAGAAGCTGATCCCAACTCTATCAGACTAAGACGAGCCCCCGCTTTTCGTATATCAGACATTTCAACATCTGCATCGCAATTAGAATCCTTTCTTGAGTTGTTATTTGCGACCAGGACGGTACGCGACGGGGGTTTCTCCTCTACAGTTTTCAAACCATGAAAACCAGAATCTGAGTGTGTTAGGCTTCGATGGTGAGGCCATTCTTGAAAATTTTCTTCAAATTCATCGACAGTCGATATGCATGTTTTCTGGCTGGTTACACTATCAGCTGATGATTGTCCTCTGTCTACCAATGTGTGGGGCTTCGGACCAGAAGCAGGCAGCTAGAATAGAAAAGATACACGCTTTTATGGATACCTGGCTTCGATTGCAGCCTGCCTGTTTTTATTTACTCGAAGCGATTTTTACCTAACTAAGCAACCCCTACCCTTCTCGAGAACATGCTTTAAAAGGGTTTCCGGGCAAGGGCCTCAGGCTGGTGAACGTTGCTTGTGCGTATCTAAGATAGTTTCAGAGATGGAATAAACTTTTGACCCAAATTTCAGCCTGGTGTTTCTTATAAAGGTTGTTCTTATAAAAAAAGTTAAAATTTATTTGTTAAAAGTTATTAGTCAAACGTGAAATAAGTCTGCTTATCAACTTTGAAGAACAAAAAACATAGCTTACAATTAATCCAGAAGCTGAAGCCTTTTTTGCTGCCTCGACGATATGGCTAAAACCAATCACCTTTTTCCTGTAAAAAATTAAGTCAACAAATTCACGGAATTAGAAGTGAATAAAGTCTTGAAGAACTGTCAATAAATGGTCTTTTGAGCAGAAATACCGGAGTTTTCGCTTCCCGAAAATCCTAGAAAAACTCTGAGAAAATTAATAGTCCCTTTTTAAGGAAATTATAGGACGCCCTTTCCAAATGATGGCATTTCTTAGACAGCTTTGTGCCTCAAACGGTTTCCACAGCCATTTCGAACTCCATTCCAACTTATAGCCCACTTTTTAGAATAAAAATGAACTCTCCAAATCGTGCGAAAACTGGCAAATATTCTACTGTTTATCGGGCAAGTTAGACCAGTTTCCTCTTGGTTCCGTTCTTTACCGTTTCCCTGCGGAAGGCGTTCTCGTTACAACTCTTATAGATAAACGTAAAGATAAACGATTTGTCTAGTTTCTTTATTTCATTACCTTCTTTTCAGATGATAAAGAACACTGATTCTCAATTCTCTGGAGCGTTGTACAACTGAGTAGCTGGCTGATGAAAATGCGAAGGAGCCAAGCAAAGATTCTACAAAGAAAAGCAAAGGTAAAGCCCTGGCCAAACAATCAAACATTGCTCGTCAAACATTTGAGAAACACAATTTGCTTGTTCAACACAATGTTTGACCGTTGGGCCACATCACAAAACACTGCCTGTCAAACATTTTTCCTTGATACAAGCATAGAATGTTTTTGAAGTTTTTCAAAAACATTGCTCAAGGAATCCTGCATGTCAAGCAATGTTTGCGACGTGGCAAAACACTCAAACATTACTTGTAAAGCAAAATCTCAAATGTTTGACCAACAATGTTTGATCGTTTTGCCAGGGCCTAACAGAAATAGTTTCACTTTAACGAAAGATACAGGGGATGTACTCGATAAACCTATGAGTGAAACTGGAGTCGGTCCCAGAGCTTGTTTTATTAGGAACAATAAAAATAATCAACAAAGACAAACTCAGAAATCGATTATTGTAAAATGCAGTTGCGATGGAAATCGATCTCGATGATGGAATTGCTGTATTGCTGCATTCAAGTTCAAAGTGTAATTAGCACCCCCCCCCCTTCTCGACTAGGCCCCCTTGTCAACTCACTCGAGTTTCGACAACGGCAACATTTCTTTTGGAAAATTCTTGACTGAAATGGAAGGGAAATTATAAGCATTCAACAGAACATTTTTATATAAGTCCCCCTCCAGTTAGGCCGATCCAAAAGTTGTCCCAAGTTTATATAAGTCTCTGTGGGGGTTTATCGAGGACTAACGGTTGTGTTGTTCAGTAAAGTTCTGACTCTGAGAGAGAACATACCTTGATCTGTATTTGCATTATGTGTACCAGCATCACATTTCTGAGCATCTTCTTTCAATGCCTGCCCTACGATATCAGACTTTGCTTCCGTTGGTACATGCTTGCCGTTGATGAGCGATCGTATTGCGGCATGCCGAAACCTGCAGAAGAACATAAAAGTGGTTCAAACATATCTACGACTGACAGTACTCATTACAAGATAACCACAATAGGGTTCTTGCTTTTCCTAATGAATACCTCACTACAAGAATGCACAATTACTAATTTAAATTGATTTGGAGACGGCAAGGTCTGCGTTTCACGAGCTTGGACTCGCGAGGAGAGCCTTGGGCTGTATGACTTGGAGAGTTACTTACTCGGCGACTTCACTGAGGCTTATATCTCAGTAGAAACGTCGTTGGCTCTTTGGTCATGCCGTCCAGGTTCGAATCCCATCTTATTGTGGTATGGTATGGCAAAAGAAGCTACTGTATAGAAAAAGTGTTCGTACACCTCTGACTAGCTTACTACATGAATCGTATTATCGCTATTGAATTGAATTGCTGGACGCTCAAACTAACTGAAGCGAACAAAAACAACATCAATTCAATTCAATTCAATGTGAGCGAAAGCTAGGGACTTGGGAAGTAATTTTAACCTTGGACTACCAAACCGAAATTCTTTTGGCTACCTTTCTGTATCCTGCGCTATCCTGATTGGTTTTCAAAACACAATATCAATCCAGCTTCATATTTCTGGTTGGCACATTTTGATTCACATTTCGTTATGGTAGACTATTCTGGCCTATTCCTAATATTAAAACTCTGAGGAGTTTCAAATAAACAGGCTTATAGTATCTTAAAAAAGGCATTTTAAATATTGTAAAAGAATGATGAAGGCGAATATTTTACCTTGCACGAGCTAGACTTTTGTTTTCAGTTGGTTCCATGTAATGTTTTATTCCTTCTACAATATCCTTAGCAGTTGTGTTCTTCGTCGTCTCATGATCTTTAACATAACTGACAATATTTCTAAAGAAGAAAGCAAATAAGAAATGAAAATAGAACGCAGCGAACAGAGTGTTGCGAGTGAGTGAGTCTTACAAATAGCTACAATCGTTGCCGAAAATTTTGAGGGTGCTACGTCTATAAGTAGCTATGTTCTGCCTTTAAAATCCCGATTCCAATAGAATATTATTCGATAACAAAACCATCCTCTCCCTGATTTTATGTCTGATGTCAATGACAACATCAATTTTGCCAACATTGAACCGGGGGAGGGAGGGTATGCGTCTTTGCAGCGGTAAAACGAAAAAAATTCAAAGTGCCCCAGCCTTTTTGCAGGGATTGTAGCTATAAGCCAACGCGATTTGGAGATATTCTTTTGATATTGGAGGCAAAGGTATTTTGACTCTTTTCAGGGATTCAGCTCATGGCCCTGTGCTCCACACTTAATGATAGAAAATTATCTTTTGCTCTTTGCTCCGGGATTGATTTTTCCGCGCTATACTTTCAATACCTAAGGAAGATGAAAGTGCTCTTGGGACTCCATGCATTAGGAAAAAAGGCAGTGCGGTAGATTAACAGATCATGTGTATACGACATACCGTATTTTAGACTTTGATTCACTGATTTTCCTCATTCTAAGTCCACTGCAAAGAAAAAAATGCTTGTCATTCAAGCCACAAAACTCTAGTTTACGGAATGGAAAGGGGCACTGAAATTTAGGGGGCCAAAATCTACTTTCTACAGACAACTCTACTGGTCATTGTGATATTTCCTTTGACTAGCTAACTGCAGTGTGGCCTCTGTGATCTCGTATGCGTTGATATTAAAGAACACCGGAATGGGGTAGGGATATAACCAAACCTGAACCAAACAAGCAAACTCCCGATATTGCTTCTCGATTTATCTCGATTACCGACCATTTCTTAGTTTGGATTGCAGATCTCATTGACGCTCTTGGTATGCTTGACTGGGTAATAGAAAAGGTCTCTGCGTTAATGTGCCAAAAAGCTAGCGCATCAAGACTTGGAACCGCAGGAGTACAGTTAGGATATTAAAAGGGAGGTCAATTAACAGCACAAGAATTTATGTTATCAAAGAATAACTAGGGAAACTTTCTCCAAACAAACCTTGGTTTTTATTGTCCTCTCAGTTCGTTAACATATGCAAAAGGATTGTTCAATAAGAGATTTTCAGAGGGGCCTTGGGCTTTTGCTCCCCTTCCATCTACGTCTCCCTTTCCCCTTCCATCTACGTCTCTCCTTTCCCCTTCCATCTACGTCTCTCCTTTCCCCTTCCATCTACGTCTCTCCTTTCCCCTTCCATCTACGTCTCTCCTTTCCCCTTCCATATACGTCTCTCCTTTCCCCGTCCATCTACGTCTCTCCATTCCCCTTCCATATACGTCTCTCCTTATAAAAAAAGAGTCAAAAACAACGCACCTCAAGTTTCTATGGCTGATCTTACGCCCTGGTGATGTCGATGTAACCTCGGTGTCGAAATTGAAGGAGCCTCGTCCACTTGCAGGCTGCACACCAATGATATGAGACTACAGGAAAAGAAATGAATATATAAGAAATCACACCCTGATTTAACCTTGCGACCCTGGAAAAAGTAATAGTAATACTTTTAAATTCAGGGGGTAAACTAAGGCACTTACTCGAAGAAATATCGTACTAGACGCTATACGTAGACTCACTACATAAGTCCCACTACTTTGCTCGATGTTGTTGTTGTTGTTTTCTACAATCGCTCAGTGTGGAGTGACAAATAAGGGGAGCGAAAACTAGAGACCCATGTCGTGAGTCTACGCTAGACACCAAAATCAGTTTCAGCGATCTCGATTTGGTGTTTGTCTCGTTTTCATGAGAATGAAACATGTCTGATAGTCTGGGTTGATAGTTGTTTAACAGCGTTTAGATTATTATTCATGTATGACAAAGGGTAGGCATATAAGATTTTAGTAAATAACTGAGAAAATAAAAAGAAGAAATGAACAGTCAATAAATGTTGACTTCGTTCTGGAAACCAACAGTTTCAATGATAAAAATAACAGTGATACTTAAGAAACTACTCTTTTTAAGACCAGCCTACTTCTATTGAATATGCAACACTCGTAATGTTAAATATGTTAACAATAAAAGATGAAAAATTGATATAACAATTCACTCAGCAAGGGTATAAGCCTTCTGTTGTTATTCCAACCCACGTTAAACTGTTTAAGAGTGTTCATTTCCATTTTAAAATAAAGTTTCTCTGTGAATTGCTGTGAGATAAGGTTGCAAACCAAAGAATGGATATGCTTTAAAGATATACGAAATTAACAAACATAATTTGTTACAGACATGCAAAAACACGGAACAGAACGAAAGTAATCTAAAGCATGGACCAAAGCAGTCTAACAGAAGGACCTAAAAAGGACAAAGAAAGAAAAGAACGGAACAGGATCGTTTTTCAGCACACAAAAATGAACCCATAAGCACGGAACAGAACTGCCTGTAAGCGCAGAAAGAATAGACAAATAGCCCTTAACCCAAAAGCAGAATTTCTATTCTAACCAATGGAACATGACAATAGCAGAACAGAACAGCCTGTGAAACGCAAAAGAAGAGAGGAATGACAGTTTAATAGGCATTGAAAAAAATAACCTTTAGTCAAAAGCAGAATAGTGCAAAGAGGACAGGATAGCTCCACGGTCAGGAAACATTACAATCACGGTCATTGGCCGGAGGAAGGCCAGTTAGAACCGCAAATAGGGAATCTCATGCTCATGCGTAACCAAAGATACGCCTGTTTTCACTGTTAAGCGAGAAAGGTTTGCAACTGGACGAATTTTTGTCTGGGGGAGGTTGAATACTCCGCTAGGCTCTGGACTATTCAACCCCTTAGACATGCAGGATCGTGACCCATACATAGCAAAATTTAGTTGTACGAAGAAGAGAATAAAGTTAAACACTGGAGGATAGCCCCTAACACAGAGTTGAATTGAATTACCTCTATTATAGAGCAGAACAGGTCCGTAATACAGCGAGGACAAATTGTTCCTAAAAGCAACAGTGCTGCAATATGCATAAAGAAGCCTAGCTCTGAGGGGGTGATAGGTGTTTTTGTAGCAAGAGAGCAAGGCCTAAAACGGGCAGGGAGTATGCAGGCATTAGTAGAAAGCACAGGAGCTTGGGAGCAGTGAGCAAGCAGATTTCTGGAGAGGAGACTACTCAGAGCACAAGAGGTTAATTCTGACGGGAGCAGGGTCCTTGTTGAGAAGAGAGAAAGAAAGCAACTACCTCCCTATCAGAGAGCCTTGATTCAAAGCAAGATGAAAATTTCTAGTCTCTTCGGTTTCTTGGTAACTGAAAGTTCGCAGGTTGTAATATACAGAGGGCAGAGCAGTGCAGCTGACGAATTATAGCAGCAAACATCGAAAGCAAAGAACAGTTATGGGTAATTAATACTCTTCTAAAATCTAAATAATTCAGGACTGAATGCTATGGTTCCATGGGAAAACAGACACGCCCTAACATATGGAACGGAGAGTATTGTAAAACTCCAACAAGCAGCTGAAAGACCTAAAACAACAAATAAGCAATTCCACTAAAGTTCGACTTTCATCGAGCAATAGAATTGAATTGTGAAATAGAAAAAGTTTTATTTTAGGTTAATTACGCAAATGCATGAACTAACTCTACAGCTGGTTAGCTAAAAGTACAATTTCATTTCGTAGTTCATGCTTAGCTCTTGTCAAAAACGATGGGATAATAAGTCTAAGTTATTAACCAAGTCAAAGAAAGCGTAATATAAGGAAGGACTGACTAATTGATTCATAGGTAGGAACCATGTGTATTTTAAGAGGGTTTTCTGGAATTGTTCACAGTTGAAGAAGATTAGTCAAAAGGGGATCAGAATTCAACAGGCAGTAACGGCTTTGCTTTCACTAGTTTTGCTCACCAAAACAAGTTGCTACCAGGGTTGCTACTGAGTTGCTACGGAGCAAGAACAAATCATTACGCTGTGCAATATCAATTAAGGGAGGGCATAGAAATACATTGGAAATCCTTCTATTTTAATGGAAATCTCGTACATCTTTTTGAAGAATGAAATGCCCCTCGACTTGTTTGACACGAGCTCTTGTGTGAATGAGAGGTTCTACCGTGTAGCTATAAACCCAAGATCGAGCATATAATCAAAATTAATTAATATATCCTCAGTCTGGCGTTCAATTCGATAAATTTTTTTCTATGTGGGATTTTCTAGTAGGTATTGTCTCAAAATGACGAAAAGCAAAGCTTCTTGACCATCAGACAGTTATCACCTGCGGTGCTCTATTTGATCAGATGCGGCATAAGAGTAGTTCAGTTTTATGATATTCAAAGTTCAATTCTTTTCATAAATCTCCTGGCAGGTACCTTTGTTCATTTTCAACCACATAAACATCTGCAAGCAGCCAATACCACGAAAAACAACATACTAAAACATGGAATACAGTGCCAACATCAGACGCCTTGATCAAAACAAGAAATGCACAAAAACCCGGAACACAATCTGGAGCAGATCAGTCCCATAAAATGTGTACATGATAAGCGACTAACCAGTGGCGTCACCACGGGGTGGACTGGGGTGGACATGTCCACCCCAGTTCTCTCAGACATCGATTTTCCAATTTTTCGAAATCCGTAATAATATTCACTGGGGGGCTTAAGATTTTCAGCAAAATTGGAATGAGCTCACTTCTCCCGACATTGTATGCATTGGTGAAAATCAGCGCAACTTTACCAGTCACAGTGGCATCGTGTGAAACATCGCATGATTTTGTGCTGTTAGAAATAAAAAGACTGCCACAAAAATATGGTCTTTAATTTTTGAATGCAGTAAATTCCAAAAATTTTTCGTTGTCGTCGTTGTTATATCTGTAAGGGGGATAATTTTTGCAAGTTAGTAGTAAATAGTTGATCTTAGCTTGTTTCTATTTCATCTTAGGATGATTTAGAATGGGCGTTGGCCACCTTTTCCGAGCGTTTGAAGGGCGTGGCCCCAAAGATTTTTCCCGGGGGCTACGCCCCCAAACCCCCGAGAGTTTTTGTCCACCCCAGTATTTTTAGTCTAGGAACGCCACTGGACTAACCAGCAGAAATGGAAATATTCTGCAAACCCACAAGCGCTCCTTGACTTCAAGCAGTCATCTTAGCTTGATGTACTCCAAGAATGATTTGATCAAATAAAACCAACAAACAAGCGTATTGTGATAGTGACAGTGATTCACCCACCAACCAGAACGAGAACGCATTGACAAACACTATCGGGAAACAGCGCTCCCTTCTCAAAAACTAGAGCGTATCCGCTATCTACCGAAGTGCTACAGAAAATAACTTCTCAATATAAATATTTTCTTCCTATTGACTATGCTTCAAAGAGTTCTTTTCTATTGTCTACACTTCTAGTAGACTAGTTTTACCAAGTTCTCTCTTGAAATTACGAAGCTCCTAATGAAAGTGTTTCTTTGAGTGAGGAAGGGATATACTACACACCTAAAGCAGCTTATATGCAAAGATCTCTAGCTTCTGTCATGGTCCGCTCGCTCTTTTATGAGCGAGTAGTTATCCCGTAGTTATACACCGAAGTACAGTGATTTAAGTTCGGATTGCACAGGGCGAGACACGGTATAATGGTTCGAGAATGCTCTGGCCAGCAAACAAAAGCCATTAGTTATCTGAATGAGTACTACATTGTAAGACTGGAAACACCATTAAAGCTCCTTGCACCTCAAATGCTTTCTCAGAATTTCGCACATGCTCTGCTGCTACAAAGGCGATATAAAAGCGACCAGAAAGATAAAGGCGATTAACCAATGGTCCATTACTCTGTTGGTCATGTTCGTTAGTTCGAGGGGCATTTGACGTAAATATTTCTTCGAAAAATAATTGAATTTCTCGTAAGGGTATGCTGATTTCCAAGGCATGAATTGCCCGTCTCGATGTGCTGTTGCGTCGTGGTGTCATCCAGCTGACTCGTGGTGTAAGGAGTTCAGTGTAATCAGGGTTCGAGCCCAGACCCGGTAGCACCACGGCCAGAATCAAGGTCTCGATTAGTTAACCTACTACTGAGATCCTAGCGACTGGGGCTAAGAAACCATTTCACCTTCACCTTTCACCGTCTCAATAGTTTTATCTATTAACTCGGTATGCTACATCCATGCAGGATAACGAAATTGTATGCTTATAAAGCACCGATTTTTCTCGATTTTCATTAATTTCCCGCGGCAATTCTTTTCAAAAAGAATTTTCTTTAGACTAAAAGGAAACCGTGTACATGAAACTCGAACTTTTTCAAAATAATTTTCCATTGATCATTTCTGTTAATTCCGCTAGCTAATTTCTCCATAGTAAAAATTCAGCTTTCTCTGTTTAACGGAGCAATAAAACGAATCGATTCTATGTCGCATCTGTTCAAACATTTTCAATCTTTTTAAAACAATTTCCACTTTTGTTGGCAAATTTTAATCAAATTTGTTTGATTTCTTCCTATGAATAATGAGTTAAATTTGCTTTCTGAAACAACGAAAAAGAGACTCTTTATTTTTACTCTTATTTTTTTCTTTAATATATTCATTAATTTTTCTCTGTATACTTAGCAGAAAATGAACGAATCGGAGATTAATTTTTAGCTAATTTCAATTTCCCGAGTTTTTCTTACTCATAAGAGCGGCAAGGCTTACATGCGATGATTGCTAATTAATATGCAGGTACCCATGCCTTAAACGGCTTGAAAATGCCTTGTCAACCAACAAGAGTATTAGCAATGGACATTTCACTCTTCGAAAACGTGAACTAGATTCCCACCGAAACAAAAAGATTTCTAAGGGATTTCCTTGAAACCAATGAAACTAACGGCAGCATGTACGTTATTTCCAGAAGCGAAGACCCCTCCGGTATTATGCCCCCTAGAAAATTGTGCTTAAAACCCCCCCAAACAATCACCCTGACCCTCAATAATTGCAACCACTGGTTCTGTATGTACACAGCCGAAATCTGATGAAACTGTATTAGGGTATCTGAGGGTAACTTAACTAATGCCAGACCACACCCTATTGCCCCTCTAGTTTTGGGACCTGTCTCATACTATATGCTTAGTATGCTTCTCATTGGGGTAATCTGGGAACCTCCTCCTCCAGGGCCAATTCTTTGGCAACATCTCATTCACTCGGAACAGTAAAGTTCACGTTAACTGTAAAGCTATTAATATTGCAATGCGGACCAAGCTGGTGGTGCTGTCCTTATCACTAAGTAAATGGTTATTTGTGAAATGTCATAAATATTAAGAGTTATTCAAGTTGAATAGGCATTTTATAAATATGTAAACAGGAACTCGTTGATTTTAAGTTCCATCAGTATATCTCAGGTGTTTTGGAAAGCCTATAGCAGGTAGCTGCTTGTTAAATAATGCATTTGGGTGTGTCTAGTAATGAGAAATCTAGCGGGTTGTCTATTCAAAACTCAGACTTAACAAGGAAAAACTACTAAATAGCTCAATAATTAGACAGAACAATAGTTTAGAGGTGCAATCTGAAAAGAGAAGCATTGACAAACTTAAAGAACTTGTTCATCCACATCTGCAAATCTAGACATAAGGGGATAGCTTTGGGGGCTCAGGGGTCATTAAGACCCCCATTAAGAGCCAAAAATCACTCTTTTCTTACTTTTTGCTACTGTTGTTGAGAAATCATTCATTTGAGCCCCATTGATATTCTGTAGTAATAAGTCAGCTAAACTTCCTTTTTTAGAGGTAGGAAGTAAAATGCACCTCAAAATGGAGGTGCAATGTTGTCTCTAATCCCAGTTGCTAGGATCTAAGAAGTAGATGAGCTAACGAGAAGGCAACCCTGGCTGTGATGCTACCATGGCTCGGCTGGGGATAGAACCCCAACCTCACTGAGCTTGTGACACCAAGACCTCAGAATGAGCTGATTCCCTTAAAGATTAAAGAGCCAATATGTTTTTGGGTTTTCAAGATTTCTGAAAGTAGATATGAAGGGTTTAAAAAGCAAAAATACACTCTGAACATACCCCTGAGTATGGTTGACTTGTCTTGTGTTGCGGATCATTATTTCTGTTGCCACTTGCATTTACTGATTGTCGTTTCCTGGAAAACTTGTGCCTCCACCATCCTTTATCCTGACACCATGCAGTGATCACAAGCAAAGGAAAAAATGCTAACGTTAAACAGGCTTCCCAGATATCAACCACATTTGGAGATGACCATTTCAAGATGACTAGCAACCAAAAATACGCAAACATAGACCATATTGAAGTCAGTATGAACACCCCAAATTCTGCAATTCTTTTCAGGGTTTTAGAGGGAACACTAAGAACACATACAGCAGAAATAACCAATAAATTATATGCTGCAGAGCCAATAATTGTGAATATTCCGAGACCCTGAGAGCTGTTGCTATCTAAGTTTGTTATAGTTTCGATAACAGCAATTAAGATCTCGGGTGCTGATGAACCTAAAGCCATTAGTGTCAGGTTAGCAACGGTTTCATTCCAAACATAAACTTGTGTTTCCACAGTTTCGCCTTTTTCATAATCATACGTCAATACCAATCTTTTCTTGCTTGTAATCATTTCAATGCTAAGCATAAAAACATCGGCTGCGATGGCTATGCCAAGAAATAGATAGAATATCGCTATGGTGTATAAAATCCCACGAACTGAAGCTGGCCAGAGGTCTTCAGCTGGCAGCAGCAGCCAGCTATCAAAACATACATTTTGGTTTAGAACCACGTAACCTCGACTGTAGTTTGTCCTGATCATATTTCTTTCTACCTTACAAACATCTAATAAGTTTCTTTCTCTCTCTTTTCGACAAGATTCTAGAATTCATTCATTTTCGTTTTAGACCTTTTTCTTTACTGACCTGCACTTTACTTTAATTTCACTCGAGTTTGTTATTGTCATCTTCTATGTCATATTTTACTTCCCTACGAACTTGTTTTGCGGTGAATCTAATCCAAGTACTCAGCTTATATTTTATAGAAAGTGGTAAACCGCGTCGTTAGCGATCGATTTCTCTAATAGGCTGTAAACCCAATATTTTCATCCCGCCATGTTCTCACTTTCTGCCCATCATCGTCAAGTGCTGTAGTTTCTTCTTTGAAAGAAACTGCCAACAGGACTTCATCCAGGAGAATTATCAAAACAAATTCCAGAGTTTATAAGCTTTTAGACATATATATTTCATGAATTTCTCCAAGAATTTACAATCCGTCACTCTATAATGGAGTTACCACACCATCAAACCTAGCAAGGTGAATTGATTTTCGAACGAAGGCCATTTCCTCGCGACGCGAAATTAATCAAAAGACTGCGAAATATATCACATTTCTAATGTCGTAATTGTGCACTTGACAATTACGATTATAAAAGATTTGAAAAGATGTACAACCTCCGTCAAACTGATCCAATTATACTGTCGTAATAATAACAGATTCTGAAGATAAAGAAAATCAAACTTGACCTTTTCATCCTTGTGTTTGTGGCTCCTAGGGTTACGCACAGAATGACACATTGTTTACCAATAGCAACCGCACTAAAATACGGAACAATATGGCTGACAAGTTGTAAAACATGGAATGAAAATGGCTGACCTGAGCTAATGAGCAGTTTCCACTTGATTTTTCAAGCGGGCGCACTTTTTAAGATACATACATAAAAGGAGTGCTCAAAGTCTGTACCTACATATACAACATGTTAAGAATCTTGCGAGGAACATTCCACACTTCAAAAAGGCGTATGAGATTTCTATTAAAACAAAAGGATTTTCAAGGGATTTTGAAAGGAATTCAATCAAAGACGTGCCAGATTTCCAAGGAGTAAATTTTCCTCAGATTCGTGAGCACCTTGCACGTTGGTGGGGTACAACAAACATGAAAGCGGGGAAATTGTGGAGATGAAAATAACACCCCCCCCCATTTACCCTGTGCGCAATATGGAGCTGCCCCTTCCCCCCGCTGCCTCCTCCCAGCCAAGTGTACACCACGCCTTGTTCAGCAATTGCATCCGAAATTGCAGCTCGAATCGCAGCTGTTCCTTCCCAAACGGTAGGTAGTGGTCGTCAATGTGGGCCCGCAAAGCAAGTCCCTCGTGCTGCAACTACCTTTCAAACGGCATATTTTATTTATGTTTCATAAGATAACAATCTTACTACAAGCTTCTTAGCGACCCAGAGACGAGACAATCTGAGATTAAATGTGCGCAAAACTCGTGAATCAACGAACTTTTGTTCCAAAATAGTATTCTGATAAGTTAGCTATCTGATTCCTAACTTAATCTTATACAACAGTGCTCCGCTATCTTTATGATAAGATTTAGAGTACAGTAGCTAATACATGTTTATGCGGCAAATATACAAATCTTCTACCTGAGATAGCTAAGATAAGATAAAGACAGAATAAAATAGGCAACCACAGAAAATTGAAAACTCTATAGTTTCACCTGCAAGTGGGTTAGCTTGATTTGACAAGATTTAAAAGCAAAGAAGTTAGTAACTTATAAAAAGAGTATAGATATTAGAAGCTTGTTATCAATTAAACATACGATATGCCTGCGAACCTTTACGCATTAATTTTCTACAGGTCGGATCGAGGGGACGTAAGAATCTCGTGCACACATTGTTGGAATCTCTATTGTTTTCACAGGAATCCCTTCAAATCCTTTTGTTCAAACGGGAATCTAGTACGTCTTTCGGATGACTGAAAGGCCTCAGGGCGGGTTGATACGCTTGATGTGGTGGATATGCACAGCAGGGAAGGGGCTGTTACTCTTTGCTTGCGTGGTGGATACGCATTACTATGCTTCATGCGGTAGGTTAATATGCAACATTAGTGCGTAGCTTAGCTAATACAGAGTTCACAAGAAGTGGTAGTGTTACACTGCTTTTTACAAAAACACTTATAACGCCCAATTCTCGCCAATTTTACTGACTGACACGGTGTATTCCTGAGTACGTTATATACAGAGTCAATAGACTATGACTAGCTGTTAACATCGTTAAGGAAATGCTGCTCCCAGGTAGAATCCAAAATCCAAGTATTGCAGAGGACTGCCATGAGTATATCGGTATATCGAAACCCAGTCAATAGAATAAACAGTGTTTACTGTATTGACTATGATCACGTTGAAGGCAGTCTGTCCCCATGAATTTCAATAGCTACACGAAAACAATAAAAAATTGCATGTAAAAATAGCACGAACATGCGCAGAAGTGTTAATGTAGACTTAAGAAAAACTATTGTAATCCAATCACCGATGCATAGTGGTAGTTTGAAATTCAAGCCGTTTAAGGGCCGATGTACTGACTCCCACTTCCTGAAAACATTTGAAGATATTCATTAATGTTATCTTGTAAGTATCTCTCATGGTAAGTATTAGTTGTCAACTTTGCCTTCGAACAGAAGCAGTGAAGTCAGAGTAAAAAAAGTAGCGCATGCGCAACAAAGTTTTCCCACAATTGCCCGAATCACTTGAAGAAATTCTGTGAGTATAAAGACGATCTCATCATATAATTTTTCATTGTGTGAGTCGGAAGTTGGCGGGATATCCAAGCGTAAGCATATGGTCTGGGGGCCGGATAGTCCCACCCCCTTGGCTGGACGAAGATTCACGGGAGAATAGCGATTTCCTGTAACGGGAACCAACGTAAGATGCGACGCCTCAGCCACAATGTCTCGGCATTGTGGATGCAAGTGGGGAGCATTCATCTCCAGCACTGAGCCATGTTTTTGCTTTTCGCGCCATTTTGATTTACTACAAATAGACTCAATACATACACAAAATGCATGACAGCAGCCGCAACAACAGTGCCGCCAACAAACAAATTTACAAAATCCCAATTTGTGCAGGAATATAATGCTGCTACGCAGGCGCTTCGCGCATCTCCGCAGCAACTAAGCTGTGGCTAAACTTGGGACATGTTGCGCGCGACATTGTATGCGGTGTGTCTCCCAGGGTTGCTAAAACAAGTGAGTGACAAACGAGCAACATTACTAGCGTGTCACGCAGACAAGAAATGTTTCTGCTTTCTCGAGGAAACATTTGCGTGTCTCTCGTTAAAAATGTTATCGCGCGCTACAAAGTTTCCGAGGTGGTTGAACTGGGCGACAGGGGCGTGGTGGCCCATCGGGACTCGGGAAATTTCCCGGTAGGCCCCGAAAAATATTTTTGGTGGGCCCCTCTAATTGTAGATTTTTTTGTTTTTGTTTTTAAGCTTTTATCATTTGTAACCTCAGATTTTATAGATAATTTCTGAGAAGATTCATAAATGTTCAGGTCTTCGTTGGTTTCTTGGTTTGTTTTATTTGCTAACTCTTGCAGTAACGCAAGTGGAATGCGAGAGGGTCTTTTCAAAGTTGAAATCGATAAAGACCAGATTGCGAGCAAGAATGACGCAAGAAAACCTTGAGAGCTCGATGCTGATGAGTGTACAGCACGACTATACACGACTATATGTATAGCACCTCATAACGTCTGATCAAATTATAGACGAGGTAGCAGCAACATTAAAGTTAATGAAACGGCTACTTTTGTCATAGATTTCATGCATACATTTATTCATGTTCATAGCTTTGAAAGATTTGTCTTTTTTTCTAGCCTCCTTCTTAACATTAAAATGGTGTAGCTTCACAATATTGTATAGTGGGTCCCTAAAATCTGGATTTTCCCGGCCCATAAGAATTCCCACCACGCCCCTGGGCGACATCGAGGGGACACACTCGTCGACATGTCTCTTAGTTAAGCCAAGCTTTAAGTTATACATGAAAAATTCACTAGTGTCATCCCTGAGCGAATTTCTTATCCATGACACTTGAACGGCTAGCCCTGAAGGTAAAGATAAAGATATCTGGGTAAAGTTTTCAATAGTTCACCTGAGAAAGTTTCTGAACAGACAAGTTGTTCAACATTCGAGTGTTTCTAAGGCTCTGGCCAAACGATTAAACATTGTTTGTCAAACGTTCAAAATTTGCTTGTTACCAAAATGTTTTACCGTTTTGCCAACTCTCAAAACAATGCTCATCAAACATGTTTTGCCTGCATGGATTATTTCTGCTTGTTAAGCAAGATTTTCTGACGTGGCCAAACGTTCAAACATTGCTTAATAAGAAAATTTCAAATGTTTGTCAAACAATACTTTCTATTGTGGCCTAACGTTCAAACATTGCTTGAAAAACGTTAAATGTTTGACAAACAATGTTTGCACGTTTGGCCAGGGTCTAATGTTTTCTCCAATCCGGAACAATGTCTTATATATGCTCAGAACTGAAGGATAAGCTTTTACACTATACATTATTCATAATATTTCCACCATACAATATACATTATGCATTACACATTTTCTCTATGAACAGAAAAAGTGCAATCGCAATAGAAATGAGCTTCTTAAAACTTTACTATTGCTGGTCTTTTCTTCTTTGACTGAAACTGTACAGTTAATTTATTCTCCTCATCGCTAAAATCCTCAGCATCTGCACTTGTCAAGTCGTTTGCATTTCTCTTCAAGACTACTTTCGATTGATCTAAAATATAATTGAAACCACATTATTGCATGCGGATTTTCTTACTATATCAAACAAAAAACACCAAGCAATAATAGAAGCTACAAAGAAAATAGCTATTGAAACTCGGAAAGCCCACGAGTAGAGCAATGCCACGAGCGCCAGATACCTCAAACACAGTGGCGTAACAAAAAAGTTTGGGACCCTTGAGAATATTTTGCTCTGGGACCCTTTCTCAATTAACTTTTTTCCGAACTCTAGTAAAAAATAACGAAATTAGCGAGAGAAATACTTTACTCGATTAAATGAATGTGAAATGGTGTTTTAGCGCCAGTCGCTAATGAGGTTAACTAGCTTTTCATTTTATTTATTTATTCACGGTAGCCCCGTCAGTTACATGATAACTGCTTTTCAGGGGCCCGTGATTATTGCTTCAACAGAGTTACAGTTTCAATCTAGCTTGGATAAAGGAGGCTCTTATAGAGGGGTTAGTTGCTCCCTTGTTTCCATCTTAAAAAGCACCATGCTCCCATCAAAATTAACCTTGTGCTCCGATTTATCTCCTTCAAAACTAAATTCTCTACAAATCCGTTTGCTCCCAAGCTCCCGTTTCTACTAATGCTCCCACGCTCCAAGCCCGTTTTAGGTCTTGCGCCCCGGCTCCCAAAAACCACTATCAGAGCCTCACAAGGACCTGAAATTTCAGACTCAAAAGTACCATATGATTGACTGGATTTTGTTCAAGATTAGAAACAGTTAGTAATACAGGAAATTATCCACTACAAAATTAGAAATAATAAATGAATGGGATCTGGGTGTTTCCTATAAGATTGCAGTAAACGTATTATTGAATACTTAAGTTTATTTGTGATATGACTGAGATTGAGGGTAGATTAAGAAACAGTAGTTCATTGTTTGAAATGAGTTTTGCAGCCAGTTTGCCACTCATATAGCCGATTATAGCCCTCTAAAGCCTGGATTCCACCGGTTTCCATAAAATTGTAGAGGGATCGGAATAGGATCGAGAGATCCTTAGTTGTAAATGTCAGGTTTCGAGCTCAGCCATGGTAGGGTCACGGCCAGGGTCGAAGTCGATAAGTTAACCTACTACTGAGATCCTAGCGACTGGCACTAAAACACCATTTCACCTTCACCTAGATTAACTTTCCCGATCGTTACGACTGTCCCAATCAATGGAAACGCAGGTGGAAGGAGGGATCAGCGGTAATCACAAACGGTCAAAATTTGATCTGCTACAAAAACCTTTTCTTACTTGTTTCATTCTTTCTGTTTTTCGGATTCTCTGGACAATCTCTTTTAAAATGCTCCACAGAGTCACAAAACTTGCATCCACCGCCTAAACGAAAACAAGACATTTTGATCATCATTCTGGCAAGACTGAGTTAGCGGAAGAACAACGCTTAACATGTTAGACCCTAGCCAAACGATCAAACATTGTTTGTCCAACATTTCAGATTTGATTAACAACAAATGTTTGACCGTTTGGCCACGTCAAAAAACATTGCTGTCCAACAACGATGTTATTGCTAATACAAAAGCACGAACGCTTTGTTGCTAAGAAATATTGCTAGGTGGTGAAATGTTGAAAGCCGTTGCAGTTTGTCGAAAACAAAAGAAATGTTTGACAAGCAATGTCTGAAAGGCGGCGAAATGACCTAACATTGCTTGACAAGCAAAATAAGAAAAATTTATGGAGTGATATTTTTGAAAACGTTCAAAAACATTTTTTGCTTAACGCACGCAAATGTTGGACGAACAAACGTGGCCAAACGGTCAAACATTTTGCGTGACGAGCAAATCTTTAATGTTGGATAAACTATGTTTGATCAGTTGGCCAGGGCCTTAGAGATCATTAAAACTTGTGAGACCAGTACGGCAACCAAAAACATTGTTTAAATAGAACATT
Organism: Chrysaora quinquecirrha; assembly: GCA_014526335.1. NCBI lineage: Eukaryota > Metazoa > Cnidaria > Scyphozoa > Semaeostomeae > Pelagiidae > Chrysaora > Chrysaora quinquecirrha. Next base: position 321,373 of record JACTAT010000114.1, read on the forward strand.
ATCAGACAGAACAGTTTAATCAAGGACAACAGAGCTGCTTTATCATTTTTTCTATATCATAATCAAGTGAAATCCAGTAGTGACAGAATAAATTAAGTTCATCTGGACTTTCAGTCATTAATTTTCAGATAGCACTGCGATGGTTAAAATACTTCTAAGAAATATATAAAAGGTATGATTAGTAGTAGATAGTAAATTTGACTCGTACCATTAGGATATAGTCCACGAGGGTTGTCAGGGCATTTTCTAGAAATATGACCATCTTGACCACAAACAAAACATTTTGCAAATGGAAAACTATCTATTGAAGAAAAGAAATAAAATCAAGATTTATCAAAGATGAATGCAAAAGGTGGATTGGCCAATTAAAGGAATATTGTTGACTCAATCGCATTTGACCCAGTTTATTGACAACTTTACTGATTTCCACTAAAACGCAGAGAGTAGACTCAGGCTTCCATCCTTCTGAAGCTGGTAAATGAGCACTCAGGGTATTTGTTCTAGAATATCATTCTGGGGGAAAAGGCTACAGTTCCACAATGGCTGCCAGATTGCTTGCACGCTTGCATTGCTTTGCAACACCTTTCAGGGACTCCCAATGCCTAAAATTTTATCTGTTAACATAGATGGAGTTTTGAGGCAGCTATAAAGCTTCTGAGGACCTGCACAAATACCCAGAGTGCACAGTTACCAATCTTGGAAGGAAAGACAGATAAGTTGACTAAACTGTAGGCTTGTGGAAAGAGGTCCTGATGAGACTGAAACCCATGTCCCTGTGATCATTAGATGAGTGCTTTGACTACTCAGCCATACGACTGCATAAGCTTGCAGCTTGCATTTTTCATGTAAATATAATAAATTATGAGCAAAAGTACCTTTAGCAACTTTAACTTTACAATCTTGGATTTTATGTTCAGTTGATCCACATTTGAAGCAGATATCAACTGGAGATTCTGTATTTTTCATTTGAGGACAATCAGATAGTGCATGACCAGGTTTTCTACAGTGAAAGCATATCTAGAACAAAACAGACAATTGAAAATTTAGAATGACTGCTGTTATTAACCTAAAAGTTGGTCAAAAATTTGGTACTTTAGGTCAGCAACTCAACTCTTTGGACCATGGCTCGAGGGATCACATGCAAGACCAGGAAACAATCACCAGTCTATTAAAGGTTCGCCTTTGCAATCGCAAACAATATGATAACTAGACTAGTGTGGTTTTGTCAAAATCTAGGAATGTTTAAAGGGCTTGTCGCATGCTATTTTCCCTGTGGAACAGGGTTAAGGGAGTAGCAACCAAGCACATCAAGGACAACAAGTACCCATTATTGAACTGGGGGCTAGAAGGTACATTAGGTCCACTTCAGTCTGTTCAGGGTTAATTTGCCCAATATTATGAGATAAAAGTTGCAGCACTCTAAAATATAAATGCGCATTTTGTGAACTGAAGTCAAACAATTGGGGCATTGTTCTCAATTGTCCTTTGTCAAACAATAGGAGTTTCGTTTTCTATTGTCCTTCTTTCAAAGTGAATAGAGTATTGTTCTTTATTGTCCTTTTTCAAACAATAGGACTAATAACGGTAGTGTTTTTCATTGTCCTATTCAACAATGGGGTATTGTTCTCATGCACCTTTTTCATGCTTCTCCTTTTACGCCTCGCTTCACGTTTCTTTTCTTGTTTAATGTCCAGTTTTGTTTTTGAGGTAGATTTTAATGATTTATCGTCAGTTGTTTCTTCTTCTTTCTTCTTCTTTATCGAATCTATTTGAAATCAAAAAGATAAAAGAGGATTTGACTGGATCTGAAGCCCAAAAAATGCATATAGGATAAATAGTAATTTCTGACATAGATACATAAATACAATTTTTAATTTAACTTGATATTGACAAAACGGCCTAAATTTTTTTCAGGAAAATCTCATGATGAACAACATCCAAGGTATACCCACTGGATGAGGCTTTCATATCCTCCCACGACGTTGCTTCGACGTGATCCTTCTTAAAAGCTCTTGCATATCGTGTCATTTTCAAGCTGCGTTTAATAAAATTCGGATTCAATAAGGAGAAAGAATACAGAAGACTCAAAATCTAGCAATCAACAGGCCGCCATTAAAATACCATCTTCGAATCATCGCGTAATGATTTTCGCCTCGTCTTCAACTCGAGATCAAAGTTGATATTTTCATTTCATTTTAATTTCGAAGATGGCCGGGTTGACCAACCTAGAAGTGAATGTTAGTGACAAGTTCCATTACGTTTACAGCTGTGATGTAGACTCTTATGTCGAACTAAAGATGTAAGTATGAAGGCTAACGTTGAATAAGTCCTGTCCAAGCAGTGAATTTCGTGTGATTTGCAAAAAAAAAGTGCAATCCAAACTCCTGTTGTCCAACAACAGTCAACAAGAGTGTAGGCTAGTCCACCCACCCCAAACAAAAACCCCACCAGACATAGCCACAACTAGTAAAAAAGAGTTTGTGTGCACTGTGAACTGAAGGCTTAGAAGGCAAAGAAAATTTTGCAATGGAAATTAAAAGCATTCAGTTCAATTGAACTTGCTATATAAGCCCCAGACTGATTTTTGTGTGGGCAATTTCCAGACTGGAAAGTTTGCTCCGCACACGCAAGATATTGCCCTCGGAGCTCTGTTCTGGTTTTTTAAAATTGGCCATGCAGTTGGCATAAACAATAGAAGGACAATAGGTTACGTGACCTTTCGATTGTTTTCCCGATGCGCAAAACGCGCATGGCAAATTTAGGCCATTACAACTTGCCCGTGCAAAAATCAAACTTTCTAGACTGGGGCAAGTTGTAGTGGCCTAAATTTGCCGTGCGCCTTTTGTGTATTGGAAAAACAATAGAAAGGTCACGTGACCTATTGTTCTTCTATTGTTTATGCCAATTCTACAGCCAATTTTGAAAAACCAGGACAGAGCTGCATGGGCAATATCTTGCGTGTGCGGAGCAAACTTTCCAGTCTGGTAAATGCCCCCATGCAATTATCCCCCATCCAAAAGCTTTCTATGGGGCTTATTCAAGGATTTTCAGTAGTAGAAATAAAATCTAGAGCGTAAGATTCACCATTTTATATTTCAGTGGTACCCTTGAAGGAAAGAGAGAAAGAAAGACTTACAAAGAATTACTTGATGATCCACAACTGAGGCTTTCTGGATTATACCAAAAGCAAGTACCATAAAATCCTGTCATGCATTTTTATTATTCTGCATTTGGATGCATCAGTTGATTATTTATTTCTTTTTATTGTTTTTGTAACTTGGTTTAAACAGTTATCTTTCTCTTTCAGATCCTGCCCTGACCTATATGTAACCTGTGAAGTTTTTGCTGATGGTAAAGCTCTTTACACACCAATAAGAACCTCACACAAGGCTTTCTCTACAAGATGGAAGTATGTTTTATTCAGTTTATTTTTACCCTCTCAACTAAGATTGGCACCCTTGAGGGAACCCCCCCCCAAAAAAAACTGCCTGAAGTTTACAATATTATTTAAATATTTGTTCCATTTAACTAAATGCTGGAAAATTATATCAAAATCTGCAAAATTTTTTCAATTTCTTAATAGATTGCGCTTCTTTGATGTAACACCTCCACAGGAAAGTGTCTTGCTTATTCTAATTAATTATTTTTTTAGTTGGAATGAATGGCTTAAACTGCCAATAAAATACCAAGATTTGCCAAGGAATTCTCAGGTAGGTCAAAGAGTTTACTCTGGAATCGGGCTTTTCTGGATTCAGAAAACATGAAATGATAGTTTCATGTTGCAGTCCTCTTAGTCTTATGTTTGATTAATGCTTATATGTATAGTTTTTGAATAGTACAAAACTTCAAAATTGCAATAATGATTGCGATATGTATATTTTGTAACATATTGTAGGTTGCGTTAACAATCTGGGATGTTTACAATTCTAAAAAACCTATTCCTGTGGGTGGAACTACTGTCTCCTTATTTGGAAAAAAGGGGTGAGTATAATTAGATCAATAAATTGAAGGAATGCCTCTGGGAAAACAGTTATAATGTTTTTGTGGTTGTAAGAGATTGCTGGTCAGGCATTTTTCTAAAATAAACTTTTCTCTGTGCTTCAATGTTTGCATCTTATGTTTTGGATATTTGTATGAAAAAACCACATGCCACCAGGAAACCGGCTCCAAACTCTTCTGACTCCAACCTGGAAGCTTGTGCAGACTTCACAGAGATTCTCAACTTCTAATAAGTCTTCCGTTCAAAACAACTGCGTTTTTGGCATCCGGAATCGGTAGCCTTCCCAAGTCCATTTTTTCAGAATCCAGAAGGAAAAAAGTCTTAGAAGAACGCACCCTAAGTAAGGAAAATAAGTTCTTTCTCAAAGTATTGATATTAAACTGTGTTTAGTTTTATATGCTCATATTTATGTTTATTTCTTTCCTAGAATGCTTCGCCAGGGTATTGATGATCTTAGAGTTTGGCCTGGCGTTGAGGCAGATGGAAGTGAACAGACTAAGACTCCAGGAAAACAAGGAAGTTCCTCAGATGACATTATGGACAAATTAGCAAAGGTACTGTAGTTATTTTGCCAACATATATTTAGGTAATCAATAACTTCGCTACATATAAAAGTCTGTGAGTACAAAATTTCTGTATTACGATGAAAAGCGGAAGTTCTTGGAACGTAAATACAAGCTTTTTTTGTCTGGCACTCCTTTAAGTATAAACTTAAGAACAGGCATAAAAAATTGGCGAAGACCCCGTATGCACGAGAGAAGAGATGCGGATCTAACAAAAAGATCCGTGGCTTCCGGCGGCTTCGGGTGGCTTCGGTTTCGCTATGGGTACGATTTCATTGCATTTGCACAAGAACGGATCGGGGACGGATCCCAATGGATCCGGTTTTGTAGCGAAGGAACAGATCCATGCGTATTTGTGTAAACGAAAAGCCTATCGCGACTATTCGAAAGCGGAATATAAACGAAGAGGCGGATCAAAATGCATTTGCGATGCAATGCAGACGAACGCTGTTCTTATCATGCTCCAAGATGTTTTCGCTTTACTTCACAATACTTACATGATGCTACATGTATAATAACCACACGTGTTGAGAAAAGTTTGAAGCCGTTTTGTTCACAATGAGCAACTTTTGAGGAGTTCGAATCTACAATTTTTCTGTTTTTTCGTTAGCTGAGCAAAAGACACCACAAGGGAAGAATCTTAAAAGTAGACTGGTTAGATCGACTGACCTTCAGAGAAATTGAAATGGTTAATGAGGTGATTATTCCTAAAGAATCATTCTTTTTTTTACCACTTATCACTTATCAATTTATCAATGAATTGATTTCGTTTGTAGAAAGAGAAACGTAACTCAAACTTCATGTATCTCATGGTCGAATTCCCGAGAATCTGTATGAACGGAATCGAGTACTCGATGGTTTACTTTGAAAAAGTACGTGAATCTAGTTGTTGCTGTTGTTGTTGTTGCTCTGCTACACGCTTTTTTTCATAAGAAACTGACTTGAACTATAACGATATATATGCCTTTTTTGAATTAAGAAACTCTTCTGTTGTTATGTATGAGTACAGTGTATTGCTGCAGCCTGCTATACACCACAGGAGGCCCAATCCACTGTAGGGAGTATTGTTATTTGGTCAAGTAAAAATTTAAAATGTAGTGGAAAATTTCATATTCTTATATGCAAATAACGATATTCGTACCATTTTGTGTTTATAATTAATCATGCATGCAAAGTTCTTTCGTTGTTGCTCTTGTGTCCTAAAACACCATTCAGCAAGTATGAATACAAAATGGTGTGAATATCGTTGTTTGCGGATAAGAAGATAAAGTTTCCAGTAAATTTGAAACTCCTGGATATACACGATACAACAGTGGACATTAGATTGGGCCTTCTGTGCATACACTAACCATCCAGACCAAGTGTGAATCAGGTTTTGAGTATCCCCAACCTAGAAATAAGACTATAAAATTACAACTTTGCTTTTCTTTCCTGTCTCTCTATCATGAAGAACTTTTCAATTTTTAGGACGCTGATAGAATAGAATACGTCAAAGTTTACCCTGAAATCGTAACAGTCCCGGACCCGGAAGTTCTTCAAGAGAATCTTGTGGAAAGCAAACATCATAAACTGACGAGAAGTGTAAGAAGTGGGACAATGTCACGTGACTTGAAGCCAAATGCTGCAATACGAGATCAACTGAACGTGAGTGTTTGTTTGAAAATTTTGTTTTAGCCAATCATATCAAACAATTCTGTCACATGCTCCCGATTAATTCACAGTGATTGGCTATTTTCTAATAGAAACAAACAAGCTTCTTAAGAAATACGAGGTAAGTTCACGTTTAATCGGAGTTACAGTGAAAGAAAGGATTGAAGTCCCATTCTATCTGTTCTAGAAGGCATTTAATCACGTTTTCTCCTTTTTGTGAGCTACTTGCATCTTGTTTCCAGATTTTCTACAGATATTTTCAACATTTTCTGTCACAGATTCCTATTATTCTCTATTATTCTTCCATTATTCGTGAATTAGAAGTAAAATCCGCCCTACCTCTCCCAAAGTGACTTTAATCAGGGTCCTTGCACCCGGAGAGGATTGCCTTACACAAGATATCTACCATTTTCCAGAAAAATGTCGCGTCCGACCCAGACCTCTTTGACAAGGTCTGTTGATTTTCTAATATAAATACACCAGTGCTTGCTTTAAAATCTCTGCCTTCTATAGAATTAGTCAAATTGATATCTATTTCGTTCTCTAGAAAATCGTCGGCTATCCTCCAACTACAATTTTGACAGAAAAGAAAAGGATCTCGTTTGGCAGTTTAGGTTTTATTTGACAAGTCAGAAAAAGGTAAGATACCAAAGGTATATTTCCTAAGCTTGAAATTTTTACGTCCCTGGCAAAACGATCAAAAATTGTTTGTCTAACTTCTGAAATTTGCTTGTCATAAATAATGTTTTACTCTTTGGCCACATGACAAAATATTGTTCGTCAAACATTTTTGCTTGAGACAAGCATAAAATTTTTTGAATGTTTTCAAAAAACATTGCTGTGCGGATTCTGATTGTATAGTAATGTTTTTTGACGTGGCCAAACGGTCAAACATTGCCTGTAAAACAAATCTCTAATCTTTGACCAACAATGTTTGATCATTTGGCAAGGTCTAGTTCCATTTGGTTTCTGATATAATAAAAAGATTCTTTTTTTAATTTTGTTTTCTTTAATTTTTTTTACAAGTCAGTAACTGGAATGTTACCATGTTTGGTTTCTCTCTTAGGCTTTGACAAAGTTTCTTAAATGCATCAACTGGAATCAGCCGCAAGAAGCTAAGCAAGTAAGAAAGTCATTTCTCTGATAATGACGTCATTTCTCTGATAATGTCGTGTGAGGTCAGCATATGTATGGGTGACTATCCAGATGGATGACTAAACAACTCACTCTACCGTCTTTCGGAAGGGATGTTAAACTAGGGGTCCCATGCCTGGATGCGACATGCATAGTAGGCCTAAATTAGCTGAAAAAGCTAGAAATAACAACCTACTCAAAATAAAGTAGCAACAACAATCACAACAACAACAAGGAAGTCATAAGAAAGTTTGATGTTTTGTACTGAAGTTGCTGGACACTATGATTTTAATTTTGGCCACAATTATTACTTTTGTGTCCTTGTTCCTATAATTTATTCCGTCTTTCTGTTGTTTTAGGCCATTGAACTCTTGAATAAATGGGAACCAATTGACACAGTCGACGCCTTGGAGTTGTTGACACCACAGTTTACAAATAGAGCTGTTAGGCAATACGCGGTATCGAGGCTTAAACAAGCTTCAAATGAGGTAAATCCAAGATGTCTCCGTACATTTTCATATCAGTAATTTACTAAGTTTTTATCTATTTTTATTCATTTGTTTGATTCGATTATAAAGTTATCCATTGTTTCTCTGTAGGATCTGTTGTTATACCTTCTGCAACTAGTGCAAGCCCTGCGCTACGAGGTCACAGTCAGCACTACGCAGCAAACCACTGAGAAGGAGAATACTGAAAGAGAGAAAGAAAAAGATGCTGAAGAAATATCGGATCTCATCGATGAAACTAAGGATTTGCCCTTAGGTGAAGCAAAATTTGTGTGATACACGTTTTCTGTAAGAACAACAGCTTGAAGAACAACCAGGCTAAAATTTGGGTCAAATACTTTTTGCTATATCCGCAGCTACTTGAGATAAATACAAGGTGAAGGTTAATGTGAAATGGTATATTAAACGCCAGTCAATATGATCTCAGTAATAGGTTAGCTACTCGAGACTTCGACCCTGACTAAGGCTAGAACGCCGATCTCGCTGAGCTTCTGACACCACGAGCAGCTGAATTAGGCCACGACACCACAGCACCTTCATATAAGCAAAGTCCGTCAGAGTCAAACTCTTGCCCGGAAACGTATTTCAAATATGTTTTTGGAAAAGATAAGGAAATCTTAAGGTGGTGAAAAATAGCTCCACAAATAGAACATGCGGGCTGAAAGGAAAGCCAAATATTCGTACATTTTAGACGTTTAGTTCATAGGATGCATTAGTGGTTAGTTTGAGGTGTTTTCCGTACCTACTTGTTGGGTACAATTTAGTCTGGAGGCTTAAACTCTTTTTAGTTATAACCATTTATATTTTTTAGAGTTGGGCCTATGTTTCCTTTCAACAATTATTCTTTTATTCTTGCGATGTTTATCTTATCATTCATCATGTTGATCATTTATCAATTTTATTTTTTAGGTGATGATTCGACTGATGGAGAGAACGAAGACAAACAAAAAATTGATGAGACAGAAACAGAAACAAAAATTAACAGAAAGCAGTCTTTGGAGCCTGAAAATAGTGTAAGAATGTTTTGTTGTTACACCAAATCGTCATCTAGAAGACTTTAAGCATAAGCAACTTTGCAAATGTCGAAGATAGTCTTATCTGCTTTTGGATTAGAATTAGATGTAGGGTGCGTTCTTCTGGGACTTTTATCCCTTCTGATTTCTGAAAAGTAGAATTTGCAGGCTCCTATTCATGGGCCTCCTAAAAAAGGCAGTATTCATAAACGGAAGACTTTAGAGAAGTTGATTTGCAAACCATTTCTCTGCGAAGTCAGTGAAATCTTCCAGCTCTCGAGTCAGGAAAGTTAGGAGCCTCCAAAGTCTCTGACTTCCCCGAGAGTTGTCTTTAATAACGGGCTTATGATCTTTCGGAAGTCTGGAGATAAAAGAAGAGACAGAAAAAGGTCCCAAAGAACCCACCCTAAACGGTTGTTCCTTTGACATTGAGCGAATCTCTTGCATCGAGTCAATATGTTATATTTTCATTTATTTATGTCTTGAATGGCCTTTGCTTTGTTTTTTTTTTGGGAAACCATTCTCGATGAGGTTTTGAATCTCAGTCTTCAAATTCTGCCGTGCGATAGCCAGAAAGGCTTTCTCTCTAGCAAAATTACCGCATTTCCTCGAATAATCACCCTCGAATAAGCGTCCCTTTTTGTTTGAGATGACCATTAGGTTGGTCCCTGACACCTCTTTAATAATATATATATGCAACCTCCTGATGGGAGGAATCAAGAGACAACTTTTGTCTGTTGCTGCAAAACTTAGTTTTCATCAGAAAGTTATTCATGAATTTTCAAATAAGTGGTCCTCTTTGAGACAGATTTTTAGCGCCCT
>JACTAT010000114.1:331560-353658 GCA_014526335.1 Chrysaora quinquecirrha
ATCTATTTTAATAATAATAATAATAATAATAATAATAAATTTATTTTTAGTTGGCTTTACATAGCTGAATACATTAATTAAAAGTTATAGCTAATTTATGCCAACTATTTAAACATATAACAATACCTATACCATGCATTTATGACCACCTAAACCTATACACTATACACATATTATATCCATCGATATTACATTCGTCTATATCTATACCTACACTTCCATGCCCTTCTTTTCAAACCGATATCTGTATTTTTAAAGGTGCGTACTGCAACCTATGTTAATACCTAAACATTAAACAAATACGCCTATACCTTTGATATACCTATACCCATACCTATGCCTAGATCTATTACTATTCATATACCTTTGTCTACATGTATAACTATGCCAATACCTACCTATACCTATACCTATAGCTATACCTATGCCTATACCTATGCATTTTCCTATACGTATAACTATATCTATACCTATCTATATTAATGCCTATACCACACCTATACATACATCTATACCTACACCTATACCTTTACCTATAACTACATCTATACCTATACCTATACATGTAACTCTGTCTTTATTACCTATACCTCTATCTATACCATTGTCTACACCTATACCTTTACCTATATCTACAGCTTCACATATACCTATACATGTACCTCTATCTTTATTACCTATACCTCTATCTCTATCTTTATTACCTATACCTATACCTATATCTATAAATGTAACCCTGTCTTTATTACCTATACCTCTATCTATACAATTGCCTACACCTATACCTTTACCTATATCTACAGCTTCACCTATACCTATACATGTACCTCTATCTTTATTACCTATACCTCTATCTATACCATTGCCTACACCTATACCTTTACCTATATCTACAGCTTCACCTATACCTATACATGTACCTCTATCTTTATTACCTATACCTCTATCTATACCATTGCCTACACCTATACCTTTACCTATACCTACAGCTTCACCTATACCTATACATGTACCTCTATCTTTATTACCTATACCTTTATCTATACCATTGCCTACACCTATACATATACCTTAACCCATACCTATACCTGTACCTTTCCCTTTTGCTATACATATGCCTTTACGTATACTAAAAGTTCAAACTTACAAACATATTACCTGCAACGATGCTTGTGTGCCTTTACCTACCTTGATTTAATCGTACACATATATTTATAACTGAATACACATATATTTATAACTGAATACACAGCTTTACTTATACCTAGACCTTTGATATACGAGTACTAGCTATTCTTTAGTATGGCGTATACCTATGCTTGTCTGAATACATATTTTTCATGAATGGCGAACACTAGGATAGATTTTTTCACAATTGGCATACCACAATGGATGGGATTCGAACCTGGACTACATGATCAGAGAGCCAACGACGTTTCCACTGAGCTATAGAGCTCAATGAAATCGCCGAGTAACTCTCTGAGTCATACAGCCCAAGGCTCTCCTCCGTTTGACTTTTGTGTTTCGGCTATGTTGAGCCTTCTTCAGCACCATACATATTTGTACATATTTTTCATGAATGGCGAACACTAGGATAGATACAAATAGAATACAAATAGATTGTCTGAATACAAATAGATTTGCATATTCCTATACCTATACCTATACCTACATAAACCAATACCTCCTATATGAATACACACTTTTTTTTTATAAGAATACAGTCTATAAGAATATTCAGGCTCAAAATTGCTGAAATTTAAGAATTATTTAAGAATAATCTGAGGCTCAAGCTTGACGAGGATCATTTTTATTTCTCTGCGTTTTTTACACTGCACAATAAGTGTGATTGTCAGGCAACTGTATTTGTTTTGAAATGCATACATCCTGTCTGACTCTTTGATACAGTAACTCTTTTTATTAATAAAATAACAAATGACAAAGATTTGACTTATTTCTCTTGATCTTCAGGCCAATTTACAACATTGATGATTAAGAATAATTTAAGAATATTTTCAGGCTCAAAATCGAATAAGCTTAAGAATAATCGAGGCTCGGCAAAAAATAAGGTATTCTTATAAAAAAAAAAGTGTGTACCTATAATGTACCTTTTTAAACGCACATACTTATTATACATATATGCATAAATGTGTCTCGTATCTTCCTGGCTGATGTTACGAGATAAAACGCTCTAAAGAGATTTACATTCCGTACAATAAGGACTTTAAGATACAACTGTCAGTGTCCCAACCACATTTAAAGCACAAAATCTCGCAGCTTATGGAAGATTTTAAAACATGGAATTAGTTATTTGGCAGCTTTAAGTACAACGTCGAGATTCGCGGAGTACAGAAGTCTATGTATAGCTCCTTAGAACTGAAAGATTGCATAATAAGAGGTGGCTGCAGCAGCAATAACAGCAAGAGCCGTGAATTTTCGGGGACTGGTATAATCAGTCCAATGGGGCAAACTAGACTCGATGCACAAGTCGTTTGTTATTTGGCTATTGAATTGAATTGCTAAACGCCAAAACAAACGGTGAACTTGCTACATGAGCCGTAGTTGTAGCCGTAGACTACAAGAAACATCTTTGGGCCTACTTAGAAGCTTTTTTCGTCTGACACTCCTCAGATCCCTTAGTCAATTGTTCGGTTCTGTTTCTGACGTTTGTATCTGCTCTGATAAGTGTCAGACGTTCTGCTTTTTTTAAGTATGTGCGAAGATGTTTCCGTTGTTGCTAAAGTTATTGCTGTCGAGTTTAACTGATGGACTTTGAGAGTCTCTCAGTTCAATTTAATAACGATGACGTCGACGAATTACGTCTATCCAAGGGGCCTGGTATAGTTAATACTGCGAAGCTCCGGATGGAAACAGGTTGAAAGACTCAATACGACCTTTTACATGACTGTTAGCAGGTTGAGAGGAAGCCAGCAGCTCTGTGAACAAGGGCAGTCATTGACGTCATACTATGATTTTTCTCAAACTGCGGAGATATCATGCAATACAGAATGATTTCAAAATTCCCAGGTCATCTGAATAAATTGTGTTTTTATTTATAAGAAGGATATTACAGGTGTTCACGTCTTGAGTGTCTGAACTTAGAATCAGATTAAAATCAGAATTATAGATGCTTAATAAAAGGGCCCCAAATTGTTGATTTCACAAGCATTCTCCAAACACACCGCTCTTTATAAGAATATCAGCCCCCAGGGGGGTACTCATTAACTTTCAATACGGGGGGTACATGCCACTATTTCCTTGCAGACCCCCAAGTATTGAGTTTAATGTTTTGGAGACCCCAAATATTGCTATCTATTTTTGGACACCAAAAATGTTTTCTCGGGTTTAGCCTTCAATTTCATGACAATTTACAATTTATAATCTCTTGGCAGTATGATGGGTCATTGTAATGAATTGAACCAAATCGCAAGATTCTTCCTTCAGATTTGTGGACCCCAAATATTGAATTTTTGTCCATGTTATAATTCACAGACCCCAGATATTGAATAAGCTTAAGATTTCGGACCCCAAATATTGGCATGGACCCCCCGTATTGAAAATTAATGAGTATCCTTCCTGGGTACCAGCCCTCTCTCGTTAAATAACGAGCAAAAATTGACATAGTGCGCTAACATCAACACAAGTAGCCAAGTAGCTAAGGAGCAAAAATCGTGGAAAACGATTGAAAATCGACAAAGCGTGGAACATGGGTAAAATACGAGCAAAAATCGACAAAAACGAGCAATCCACAAAAATAGTTGACCAACTTGTCTGTGTATATAGCATGAATAATGCCTTAGATTAATGATAGCTTAAGTACAGCGGTAGTTTTTATTTTATTTATGTACGAAACTTATTCCAAGACTCTTCGCTGACGATACCAATGTTTTTAATTTCGGAAATGATATCCCTCAGCTAATCCATGAAACTAATTTAGAATTAAGTAAACTAGACGAATGGATGAGGGCAAACATGCTTAAAGTAAATACTTCAAAAACCCATTATTGTTTTTTCCACCCTTCGTCAAATAAAAGTACAAATGAAGCGTACTTAGTAAAAATGGGAGACATTTTAAACCCGTCTGATGATATTAAATATCTTGGAGTTAAACTAGATGCACAACTGTCTTGGGTAAAACACATTGATAAGATTAAAAATGAACTAATAAAATATACGTCTATGTTCTCTAAACTCCGGCATTATATACCCAAGACTTGCCTAACAGCTCTGTATGATGCACTTGTTTTATCAAAGATAGCCTATGCATTCGAAGCTTATGGCTGCGCTGTGACAAAACATCTCAGAGAACTTCAAGTCTTGCAAAACAGGATCCTACGGATCCTAAGGTTTAAAGATCATAGATATTCGACTAATACAATCCATAAAGAAACTAATTTTCTTAAACTCAATGACTTATATGAACTTAAAATTCTAAAATTTATGCAGCGTGTTCATCACAATAAGGAAAACCTTCCTACAGTTTTTCAGAATTACTTTTTAACGAACGAAGTTTCGTACGAATATGAAAAGAACTGATACTTAATAAATATTAACAAGACTTTGTTTATTATTTCATTGCTATATAAAAAATTTAACTTGAATTAGCTGTTAGATCCTTGATTATTCTTCTATCATATGTATTTCTATGTTGTGCATTGTTTTACAATACTATTGTCTGATCCTGCTTGGTAAAAAAAAAAAAAAAATAATAATAATAAAAAAGAAAAAAAACAAAAACAAAAATTTTTTATATGAAATTTACAATTGAGCTGATTTGTCTAAATTTATAACTCTTATGTGTTTTCTTTAATTGCTTTGTAACTGATTTGTATGAAAGTTGTAATTGATTATTGTAGCTTATATAAATTGATGCTGATGTTACTTTTAAACTTTAATTTAGCGGCCCAAGCTTAGATAAGCTCTGCTTCTCTTGGGTCGCGTAGAATACAAGTATTTTTATACTTAAATTTTCTTTTGTAAACTTGTATTTTACAAATAAATTTGAATTGAATTGAATTGAATACTTTATATAGTAGGCTAAATCTGATGTAACAGTGTTGCAGGTTATGACTTGGTTATTTGTTCTTAATACCACACCCTTATTGTCATTAACCTTCCCTTTTGCCCCTCTTATGTTGGATGTATGGCTAAACCACTGATTAGTTTTTGTGAGAACTGTAACTGGTAAACCAAACTGGCAAACCAGGTAAACTAACTGACTATGGAAAACATGCAAATTTCAGCTAACGCGTCAGTGTGAGCAGATTGGGAAAACAATAGGCTAATTAACATCACAATAGGTCAAACAATAGAAGATGTGCCAGCGTCATTGCAAGTGGGAGCAAGTTTTCCAACCTGGATAACATAATCCAGCTTGCTTGCAGTGTCAGAAATTCAACAAGGTTGGGGTTTGAATTGAACGAAGCTACGTTATCGCCCAGAGTGCATTTTATGTTGTGCAGGGGATGGGGAATAACTTTCTCCTGCCACTTCATTCAAGACAATAGGGCCTATTGTTTTCCTATTGTTCTCACCCATATGCACTTCCCTGCACAAAATCAAAGAATGCAGTCTGGATTAGCATCACAGGCCTCATTAGGTCATGGCCTCAAAACAACATTGATATTGGATTGATAAGGTCAGATAAGATCAAGAGTTGCCATAATGTGTCAAAACATGGGGGCCTTACCAAGAACATACCCTTTGGGGCCTTACCAAGAAATTCCCTGATCCCTCCTGACCTTTGTTACTTTCACCTCTGTCCAGACTTGCTGCTTCCGCTTTTGCATAGCAAATTTAGGCCTAGCCCTAGCTAGGCTTTGCACATGTTGAACTTATTTGCCCACCATCACAGATGGCTCACAACTAGATATGAAAAAAAAACAAACTAGGATTGCGAAGAAGTGTTTATTTACCTTTCAAGGTAGCAAATCTGTCATGCGATTTTGCAGTTTTTGCAGGGGACAAGTCCAAAACAAGGCTGCAATGATGTTCTTCAAAATGGACGCCAAACATTGATCAGCACGCAGTCAACAGTCAGCACTAGGACGCTGTCGACTTACGGAAATTATGACGTAATGCCAATATTCGATTCGAGGCTTTTGAGGGGTATTCAATTGTTATGGGGTAATGGGAGATTGGCGTATAATCGGGACATTAAAAGTACATTAACTTGCAATTCGAAAATTATAAAACTAAAATTGTCGTGATACTTGTTCAACGACAGGTAAAAAACCAAATTATTTTCCTTTCTTGTTATTATGTTTGTTCTTTGCACCATGCGCATGCGCGTAGGAGTTTACCCACAATTATTAGATTTAATAAAGAAATTCTATGAGTATGAAGACAATGTCTTATGTAATTGTTCAGTGTCATGAGTTCGAAGCGTAAGCAAGGGGTATCCAAGCGCAAGCACATGGTCTAGGGGCCGGATATCCCCTCCCTCGGTTGGCTGGCTGAAGACTCATGGGGGGAATAGCGATTTCCTGTAACGGGAACCACCGTAAGATGCGACGCCTCAGCCACATTGTCTCGGCAATGTGGAGGAAAGTGGGGGCATTCATCTCCAGCACTGGGCAATGTTTTTGCTTTTCACTGTTCGAAGCGAGTTCGAAGAACCAATGATTTTGGCACAGTGCAAACAGCCTCGAGTCGGATTTTGACATTACGTCATAACTTGCGTAAATCGACTACGTTCTAGTAGCAAGGCTCCAGTGACCAAGGTCTGTTTTGTTGTTGTCTCCTCAGGATCAAGAGGGCTTTTAGCAGCTAAACCAGAGCTAAACATACGAAAGTAGCAGTAACGTTCATCTTAAAACAGATGCTCTGGTCTGCAAGCAATGTAGTAAGGTAAAAAAGAACCAAGTTTTGTGAAAGTGAATCAGCACCAAGCCTGAGAGGAGGGTCCCTTCAGTTCAGAAGTTCCTGTGACAGAGGAGAGCCTGCTGTGCTGACTGATTTCAAGATGCAGGGACAAATGGCTCACTGGTGACAATAAAAAGTAGAAAAGCTGACACAACAAAATGGCAGTAGCAAAAGTACAACCAGAACTTCCAAATACAACTATTTTGAAGCGAATAGCTCATGACAATCTTATTGTGCAGCTGGAATCGGTAAGAATTTCAAATCAAGAGAATGATGATAATAATAAGTTTGCATTTCAGAGGCTCTACAGCAGCACAGGGGTAGCAGGTCAACTTGCCAGACTGAAAAAATTGCCACAGTTAAGTCATTGCATGTGTACATCTTGTCTGGTTGCCCTGTCAATAGATGGCAAGTCAACACAAGTCATTAAAGCACACAAGTCAACTCTATCAGCATGTTAAATCGGGGTTTGGGGCAGCATCCTCAATATTCCCTAGTTAATGGCATTGGGGTGTAGGGTTCCTTTATCCCCCATCCAAGCTGCTACCATTGTTTGATAACGATAGGTTTCAATGCTTGGTAAATTCCCAGACACAGACAGGCATTAGGGTGCTTTGATGCACCTTGTCCCAATTAAACAATTTAACATCAAACAGGGTAACTGCAAAGATTTGCATACAGTAGAGAGCAATGCCAAAAACATAAAAATTTGGCATAATAAGAATGTATGATTTAGTCATAAAGTTTTGGGGTAATTGTAAGTTGATTATATTATTTATGATATTTTAGATGCATGGTGCCAAGGATCTGGTCATTGATGAGGAACTGATGAAGCCACTGGATAGAATTGCTGGTGTTTCAGTTTTGAAAGTATGGAGTTTTTTAATCTATTAATCTTAGAGCAAATTATGATACAATGGCTGGCCAAGGTCAGTGGCATATACAGATAGCCAACATTGGTGGGGCAAAAGAGTGTGGTCGAGGAAAAATCGGTCATGGTTTTAAGAATGGCTACCCAAGTTGTACTCGGTGATACTTTTACACCAAATTGGGACAATATACAAAACACATTTTGGCAATGATTGTGGGGGTGACTGCCCCCATGCCCCCCTTTGCTACACCACTGGCCAAGGGGCCCTTGTTCAGATTTTGGCAAGAAACATGTAATCCTAAACAGGGGCATCTGCCCCCTTACATTCATAATCATAGCCAGTGTTTATTGCTTCTGCCCCTGCCCCTGCCCCCTGCATTGCTTTCAGTACCCTGAATCATAGGCTGAAGAACACATCCATTTTTTATTTCAAATTTGCTAAAAAGCATACAAAGCTTTTTACCAATTTTTGGGTACTTTGACAAATTTTTAATTTTTAGAAATTGGTAACATGCCTTACTCACCTCTTTTGATCTTATGATGAACCCCTAGATACCCCACCAGGTTCATTGAGTCATGTCTTTCTTACTTCATCTTACTCTTTAGAAACATGGTGTTGAGAAAATTTTCAAGCTTGACAACAAAGGAATAGAGACAGGCTGCAACAGGTTGGGGTTTCAAAACTTTGTTTCCCCCTGTATAAGGCCCCAAGGGGTTCTGTGTGATGGGTCACTGGACAACTTATAATGCCTTATTTCGTTTTTGCTCTTAAATGCATGAATCCAAGCTCAAGCATATTGCATGAAATCTTTTGGTATGGATCTACATTTACATATTGATGACACAATCACATGTTTCTGTCCCTTGTGTACCCTTGGATCCAAACAAAGTATGCTTGAAATAATACGAGTAAATCAATATGCTCCCTAAGATCTTAGTTCTCTGTCTTTCTTATTACAAACTTATCGTGGAAAGAATTTTCTACGTGTCTGCATGATTTCGCTTCCCCTTTCTGGCCTCGTAAAATTGCCATATTTTACCTCGTTTTTAACAGTCAATGTTTTTCTCATAGGAGAATTTATATTGTGAGACCTTACGTATCAAGAATGAAGTGGATAGTAGGTCAGTATAGAATTACTTTTGCAGAAAGGTTTGCAATTTGGCGAACCAATCATTCGTGCATATATACAGTCAATTAGTAAACCAATCAATCAGTTAACCTGTGTCCAAAAAAAACGATCCCACCAATTTTCCTCAGTCAAGCAGCTTTGTCCGATTTTGATTGATCCGTTTAGAAAATCGGACTCTGTCGTGTTGTAGAGAATATTTGAAGATCTGATATGCTCTACGCTCTCCACTTTTTTGTCCAGTAAAGAGTCGAAAGCGTTTTAACACTCTGTCGGTTGATATCGAGCTGTGTCGGGTGATGATGTCGAGGGTTGTCCAGAAAAGTTGAAACATCTTCAATTTCTTGGCTCCGCTTCGCTTGGGATTTCTAGTCGTTTCGATCGTTTTTACACCATCATCCAACTTTTCTCGACATTAATCGAAGAAGTCGAGCATTCTAGAGTGAGAAGTCGAGAACAATTTAAACAGTTCTACCCACCAATGTAAGGCTTATGCATACTTGAGAGGGCCACATACATGCTTATGCATACTTGCCTGCTAATATTATGCAGTACCCTTTTCACAAAGCATTCCGTCCTATACAGAATACAATTAGCAGCTTTCGTTTTAAATTTCAGAACACATAAGGAAAGATCAACTGAAAGCTATTCATGGCGAATACAGAGTTCTAATGACACCAAAACGCGTAAGTATCCAGGTTTTTATACTCTTCCATTTGAGTTTATTTGCTAGTCAATAATATTAATTAGCAAATAACAGAACAATCTTAAGTAGTCCTAATTTTTGTATGATTACTGTATGAGAACTTTATAGGCCATAGAAATGTACTCTATTATACGACTCGACGATGGCGGCTTGCAGCTCGGCTCTGTTTACGCTGTTTATTTTCGTGTTAAACTTGCAAGTCAAAAGAAGCTCGTTCGTTGACTCAGATTTTATTGGACTCACATTACTTGGAAAAGAAATTGATGAAATAAACCTCAGTGAAACTTATATCTGTTCCAGTTTATTTCAAGCGAGAGGTGGCAAGTTTTGTTTTCGTCTTCGAAGCTCGAGGCAAAGTTTCTTCAACATCCTTATCCTCATGTGCGGTGATGTGCAGTCATGCCCTGGCCCTGTAAACTGCACAAGGACCATACAGGAGATGGATTCCCTGATCAAAACTAAAGGCATTAAAATCTTCCACCAAAATGCGAGGGGTCTCAGTGGAAACTATGAACATGTTGCTGAATTGCTTCAAAGTTTTCCTGGTATGCATATTCTGTCACTTAGTGAAACACATATTGAGGCGAGAAGTAACCAGGAGGATGGGGTATATGATATTTCTGGGTATTCCTTCATAAGTCGCCCAAGAAAATCTGGCAAAGGCGGTGGGGTTGGAGCATACATTTTGGATGGAATCAGTTGGGATCGACGAGATGACCTGGAAAATGTAAATGTTGAAGCAATTTGGCTTGAAATTAGGCCCGGTCACTCGAGCAGCTTCCTATTGTGTATCATGTATCGCCCCCCTGAGAGTTCTAAACACCTGAGCAAAGACTTTAACGTCCACCTGTATGAAATGCTCGCTAAAGCATCTGAAATATCACAAGAAATTATTCTCCTGGGAGACCTCAACGTAAATTTTCTAAAGCAGGACAACAAAGATCTCAAGTCTATTTTAAACATATTTGGTTACAAGCAGATGATCCAAAAACCCACGAGAATAGCAGAAGCCTCAGAAACTCTCATCGATGTTATCTTGACAAACAAGCCATCAAATGTTGCAAAAACCGAAGTAATCCCCACCGGCATTGGAGACCATGATATGGTGGGTTGTGCGAGGAAAATAAATCACCTCCGTTTCAAACCGAGGCAAAGTATCTGCCGTGATTACAGAAGCTACCAACCTGAAGCTATGAACAAAGATCTCGAGGCGGTTGATTGGTCACATTTTTACAGCTGTCGACATGTGAACGAGGCTTGGTCTATTATGAGGAGTATCTTGTCTAATATCTTTGATCGTCAAGCTCCAAAAATCTGCAAAAATATCAGGGGACAGCCTGCTCCCTGGCTAAACAGCGATGTCAAGAAACTTATGAATGATAGGGATAAGCTGCTTCGAAAATCGAGAAGGACGAAGGATGAGCTTGACATCTCACAATATAAACGGAAACGGAACGAGGTCAATATTGCCATCAGAAAAGCCAGGTCTTCCTACCACAGGAACATGCTGAAAGAAAATTCTGGAAACCCAAATAAGTTTTGGAAATCTTTGAAGACCATATACCCAACAAAGTCTACGACAGGGCCATCAATGCACTCATTTGACATAGATGGTACGAAAACGGACGACCCAGCCAGGATATCCAATGCTTTCTGTTCATTCTTCGCAACAGTAACATCAAAACTGAGAGAAAGTGCAATTCCTTTACGTGATTTTGTATGGAGGAGCCCTGCAGCTATACCTCAAAGAACTGACAAGCAATTCAAATTTCGCCCAATATCAAGGTTAGAAGTCGAGCGAGAGCTTAGATCAATCAAGCGCACAAAATCAACTGGCATCGACAATTTGCCCCCAGGCTTACTGAAGGACGCTGCTTGTCTCATATCTGCCCCTCTTGCTCACCTAATTAATCTCTCACTTGAGACAGGAACTTTTCCAACAGACATGAAAATTGCAAAAATAGTTCCTGTGCATAAATCGGGCTCTCTGTCAATTTTTGATAACTATCGTCCAATATCAGTTCTGCCCGTATTATCAAAAATGTTCGAAAAGTTGGTACAGCGTCAACTTATGGAGTTTCTTGACAAGAATAAGCTACTTTCAAAGTTCCAGTTCGGATTTAGGCCAAAACTGTCTACGGAGTTAGCAGCAACTCTGTTGTTAGATGAAATTCGGAAGAGTGTCGATCAAGGCAAACTGGTAGGAGCAACGTTTATAGATCTCAGCAAAGCCTTCGACACCATAAGCCATTCAAACCTTCTCCAAAAACTCCCTAAGTATGGAATCAAAGAAGGTGAACTTGCTTGGTTCACAGATTATCTTTTCCACCGTTCAGCAGTTGTAAGTTACGGTAAATCCTCATCAAAGATAGCGGACATCCAAACAGGAGTACCTCAAGGCTCTATTTTGGGTCCCTTGCTATTCATTCTATTCTTCAACGATATCACTGATGTAATTGTGGGTGCCAGGATAGTTAAATATGCAGATGACACAGTGATCTACGTTGCTGATAAAGATTTGAAAGTCATCAATTCCAAGCTCTCAAGTAATATGGATTCGATCGCCGATTGGTTTGATGAAAATGGATTGATAATTAATTTGAAAAAAGGCAAGACGGAATCTCTTCTTTTTGGGACTTCGCAAAGGGTTGCAAAACAAAGTGAGACACTAGATGTAATGTACCGAGGCTCCAAAATACTGAACACAAATCAATACAAATATCTTGGTATTGAAATAGATAGCACCCTAAATCTGAATTCCCACTTTGAGAGGTGCTTCAAACGAGCATCATCCAGACTACGACTACTGGCAAAGATAAGAGATTCCCTTGATCTGACCTCTGCAAAGGCCGTGTATGACTCCATGATTCTGCCAACTTTCACGTATTGTGGAGTACTACAACTCAAGTTGACTTCAACTCAAGCAAAGAGACTCGTGTCATTTCATGAACGCTGTCTGAAAATAATCAACGGAAACTCAAATATTCCAATTGCAATTCAATCAGTTGCCAATGCCAAGGGGACCAGGGCATGTAAACTTGTGCGTAAATGTTTAGACAATGATATTTGTGAGAACTTTCAAGGGTATTTTGAGTTACAGCAGCACAAGACACAAACTAGAAACAGCGAATGTTTGATAAGGCTTCCATGTATCAAAACAGAATATGCTAGGAAGTCGTTCTATTTTATGGGTGCCAAGCTGTACAACGAACTTCCACTTGACCTAAGAAAAGCTGAATCTTTTAAGCAATACGAAGGACTATTAAAGAAACATTTTAGTTTTGAAATTTGAAAGAAACATTTTAGCTTATATAGGTTTTACTTTCTTTTTATTCCTTTACAGGACACATATTGATAACAGCATTTTTATGTTGAAATGTACATCCTGTATAAAGATTCGTTATATAATCCAGAGAGTAGTACTCTGTACCCTTTGTATTTCTATGATATAGGCTAAATCCCTGAACATTAAGTTTCGAGATGTTCAGCCAGTCTTATTCATAGGCTGGTACCTGGCTACGCCCCTTACTACGCACCTCTCTACGTCCTTCGCTACGCCCCTGTTTTCATTTGCTAGCAATAACGTTTCGCTAGAACAGTAAAACAAGGAACAATGATCGATACTTGGTCTCTGTCTGCGATGCCTTGCAAGGATTGTAGAATTGTCGTTGCTGTTTTGGTAGAATTGTGATTTTGTGCTCTTGTCTTCATAGTTTTGTTACAAGGTATATAGCATTTTTCAGACGAACAGCTATCAACAACTAGATCAATCCGATTTCATTTCTCAGTCTAACTACAGTATTTTGTTTTCAGCTAGCTGTTTGTGAATTGGTTCTAGAAAGGGAAGGCATTTATGGAGGTATAATCTGTTACCTTTCTTATCCCAAGCCCTGATCAGATCATTTATCATCTATCATCAATCATCAATAACATATTTATAGGCCGGTTAATAATTAATCATCAATTGATCAACAATCATTAATCATCAATCATTAATCATCAATCATTAACCTTTAACCATCTATCATCGATCCTCAATTACATTTATCAATCAGCCAGTAAATCATTAATCAATCAATCAACAATCATTTACAATTAATCATCAATCGTTAATCATGAATCATCCATCATCAATCATCAATTACACATCAATCAGCCAGTTAACCATCAATCATCAATTAATTATCAATCAGCCAGTTAACCATCAATCATCAATTAATCATCAATCACTAATCACCAATTATCAATCATTAATTTTTAATCATTGTTCATTAATCATTTATCATCAATCAGCCTGTAAACCAGTTAATGATCCAATCAGCCATTTAATCATTAATCATTAACCATCAATCATAATCATCAATCATTGATGATTAATCATTAATCATAAATCATTAATCACCAACAATCAATCATCAATCATCAACCAACAATCTAATTGGCTGATTAAACGATTAACTGGTTAATCAAATCAATAACTGATTGTCATTTTCGTTTCAGATGTAACTATTGATGAGTTCCCTCTGGATTTCATCACATTAGATAATGACGTCCTCTCAATGGAAATGCCTTTCTACTTCAAAGACGTTTATCTGGTAAGAAATGCAGCTTTTATCTTTTTTCCAGGTATTCAGTTTATATAATTAGTTTTATAACCAACCTGGCATTACTAAGCTTATAATAGTTGTTTCCGAGGGCATTAGCAGAAAATATTAGCTTATGATTTGAACTTTTGGATTCAATTCTAAAAAGTGTTCTTGCTAAATCTTGTTCTCTAGGATGGCGATTTCACTTGGAATTCAGTTGCAGCGAGAGTGTTAAACACTATTCAAATGACTTATGGCGCAATAAGAAATTTCACTTGTATTGGACATAATTCGAAGGTGCGAAACCTTAAACACTGTTCCTCTAATATTTTCTCTACGTTGCTTAGTCTTCAATTGTCAAATCTTCAAATGAGCTCCAACCCCCGAAAAAGCCACCGCTCGATCGAGATCGAACAAGCCCTTAAGAAATTGTTTTTGTCTTTAATACATCTTTCAACTAATTAAAACATTAGAAAAGGTATTACTGACAGGGTTTACTATCAATTCAACCATTTATCAGCAATTGGCTGTTGGCAAGCAGTAGATTTACGCTTAATGGGTCCGACTCCGTGTAAACATAGTTCGCACGAATTTCCGAGATGCTTGTCAACCAAATAATTCAGCGGTGAAAGCTACTTTGCTTTCCAAGCTGAAGGAAACAGCAATGAAGTTGTTGTTCTTGTAAAAATGTGACTGTGATAGTTTGCAACAAGAAGAACGAGATCAACTTAGTTTTTCATTTATTTTTCATTCTACAGACTGTCTACGATCTTCTTCAGCTGTTCATGGAAGAAGAAAAAGAGTATGTTCCCCCTGGAGGTCCTGAAATTGCATCAGCTGTATTAATAGATAGAGGTATGTATAAGGGGGGCTTATACTTTCAACACTTGGACTTTTTCTCTCCTTTACAAGATGGTGTTCCTGGCAGAAGCCGCTTTATTGCCGAATGTTGAGAGTACGTGTGCAATCATGAAGTTTAGTTGCAATCCTCCAAGAGGTAAAAGTTAGGATAAAAGTTAGGCCTTCAAAATGGTTTAACCCTTTAACCGTTTTTAACATTTCTCAAGACACTTAATTCATATCTTCCATTTAGATTTACATAGGCATGGAAATCTCAAAACGGTGAAAATTCTCCAGCGGGGCGATGGCGAATTTAAGCAGACAAATTGCTGCCGTCTTAATGCTTTCGTGTCTGACGTTGCCGTTGCTGTACTAAATGGCACTTCTTTATTTTTTAGATGTTGATTATGTTACCCCGTTATGCTCTCAACTTTCTTACGAAGGTTTACTAGCTGATGTTTTTGGAATTTCCAGTGGTGAGTATGAAAGTAGCTTAACCTGACTGAAAATGGCAATGAAGAGAGCTGATTAACTCTTAATGGACCTTGAGGTGCCCGAAGTATTTTTGTTCAGAGGTTAATGATAAAAGTTTAAACTGATAAAAATAGAATGCAAGACTTAACTGCGCCGGGCGTGGGTTCGAATCCCACACCTGACACCATGTAAAAGCTTTAAAGAGACAACAACAAAGATAGAGACTTCATTTATTACTTGAGGGATACATCTCTGCATCTCAGTTCTCGTGTATTCAACAACATAACAAAACAGCGCATGCGTAGCATAAAGATAGGCTGACAACGTTACAGCCACCTATGTAGTCTTAGTAGCCAGCTTAAATTTTAATGGATCATTTTTTAACAAGGTCCCTTGTAAAATAGTGTCTGTCACGAATCAAATTATCCCATTAAACGTAAAAGTTTAAAGCTTGAATGGCCCCTCGCGCGATTCTCCTAAGGGTTCTCCTAAGGGCCCACTGATGATCCGTTACGTCACTGTAATTTAACTACACGAAAACTAAACCTAGAGGAAGGACTTTGTTGGGTGGGTGGTTTTAAGAGAAAGAGGTCTAAAGCCTTGAGCTTTAAGATACTTTTGAGTTAACAGGTTGGTTTGTGTTGAGTGTGAGTATATTTGAAGATTTTCTTGATTTTCTCTGAAATTTAGGGTACGCAGATTTTGGAAAAGAAGTGACAGGCAACGAAAAAAACGTTCGTGTTCTTTTGGATTCTAGCGACCAGGTATAAAATTTCGTCCATTTTTTACATAGGTTTGTTATCAAGTACTGTTTGGTGCCTTATTGCTTGGGGGTATGAATAAGCTGAGGGGTTGGGAAGTTAAAGTAAGAACTAGTAAGAAGGGGGTGTTAGAATAAGAATTTCGGTTGAAGAAACTCTAGACCAACCCTACTGCTCGAATTTTGGTAACCGCGTTAATGCGTAGTTGCTTATGGAAAGACTGAAGGTAATGACATTAAACGTGCTTAATTGAAATTTCATTACCAGCACTGAGAATGATGCAAGTTTTGCAATGAATATCCAATAAGTGGGGGTCCTTATAAGAGTAGGGGGTTGGAAATTCTCAAAATCTAATAAGTAGCACAACCAATGATTTTCATACTTCGTTAATTTATTTTTTGTTGTTATCTTTCTTTTCTTCGTAGGTTTTTCAAGAAATTCGAGGATTGCATTTCACAAGCGTCTTTCCACTGCTGAGCAGTAAAGCGAGGGAGCTTCAATTTGGTTACGATGTAAATACTTATTACCTTACCCCTGTATTTCAAGTGACATCTCTGTGATTTTGTTTCCATTTTGTTCATTGCACGGGTGCTCTTATAGGCTAGGATTCTTCCAGGAAGTGCTGGTAAAGTTTTCGCCATTTTAACTACCCCTGATACATCCCAAAATATCACACAGCTTCAATTTGTATACGATACATTTAATTATTACCTTACCCCCTGTATTTCAAGTAGCGTCTTTGCGTTTTACTTCCTTTTTACTCATTCAAAGGGGGCTCGGATAGGTTAGGATTCTCCTAGGAATACTAGTAGAGCTGTCGCCATGTAAACTACCCCTTTTGCCTCCAAAAATATTTCAAAGCTTCAAGGATATGATATATCTATTATCACCTTACCCCCTGTATTTGAAGTTGCAACTGTGCGCTTTACTTTCTCTTTTACTTGTTCCACGGAGGCTCGAATGGGCTAAGAATCTTGAGTTAATTCTTTGTTGTTATTTATATTCTCAGAAACGCAAAGACATGACAAGTGTTAGCCAGCTGAAGAATTTCGTCTCGCAAGACTTAAAAATACTGAAGCAACAGCACAAATCTTTAACTTTACGTAAGTGCAAAATCGATTCATAATTTATATCCGAGTGGGGCGATCCTTATGGCATGCATGTACATGGGCTGTGATCTTGATATTCTTTATGTAATCTTTGCTATTGCTCGGACAATCTAGCGAGGGGTGTAAGCCCAGGGTATAATTTTGGAACCCGATTACCGGGGCATTATGTATAAAAAATGAAACCATAAAACCAAATGTTTATTAAAATTGAACTTTGGGCCATCTCCAAGCTTTCACACCCTCTGTCTTTCTGAGAACATTGAAGAATGCTTATAGAGTTTCTGCTGTTCAAACTTTGAATGTATTTGGAGCCAGCAACTACCCGATAATTTTGATGCTTGATCCATATTCCAGGCGAATTGTCACAAGGGTTGACCCATCACCGGGGCAAATAATTTGCGAAACCCCATAATCCGCGTTTGCTTATGTATTTAAGTCAACCTTTAGAAGGCAACCTTAAATAGTCAATTATCCAACCTTTAACAGTCGTTTATGTAACCTTTGGGCTTTCTCAATATTTAACAATCATCAGAGCGTTCTGCGAACGCTAATGAGAAACTTAGCAAACAAGTGATTAAGAATGTCTTTTTTTCTCTATATGTATTTGCTTATTTTTCTTCATCTTGGTAACGCAATTAACTGTTATTTCTTCAAGCAAAACACTTCATAATGATCCCTAACAGACTGTTACTCTGCAAAAGTTATGTGAAATTATCAAATTGTATCTAAATAATTACAGATATTGGAGCTTGTGAGTCAATATTAAAGAAAAAGACAGCTGAAGAGTTTGAAAAATTTCTACAAACAGAGCAAAGTAAGTTATATATTGATATAACGATCATTATTTTTTCAATATTTATCAACCACACAGTCAAAACCCGCTCATAAGAACCTTCATGTATTAAGAACCTACAGGCTGAAGTTTACATTTTCTACTCAATAGATAAGAACCACTTAAGCCTAAGATCCAAAGAGGTTCTAAATAGAGGGTTTCAATCCACTCAGTGATGTTTAAATGCAAGCTGTGCGTGAGTTGACCTCCTCCACGGACTCCAATAACATTCCGTTCAGAAATATAATTAGGGCATAATAAAACTGCTAAATATAAAGAACCATGCCTTTCACTTCTCTTGCATGCTTGTTTCCTGTTTCTAGCAATCATTTATTAAAGCACAAGTTTCTTGATACAGTTGACATCCGCCATCTCGAACTCTCGGGGGAAACTGGAATTTGTTCGAGATAGCGAATGTTCGAAATAACGGATGCCCCATATAAATATAAAAAATTATAGTTTTTAAGCCAGAAAAGGAACCCCTATTAACATGTAGGGTTACTGATCCCAAATTTCATCAAACAAGTCTGGTATTTTTTACATAGGAGTCAAAGCTCATCGGCTTTCACCCCTACCATTGGTGAAATTGAGATAATGGCGATGCAGCACATCTCGAAAGAGAACAGCTTCATCTGTTTTATACATGGGCAGCATATCACTTAGCTGCTACCATTCCCGCTCCGCTAGGCGAACTTAAACATATTTTCAGCCTGTCTCTTTATCCAGTTCAGCAGAAAATTTGGCAAAGTTCGAGATAAAGAGCTGGTATTCCTCCATGGGAAATCAAAAATGGTTCGAGACAGTGAATGTTCGAGATAACGGGGTTCGAGATAGCGGATGATTTTTCTATACAAACCCTTATACCAAAACGAGGGGAAATGGAAAATGCAGAATGTTCGAGATAGCGGGCAGTCGAGATAGCGGATGTCAACTGTATATCGAACTTGTCTATCTTGTTATTCTTTTCTTTCATCAACATCAAGCCGCCGCTAATAGAAAATGGTGGCAAGTCTTCTTGGCCTTGTACAAAGGATTCATTTAATGACTTCTGATTCTTGATATTTTAACACCTTTCTTGTATGTAGGCATGCTTGACGATACCAATACAAAGGATACTGCTGATTTCGTAGAAGATTGTATCAACAAACAAGTATGTGTTTGGTCTTTGCCTCATTTCTCTTCTTTCCATCTTTGAACTGACATTTTATTTTTCAGAAGTATGTATCCATTTCTTTTTTCCACAGCATCAGTCATTAGATTCTCTGCGGATGCTAAGCCTGCTGTCTTTAACACGTAGTTGTAAGTAGATTGTTATTGTAATTAGAGAAGTTATTTGTTTTTGTTAGAATTTATCTGTAGTTAAATAGATTTTTCCACTAGTGGCGCCTGCACGTTTTTATTTTATAAGAAAGTTTGGAACGACCTCAGTACTCAAACTTTCTTAGCAATCTCAGATTTTTCGGTATTCAAACTTTAGTAACACGTTCTTAACCAAAAATAGCTATTTTGTTGTCTTTAGTACCCTTGACATAGGCACCTTTATCAACTCTGAAGCAGATTTTAAAAGAAACGAATTTACACAGATAATACCTACTTAAATGGACTTGTTAGTGCATCAGCAAAGTTGCAGGTCACAGATTTGTGTCTCAGTCAAGGAAACTATGGAAATTCTTGAGCCCGAGAGGAATCCATAGTTAAATATTTTCTTAGGTTTGAAAAACCCAGTACTGAAATTTCTTAATTTTTGAAGAGCTGAGCACTTCTTTCTTAGAAAGATCTTTCTTATTAAAAATTGTGTACCATGATTAATGGGATTCGAGCCCGGACTGCATTATCAGAGAGCCAACAACAATTCAACTGAGCTAAAAAGCCCATTTAAATCGTCCCATAACTCTTCAAGGCAGAGCTCAGTAAAATGTTCAATTTATTTTTCCTGGGCCTAATGCCTAATACTACTTCAACAAAAATTCAAATTTTATATTGCTTTCTATGCTTTCTTTATTAGCACTGGATATTAACCGTCTGAAGTCACTCAAACTGCAATATCTTCAGGTAAGAATGGCTTGACTTGAATCAAGGTATTTTAGATGATTAAGAGCTGAAGGTGAAGATGAAATAGTGTACTTAGCGCCAGTCGCTAGGATCTCAGTAGCAGGTTAACTAATCGAGACCCGACCGTGTGACGCTTCCGTAGCTGGGGCTCGAATCCCGACCCGGCTGAGTGACACCACAAGCTAGCTGGATTAGGCCATGACGCCACAGCACCTTCAAAACTTGACAAAGGGGCTAAGAAATAATGCTCAAATGTACAAAATGCAAGAATAGCTAATTCCTATTTTCAAACACGTACAACCGTTAAATTGTTTTTTTTTCATCGTTCATTTTCGGTGTCCTTACATTTTGGGGTTTTTCGTTATAGAGTTATGGATATGACAGGCTGATTTTCTTCCACAATTTAAAGAAATCTGGAATACTTGCAGAGAGTCCGGAGGTGTGCATTTGTACCTTAAAAAAGCAATAGTAGTTTTCCTCGTTTTTTCGTTCGTTTGTTCATCCAGTCGACAGCCGGTTGATCGATCGGTGGGCCATTTGGGAGCTTGGCAGACTTCCTCATATTTCTTCTCCATAGCACCTGGTTCTCAGCTACATACGTTTCTATCTTTATTTAATTACAGACTCAATTGTTGTCTAAGAATCGTTTTCCCTAACTTACCGTAAGGCTTCTAAAATCTTGGCACTTTTATTATAGTAGTGAAAGTTTTCTAGGGAATATTTTTTCACTGGTTATGGGATATTTTTTCCAGATGTTGCCCTGGTCATGAGGCTATCTTTTCAAAATCTTGCCTTGGTTATCTGTCCACTTTTGGGCGTCTCCCACCTCTATTACCACATCTGTGCCCAACTCTTTATAGAAGTTAGTCCCCTCGATATTCCCTTTATATTTAGGAATGCAAAGAAAGATTCTCCTAAGAAATGAAACTGTAACTCGTCATCACTTAATATTTCGAACTTTTCCTTACTCAGAGAAAGGGTTTATTTCAAAAAGCAAGAAGAAAATTGAATCTGGTGCGTACTGTAAATATACTGAACAATAATCGCTTGTTGTCGTCATTTGTTGCTATTAAATATGGTTCAAAATTCACATATCTTATTTTCATTTTTTCAGCATGCTTTTTGAATACGTTATTTCCATTTTAGGTACCAAAAGATGCAAGTCATGTCGACTTGAAAAATCAAAGTGATATGTCCTATATATTTGGTGGTGCCTATTCCCCATTGTCAGTGAAACTAATTGAACAGGTAGATAAAATTAATTCAATAATACACGCTTTTTCATAAGAACACTTGGCTTCGATTTCAGCCTGCCTGTTTCTTGTTTTTGAAGCGAAACTCACCAATTCATCACCCTCTACCCTTCTGAAAAACATGTTTAAAATGCGATTCCGGGCAAGGGCTTCAAGCTGATGTACTTGCTTGTGCATATCTCAAATAGTTTGGGCGATAGCAAGAAAAAATTACCAAAATTTCGGCCTGGTTTTTCTTATAAAGGTTGTTCTTATTAAAAAACTTGTAATTTGGTGAAGACGCAATAATTTGTAGATGTTGCTTTTGAGTTTATTTAATGGACGCTCCTGTATTTGTTTGTTGCTCTAAGAATATTTTTTATTGCCGTCAGAGCTATTGTGCCAAAACTAAAACTGTAGCCTATTTATGTCTGAAACACTTTGTATTTTGCCATCTCTATCTCCACTTATCTTTCACTCTCACCTATCTGAATGTTTCATTTGATTCTAGCTGATGTTAAAAGGCTCCCATAGCATCGAAGATGTCACAAAATTACTAAACGCTCCTTTATTCAACATCAGAAGACCATCTTCCGTTAGAGGTACGTTTCTCTTTGTATCGACACTTTCATCTCCAGTAGGGG
>JACTAT010000115.1:0-358176 GCA_014526335.1 Chrysaora quinquecirrha
TAGGGCCCAGCAAAGTTGCTAATAAAAAGCTGCGTGTATATTGGAAAACTGACGCAAAAATTTCTTAAGTTTCTTAACTCCTTCCTCCTAGTTCGAAAAGTTTCTTAACTTTTGGGGTGTCTAGTTCTAGGTTTCTTATAACCTGGTTTCTTATAAAAAAACGTGTAGTTGCTTATTGAGTGTACTGACATCTGG
The DNA here is from genome assembly GCA_014526335.1 of Chrysaora quinquecirrha. Taxonomy (NCBI): domain Eukaryota; kingdom Metazoa; phylum Cnidaria; class Scyphozoa; order Semaeostomeae; family Pelagiidae; genus Chrysaora; species Chrysaora quinquecirrha. The sequence goes on from JACTAT010000115.1 coordinate 196, forward strand.
TTCTAGATGCTAGGAACTGGGCGTGCGGTGAACAAAAAGGGATATGGAGGGGGGAGATGGATACAAACTACAAACTAACAGAGTGAACTGCTCATATCGCGCACCAAGTATTACATTAAAAACAACAGAAAAATCCATACTGTTTTCTCTCACGGTGCGACCTTGGAACGACGAGGTGTTGATACCAGGAGTGAAATCACAGCAGACAGCCTGTGGCAAAAGCGAGCCCACCTGCCAATCTGTTACACATCAAAGCCAGCCGAGCATAATGAATTTCTTTTTTTTTTTTTTTAAACAAAGGTATTAGGCCAAGAGGGCCTCTTACCTATTAACAACACAAGTTAAAGTTGATTAAAAAATACAAAAGAAATTAATTTACTACAAGGAACTACTGAGAATAACTAGTGAAAAAAAGCTACTGTTTGTATGTCCAAAACAGTTCGCAAATTAAAAGAAAGTTATCTATAAGAGTAACGAAGGTATACAATACATTACAATAATTAAAATCAATACAATAATAGATCATAGGATAGCGGATAAAACTATTTAAAATTTAAATTCTGATTTCTTTTTTAAACATTTGGTAACAAAATTTCAATTCAATTCATCCACCAATTTTTTTCTTCTTAAAAATGAAAAAACAGCTAGGACGTTAGGTTAAGCCGTTGTTGTTGTTGCACCTTGAGTTGTAATTTTTATATGGAATTAAAATGTTGTAGCTTGTTTGAATTGGTTTTGCTGTATTATAATGGTTTAAATAAACGTAAAAAGTGAAAGCATTTTTAAATTTGATGTACATGATGTGTACATTGATTTTTGATGATGACGATGATGATGATAAGAAGAAGATAAGCAAGGCCACGCACAACAATTCAACAACAACAACGACACATCCTTGTAATACATCTTCTTAAGTCGAAGTATTCCTTTACAGTAGTTCAACGAATTACATTCGCAGTAAAAATGTACTCAACTGATCTAAACTAATTACAAAAATAAAACAAGGTAGTTTTGTTTTTTGTACTTTTTAAATTAATGTGCAAGGTCACCATATTGTTAAATCACAGAATAGGGTTAGGGATCCTTATTCTGTGTTTAAATTGTTGGCTTGCCCTTTTGTCCGAGGTACATAGGTTACAAGTTTTGTAGCTACATAGTCTCTAAATGCAATACAATATCTACCCTAAGAAGATAGGTATCAAAATGACATTGCCACAATCTAAATTCATGTCCCTCGATCTAACTGTATAATACAATAAAGACATTGAAATTCTATTTAACTACCACATGATTAAGGGCTTCATATAAAATGATTTTCAGTGGTCGCACTCAGAAAGGGCAAAGGACAGGGCACAGGCCATAAGAGTTTATTGTGGGATTTTTGTTTTCAAATTTCAAATATCTAAGCGGAACCGTTCGACATCGCACAGGTCAGCCACATCTTGCCAAAGAGGGTGCTGATTGTCGGATGTTGGTCATATGTCGTCAATATATTTATTTAGAACTTTTAGAGGTCTAGAACTTTGATCTATCAGGAAGTCTGTTCTGTAAAGCAAACGCAATTGAGAAGAATAGGATTTTCGTGGATTTTCCCAGTGTTGAAAGTGGACACCGTTTGATTATTATTATATGTTCAAACAATTGATTATGGTTCAAACGAGCGTAATTGATATAAAGCATGATCCCCATAATCTCAAACTTATGTAACCCAAGCTTTTTTATAACTCATATACATAGTCCAAGATGGCCCTAAATCTACTTTATCTACAACTTAAACATTAATGTCTAAAATTTAACAACAATCATAAGCAAATTATTATTAATAAAATCAATATATTTGAATCAACAAAATTTAACGGTAAGTTTCAACTAGACTTCAATCATTAAATATGAAAACAGATAAAAAACAATAGAAAGACATCTTTTTATTTGTTTTTTAGTTCAGGAATCTTCATATCTCGGGATCGGGATAAAGGGCCGCGTTTACATCTACATATACGGGAGGGGAGTTGTTATCAGGATACGATTCGTATCTGAATACACGCATTTTTTATAAGGAAGTGTTTTATAAGGAAGGTAGTACTCGGATAGGAAATAACTTCAGGAGTTCCAGTACTGGATGGGAGACTATTAAGGAATCTGACTTAGCGATTCCTTAATTTTTGAGTTCTCGTTTTTTGACGATATACTTTTATAGACATCTTATAAATAAATGCGTATACTCTAGACCTAATTTTGTAGAACGCATGCGGAAACTCGAATACTGTATGGCTAGCTCACACTTCATCTTCGTTTCCAACAAAATAAAATTGCTAAAATTGGCTAGCCATTAATTCCTCCTTGTGCGTGATTCCTATTCCAAACAGTTGGCGCCAAAATTGAACTTGTGCATGTGAACTAAAGACCCAGATCGGGATACGAATCCCGAGAGCGTTAACACAGTACCTCTCTGTTGCCTATCTGGATAGCAATCCATCTCTACGTATAGATGAATTTCTCGCGATACCTTTTCGCACGAAATTCGAGATTGTTGATTAGACGTATTACCTATTACCTGGGTCGTTGTTATCGCTATTGAAATGAATCGCCTGGACGCTCAAACTAGTTTGAGCGATCTCGCTTTGGTGTAGTCTCGGTCTGGTGAGCGATAACTGGGACTCAGGTAATAAGTCTAATTGTTGATTGAAAAACTTGACAAAGTCGTCGTTAATTTGTCCAAGGCCTTATAATTTAAACTACTGATATCTACTAATCTCAATCTTATTTTTTTATTATGAACCTCATGAATTCATCCCTTATGACGTTGCCACCTTTTGCTGCTTTAATAAATCTTTTTTTCTGCTTGCAAACTATTTCTTCGTTTTCATAAAAATTCATTAGGTAATTATAAAGAATATGGGTTGCAATACCTTGCATGCACGATGATCTGTTCCTTTTAAGGTTCTTTTTATTGTTTTGAGACTCCTGGTAGCTGGTTTTTACCGTGTTTGCTTGCTCAAACAGGTCGATATCGTGATAAGCGCAAAGTGCAGACTTGTGTGGATTTGATTTTGAGTGAAAGCGGTCTCCACAGACATAGCGCCGGCTTTCCTGGGTCAATGGGTGGATCAGTGGCTCATCTTTGTTTTGTGTTTTACTCTCAGGTTTTTTACCTGTGGAGAATGCTCCCGACACAATAGATGGCACATTCATACTCTAAAATTAAAGATAATATAAAATTAAATGAAGGTCATATAAAGGTTCCAAGAAAACATGAGAACATGTTCAATGTAGCGAGGTTTTGAAAGAACATGGCAAAAAAGGAAAAAAAGCTAGGGATGAGGGAAAATCCTTCATAAGAATTAATGTTGTCAGGAGTTTTGTTCTGTACTGTAACCTTGCGGAGTTTTCATTTGGACATGAAAAATGAACTGAAGAAAAATCTAAGCTCATTGGTCTCATGTTTGCTCTAGCAGCGTGTTTTTGTTTTTATTTCAAGTTTCATTAAAAATAAAGTTATTTTTCTAAACTACACTTACAAAACTGCGGGAAGCAAAGAAATTTCGTGAAAATGGGAGACGTTGGTAAAATTGACTACACTTACACTTGAAGGAGGCTTGTCGACTTGTGGAACCTCAAAACAACCGTCGTTCTCGCCCCAATACAGCAATGAGTCTTCTAGTACCCTGTTGTTGACGCGACGAACAAAGGTACAAGGCGTGTCGCATATGAAAAGAACAGGGGGGTAGCGAAGGGACAGCCACAGATCTGCTGCATCTCGTACTGACTCCTTCAACATCATAAATTTTGAGCAAACCGTTGTCTACAATATAAAGATGTATATTAAGCTTATTGTTGCGGGCCAAATCACAGCGCCTGTGTAGCAGAAGTATTATATCGAAAATGCTCAAATTTTCGTGACCCTGGTTTCGGGATGTGCCCATATGCATTAATTGGCCAAGACACTAGCATCTGAATAGAATTCTGGATCCTAAATTTTTCAGCAGTTATAAGTCACCTTGAACTTCCAAGTCCCCCTCCTTGGGTAAATGCGTCAGTCAAGTTAAAATGCACATCTTGTTTTACAAAGAACCTTTGGTCTGAGTCGGGGCTGGAGTTCCTTAATTTCTCAACAAAATTAGGCTGAAAGTGCCTTATACTGCTCCTTGTCGTGAGATATGTATAAATACTAATTTTTACAGCAAATTCACATAAACTTGCGTCATTTTCTAACTTTAAATGTAAATGGAGCCTTTTTTGTTAAGAATGATACGAAATATATTGTTTATTTGTACAAACTGTCTTGTTCTTCAAAAAGTGCTTATTATTCATCCGAGCCTCGACAGTTTCTTAAAATTCCTTAACTTTTTTGGGAATTTTCAGCCTTGAGTTTCCTATAAAGGTGTTCCTTATAAAAAAGAACGTTCCTTAATTTTTCAACAAAATGAGGCTGAAAGTTCCTTATACTGTTCCTTGTCGTGGGATATGTATAAATACTAATTTTTGTAGCAAATTCATAGAAACTATTCTTCATTTCTTACTTTAAGTAAAAATAGAGCATTTTTGGGAAGAACGATATATTGTACTTCTGTTCCTTTTCGTACAAACCGTCTTCTTCTTTAAAAAAGAGATTCTTAGTTTTTCATCCGAGCCTCGAAAGTTCCTTAATTTTTTGGGAATTTTCAGCCTCGAGTTCCTTATAAAGGTGTTCCTTATAAAAAAAACGTGTATTTTAGTACATGACATTTTACCATTATCAGACGGATCATTGCTAATCAGAGCCCCCTAGATCTGTAGTTGTAATTATTAATATATCTTTTGCTACTGCTGTTGTTATTTACTTAACTCTTTACTTGTTGTTCTGTTATGTTATGTTAATTCATCGAGTAACTGCTTAAGTATACATTTTAACTATGTAATTAGGCTACTTGATTGAAAATAAAAAATCTGAAAAATCTGAAATCTGAAATCTTATGCTTATTTTATTCTATAGTATAGAAATAAAAAATTATTACGTTTGAAATTCTTTGTGTTTTTATCTGGCAAGATTTAGCAATATCTTTACATAGCGCGATTTCCATTTCATCGATATCTTTGATGCCAATGCCCTTTTCTCTCATTATTTTGGATAGCATCATTGCATCCCCTGTAACAATAAAACAATGATTACTGTTTGGTGCATCTGGCTTTCCAAAGGAAAGAGAAATAACGTCAAAACACACTATTTTACCTTAAATTTTGCCAAGCCTCAATTATTCTTAAGATTTCTCGATTTTGAGCCTAAAAATATTCTTAAATTAGTATTCTTAATTTACAATATTACCAATCGGCCTGACAATCTAGAGAAATAAGTCAGATCTTTGCCATTTGCCATTTTGTGATAAAAAAAACTAAATCTAGAAGCCTAGAATTACTATTTCAACTCCGTCAATTTCATTGACCAATGTAGTCCAATGTGTATTGTAATACATATAAAGCGCGTGAATCACATTTTGTCCCTTGTGAAAATTAAAAGACGCAGAGAAATAAAAAAAATCTCCTCATGAAGCTTGAGCCTGGCATTATTCTTTAAATAATTCTTAAATTGCAGCTTTTGAGCCTCGATACTTTTACAGTACTGTATTCTTATAAAAAGTGTGTAATACGTACCTTCAACTAACTTGGATTTGTCCGTATTATATACACTTTGTTTGCCTTCTTCTGTATTTAGTTCCAGCTTGCGTTGCTTTTCTGGAATCAAAGGTGGAATTTCCTCCATTCTGATTTCAAATTTTAATTTTGTTTTCACGTACACAGACTTTTCCACCATATGTAGCCTGATTCTTTCCAAACAGCTTTCGAGTTTTGATGAAGGCGTGGCGCTTGAGGCGGATGAAACTGCTGACAACGATGCCTTTGAATTGGAGTTCTTTGACAATACAACCTTTAAAATTGAATTGAATTACTACTTAAAATTCAATATAATCCTGTCCTGTTACAGTACTTTGGATAAACCGAACCAAAGATGGGATGAAAACAATTCAAAATTTTGCTGATTGTCCACGGGCTTTGTCGTTTTTCTTCCTCAAGGTAGCTCAGATTGGTTTGATGTCAAGATGTGTGTATTATAGCTATGTAAATTTTTCCACAAGTGGAATACACAATATACATAAGATACAAGGTTCAAAATAACAAAAATACAAATAGGAAAAATTCATGAGATTATAAACATTTCGATATTGTGTCTTCATCAGTCATACTAAATTATGAAAATATATTATTTCTTTAGCCAAACTAAAGAAGATTAATTAACCAACCTTCTTTAAAGAGCAGCAGTTCTTTTCATTTCCATCACCGAAGTAGGATTTCCCAACTGTTCCACATATGCCACATATGACGTCGTTTAAGTTTCTTCGTGTCATAGCCTCAAAAGCATAAAACCCACCGTACAGTGTTTCCGCAATGTCCTTCAATGTTGAGACGGATGGCTGGTTACTCTACGGAAGAATACACTTTTTTTTAAATAAGCAACTTGACTTTCGTCCAGCCCTTAAAGCTGCTTAAAATTTTAGACATTTCAGCCCTCAAAGTTGCTTAAACGTTGCTTAACATTTTTTGTAACTACTAACCACTCCTGAATTCGCGATTCAAAATCGTCATCTGTTAGGCCTACAACATGACTTTTGAGAGACAGTAAGTTGAGAAACGTTAGCTTACGAACTTCAACATGCAAAACATAAGAACGAAGAACAATTTCTAACACAAGAAAGAAAATAAGCTTGGTTATTTGACTTCTTAGTTGCTTACAGTAGTTCAGTTGAGCCCTCAAGTTGCTTAATGATAAGATCAGTTCAGCCCTAGTTGCTTATTGAGCGGTTGCTTTTAAAAAAAAGTGTAACTGGTTAGAATTGCTATTGAATGATTTTTTCGAAATTTTGTGACATGTCCCGTTGCAATAGGCACAGTATCAGGAGCTCACTTGGTTTGAACGAAATCACTCAGTGTACAGAATGGTTTATGGAGATTCAGCACGGTGGGGATATCATTGAGTATGATGGGGATATTCAGTACGGTTGGTTTGAAATATGATACATATTATTAACTGATTCCTGCAAAAGGAGACCACATCGGGATATATTTGTTATAAAATATGGTTTCTTGCTTACAAACGTATAACCATTTTAAGCTGTTTTAAAGTGACATCTCTTAACAAAATGCAACATATCACGTAAATAATTCAATTCGAAGCTATATTTGCAATGTAAATAACTAGAAGATTATTTTAATTTGGAAAGTTTCTGAGAAAACTAGAGGTATAAAGTTGATAATAAAAGCGCTCACCTCTTGAACTTTCAACTTCAATGATAGCAGTTTTCGTTTTATTGCATTTGAAAGCGGAACACCATCTTTGAAGTATTCTCGCCACTCCAGCATAATATCTAGTCCAACGAGAACTTTGTTGCAAACATTGAAGAGTCCTGAAAAGAGATAGCAGCTGATCCTTAAAAACTTTTAGAAGCATAAGTTGCAACAAGCAAGTAGACTGAAAATGTATGAGTGAAAATAACCAATGATACAAATGTTAGATAAAATAAAAAAATTGAAAACTCACCATCCTCAACTGGAAAAAGATGGTTTTGCGCACCACATACTTTGCTTTTACATTTCTTTATTTTAATATCAATTGGCGTAAAAGGCTTTGTGTTTGGCAGCAACATGCCATTGCCATTTTCACTGTCGCAACCTTGTGGATAGACAGGGAGTGCCAGTTCTTCTCCACAGAGTCCACAATTTTTCTCCTTTGGCGCGAACAACTGGATGTCTTTTCTGCTGATTATGATTTGATCAGCTTTATTGACTATATCTGGAGATATAATATACGGTATTTCTCGTTGCATCTGGAGCTTCAATGTTGACGCCATCGACGTTGGTAAGGCTGCAAGGTCTGATTCCAAGGAATGCGGAGCCTGGACAGCCTCGTCGGTCTCAATGACTTGATGCTCATTAGCTGATGCAGAGTCTTTTGCTTCTTGCATATTTTCCTTCAGCTGCCTCGCAAGCACAGTAAAATGGATATGCAGACACGTCTTACGTCTGTGGACCTAGGAAGCAGGAATAGAAAAAATCTATTTAATATTTATTAGATCCACAAACAACACAACCTGTAAAATGATAAAATGTGCTTGGTTATATAAGACCGTCGAAAGGAATCTCGGATTGTTGGGGAGGGGGCTGGACAACTGAAAAGTAGACATAATGATTTTATGACGTCATACAATTGTTTTTAAGATTATTGGGAAATTATTCCAACGGCCTTGGGGTAATGAAACATCAAATGTGCTGTGGAGTGCAAATGAATAGAACAAGCCTTCTAATGCCTGGTTTTTTGCAGTGATAAAAACATTAAAAATAGAAAAGTTCCTTAGTGATTTTCTCTGTAGTAGTATAAGCTCTTTAAATTCGGGCCTTCTATTTTGGACATTTTCGTAGTAACTTTAAATAATACACTGTTATGTTATGTTTGTGAAGAAGGTAAGCGGCCATCTCGGCCTGTGGACCTTAAAAAAAACATGTATGTTCCTCATAAAGTGGCTCTTTATAAATATACAGAAAAGCATGTACTTCTAGTATAAACTCAATCACCCTCTTCTTACCGTATCTTTTATGAGGTTAAGAAAATTATAACATAAATACAATAAAGTTTAACACTATACAGTACAGACAATGACAGTGCACTTATGAAGGGCTATATTTCGCTTATTTTTAGAGAGGAAAATTCTGTCCTAAATCTAACATAATACAAACCTGCTTTGTTCTGCCAAATTTCTTTTTGCAATCATTTGCTCTGCATCGTATCGCATCATCTTCAACAGCCACGTGGGTATACCCCATGGTGTGGGATGCCGACGCTTGGCAGATGACAGCGTATCGTTTTTCTGATACTTTCACGACTGACGGATGAAGTTGATGTTGAGCAACTTTCATTTTCTGTTGAGTTTCACTGTCGGGCGTAAATGCTTCAATTTCAGCATCTGAAAACTTCCTTTCATAAATGGGTGCCTCTGGTTCGAACTCTAAATGTTTGCACGAAAACTCCTCCAACTTATCGCCTGCTTCTCTACATGCCCTAACATCCAAACAGTTGTCGGCGAAACAAATTCTACTGTTCTTTGAAATGAACACGAACTGCCGGTCGTCATTTGGTGTCAGCTTGACCGACCTTAAAGTTCCATCTTCTGTTTCATAAACCGCAACACTAGATGCATTCCGTCTGGACTTTTGCTCTACTTTCTTGGCTTCAAAAGAGCCTCCAAAATGAAATCCACATTCACATACTTTTGGTTTTCTTCTGTTAGCGTATTCGCGTCCACAGGACCGACAATGGCCATAGCCTCTTCCATTACCTTTTGGTAGTACTATCGACGCACTAGATTCCATCTTGTAATAATGTGATACAGAGGCGAAATGACGGGTCCCTAAGATGATACTTCACTGTCAGCTTTGATTTATCAAATAAGGAAATTACAGAGGTGTTAATGAAAAGAAAAAAAATACGCAGTAGGAACTAGGCGAGGTGTCATGTGTCAAAAGATATCTATTTCTGTTCGTAAAAAAATTGAAAATCACAGGTCTTTCTCGATCTCATTTGACACCATCATCATCATCATCAAAAAAAGTATTAAGCATACTTTACAGTACCCTCAGCATGTTTACAACAACAGCAACATTAGAAAGACAATAAGCTATAGGAGAAGAGAATTGAATTAGTCTTCAACAATAAGTACACGTATTTTTTATAAGAAACTCTTTATAAGAAACCCAGCACCATGAATTGCCAAAAATTTTAGAAACTCCAGCTCCAGTATTGGAAAATATATAAGCAGGAAAATTTTCACATACACCTTTTTTTTATAAGAAACCTAGCTCGGGGCCTAGTTCTAAAAGTTTCTTAATTTTTGGCCCAGTTCTAAAGTTTCTTAACAGTTTCTTAACTTAATGGAAATAAAGTGCAGTAAAAACGATAAAAAACGTGAATATGTATAACAAGCAAATTACTAATATTATTGTATTACAAAGAATTAGCCATGCTGGTGCGAGAAATCGTTATCGTTATCGAAATCGTAACATATATTTGTGTGTGGCATACAGAAAAAGTGGAAAGCCAATAGGTTTAGAATGTTAAGATAAAATCATGAAATCACAATTCCAAAGCTGAGCTTAGCGACTTGATTGGGGATACTGAAATATTGTAACAACAGATTCTGACATCACGCATGTTCAGTATACACGGAGTAAACAATTAATTCTACGTGCCGCCATCCGTCTGCTGTGATTTGATTCATAGTCATCAACACCTTTCCTATGGTTAGACATCTGATATTTCCAGAAAAATAAGTGGAATATTTTTCAAAAACATTTTAGTGTGTGTCCTTTAAAAACGCCATTCTTATCTTAAAATCGGTTAAAATCACGAAAAGAAGTTTGAACACAGATTTTCATGACTTTATTTTCCCTTATAAAAAAACGTGTACACTGATATTCTACGTATGCCCACAACTCTGTGCGAAAAGTTGACTGCTGACAGCTTCATTTTCATAAGCAGACAAGTTTCATGAGGCACTGACAAATTTTACCCTCGTATTTATCGTGATATCTTTGCTGGTTCTGAACTCGAACCATAAATTTCCAGTTGAAGTAGGAAGATGGGGGAATATTGATTATAACTTCAGAAAATGTGAAATGTACCCTTCTAATGAGGTTGGGGATGAATTCAAAACATTATTAAAATGTCCAGCTTTTAATAATATAAAAAATATTATACCAGATTACTTTTGGCGTTACCCATCTAAACATAAATTTTAGGCATACCGGAAAATGGGACCAAGGACCCAAAGGAGAGACCTGGGACCCGGGACCTTAAGGTGGGATCTTAAGGTGGGACCTTAAATGGGGTCAAATTCGCAACAAACTAAAAAGTAATTGCATCATAAGTAAAATAAATAGTAAACAGATGAGATTACATTTTGAGAAACTCTTCTTAGATTAGACATTAAATTTTTCTAAAATGATTTATTAATTTCCAAGTAATTTAATTCTTCATCCGTGGGTTTGATCTCCCTATCCAGGTGCAACGGCATTGGGGTGAAAATCGCAACGAACTATAAAGTAATCGTATCATAAGTAAAATAAATAGTAAACAGATAAGATTAGATTTTGAGAAACTCTTCTTAGATTAGACATTAAATTTTTCTAAAATGATTTATTAATTTCCAAGTAATTTATTTCTTCATCCGTGGGTTTGATCTCCCTATCCAGGTGCAACGGCATTGGGGTGAAAGTCGCAACGAACTAAAAAGTAATTGTATCATAAGTAAAATAAATAGTAAACAGATAAGATTAGATTTTGAGAAACTCTTCTTAGATTAGACATTAAATTTTTCTAACATGATTTATTAATTTCCAAGTAATTTATTTCTTCATCCGTGGGTTTGATCTCCCTATCCAGGTGCAACGGCATTGGGGTGAAAATCGCAACCAACTAAAAGTAATTGTATCATAAGTAAAGTAAATAGTAAACAGATAAGATAAGATTTTGAAAAACTTTTCTTAGATTAGACATTAAATTTTTCTAAAATGATTTATTAATTTCCAAGTAATTTATTTCTTCATCCGTGGGTTTGATCCCCCTATCCAGGTGCAACGGCATTGGGGTGAAAATCGCAACCAACTAAAAGTAATTGTATCATAAGTAAAGTAAATAGTAAACAGATAAGATTAGATTTTGAAAAACTTTTCTTAGATTAGACATTAAATTTTTCTAAAATGATTTATTAATTTCCAAGTAATTTATTTCTTCATCCGTGGGTTTGATCCCCCTATCCAGGTGCAACGGCATTAGGGTGAAAATCGCAACCAACTAAAAGTAATTGTATCATAAGTAAAGTAAATAGTAAACAGATAAGATAAGATTTTGAAAAACTTTTCTTAGATTAGACATTAAATTTTTGTAAAATGATTTATTAATGTCCAAGTAATTTATTTCTTCATCCGTGGGTTTGATCCCCCTATCCAGGTGCAACGGCATTAGGGTGAAAATCGCAACCAACTAAAAGTAATTGTATCATAAGTAAAGTAAATAGTAAACAGATAAGATTAGATTTTGAAAAACTTTTCTTAGATTAGACATTAAATTTTTGTAAAATGATTTATTAATGTCCAAGTAATTTATTTCTTCATCCGTGGGTTTGATCCCCCTATCCAGGTGCAACGGCATTGGGGTGAAAATCGCAACGAACTAAAAAGTAATTGTATCATAAGTAAAATAAATAGTAAACAGATAAGATTAGATTTTGAGAAACTCTTCTTAGATTAGACATTAAATTTTTCTAAAATGATTTAGTAATTTCCAAGCAACTTATTTCTTCATCCGTGGGTTTGATCTCCCTATCCAGGTGCAACGGCATCGGGGTCAAAATCGCAACGAGCTAAAAAGTAATTGTATCATAAGTAAAATAAATAGTAAACAGATAAGATTAGATTTTGAGAAACTTTTCTTAGATTAGACATTAAATTTTTCTAAAATGATTTATTAATTTCCAAGTAATTTATTTCTTCAACCCCTGGGTTTTATCCCCCTATCCAGGTGCAACGGCATTGGGGTGAGAATCGCAACGAACTAAAAAGTAATCGTATCATAAGTAAAATAAATAGTAAACAGATAAGATTAGATTTGAGAAACTTTTCTTAGATTAGACATTAAATTTTTCTAAAATGATTTATTAATTTCCAAGTAATTTATTTCTTCATCCGTGGGTTTGATCTCCCTATCCAGGTGCAACGGCATGGGGGTGAAAATCGCAACCAACTAAAAGTAATTGTATCATAAGTAAAGTAAATAGTAAACAGATAAGATTAGATTTTGAGAAACTTTTCTTAGATTAGACATTAAATTTTTCTAAAATGATTTATTAATTTCCAAGTAATTTATTTCTTCATCTGTGGGATTGATCCCCCTATCCAGGTGCAACCGCATTGGGGTGAAAGTCGCAACCAACTAAAAGTAATTGTATCATAAGTAAAGTAAATAGTAAACAGATAAGATTAGATTTTGAGAAACTTTTCTTAGATTAGACATTAATTTTTTAAAATGATTTATTAATTTGAAAGTAACTTATTTCTTCATCCGTGGGTTTGATCCCCCTATCCAGGTGCAACGGCATTGGGGTGAAAGTCGCAACCAACTAAAAGTAATTGTATCATAAGTAAAGTAAATAGTAAACAGATAAGATTAGATTTTGAGAAACTTTTCTTAGATTAGACATTAATTTTTTTTTAAATAATTTATTAATTTGAAAGTAACTTATTTCTTCATCCGTGGGTTTGATCCCCCTATCCAGGTGCAACGGCATTGGGGTGAAAATCGCAAAGAACTAAAAAGTAATTGTATCATAAGTAAAATAAAAAGTTAACAGATAAGATTAGATTTTGAGAAACTTTTCTTAGATTAGACATTAAATTTTTCTAAAATGATTTATTAATTTCCAAGTAATTTATTTCTTCATCCGTGGGTTTGCTCCCCCTAACCAGGTGCAACGGCATTGGGGTGAAAGTCGCAACCAACTAAAAGTAATTGTATCATAAGTAAAGCAAATAGTAAACAGATAAGATTAGATTTCGAGAAACTTTTCTTAGATTAGACATTAATTTTTTTTAAAATGATTTATTAATTTGAAAGTAACTTATTTCTTCATCCGTGGGTTTGATCCCCCTATCCAGGTGCAACGGCATTGGGGTGAAAATCGCAACCAACTAAAAGTAATTGTATCATAAGTAAAATAAATAGTAAATAGATAAGATTAGATTTTGAGAAACTTTTCTTTGATTAGACATTAATTTTTTTTAAAATGATTTATTAATTTGAAAGTAACTTATTTCTTCATCCGTGGGTTTGATCCCCCTATCCAGGTGCAAGGGCATTGGGGTGAAAATCACAACGAACTAAAAAGTAATTGTATCATAAGTAAAATAAATAGTAAATAGATAAGATTAGATTTTGAGAAACTTTTCTTAGATTAGACATTAATTTTTTTTAAAATGATTTATTAATTTGAAAGTAACTTATTTCTTCATCCGTGGGTTTGATCCCCCTATCAAGGTGCAACGGCATTGGGGTGAAAATCGCAACGAACTAAAAAGTAATTGTATCATAAGTAAAATAAATAGTAAACAGATAAGATTAGATTTTGAGAAACTTTTCTTAGATTAGACATTAAATTTTTGTAAAATGATTTATTAATTTCCAAGTAATTTATTTCTTCATCCGTGGGTTTGATCTCCCTATCCAGGTGCAACGGCATCGGGGTGAAAATCGCAACCAACTAAAAGTAATTGTATCATAAGTAAAGTAAATAGTAAACAGATAAGATTAGATTTTGAGAAACTCTTCTTAGATTAGACATTAAATTTTTCTAAAATGATTTAGTAATTTCCAAGCAACTTATTGCTTCATCCGTGGGTTTGATCTCCCTATCCACGTGCAACGGCATCGGGGTCAAAATCGCAACGAGCTAAAAAGTAATTGTATCATAAGTAAAATAAATAGTAAACAGATAAGATTAGATTTTGAGAAACTTTTCTTAGATTAGACATTAAATTTTTCTAAAATGATTTATTAATTTCCAAGTAATTTATTTCTTCAACCCCTGGGTTTTATCCCCCTATCCAGGTGCAACGGCATTGGGGTGAGAATCGCAACGAACTAAAAAGTAATCGTATCATAAGTAAAATAAATAGTAAACAGATAAGATTAGATTTGAGAAACTTTTCTTAGATTAGACATTAAATTTTTCTAAAATGATTTATTAATTTCCAAGTAATTTATTTCTTCATCCGTGGGTTTGATCTCCCTATCCAGGTGCAACGGCATGGGGGTGAAAATCGCAACCAACTAAAAGTAATTGTATCATAAGTAAAGTAAATAGTAAACAGATAAGATTAGATTTTGAGAAACTTTTCTTAGATTAGACATTAAATTTTTCTAAAATGATTTATTAATTTCCAAGTAATTTATTTCTTCATCTGTGGGATTGATCCCCCTATCCAGGTGCAACCGCATTGGGGTGAAAGTCGCAACCAACTAAAAGTAATTGTATCATAAGTAAAGTAAATAGTAAACAGATAAGATTAGATTTTGAGAAACTTTTCTTAGATTAGACATTAATTTCTTTTTAAAATGATTTATTAATTTGAAAGTAACTTATTTCTTCATCCGTGGGTTTGATCCCCCTATCCAGGTGCAACGGCATTGGGGTGAAAGTCGCAACCAACTAAAAGTAATTGTATCATAAGTAAAGTAAATAGTAAACAGATAAGATTAGATTTTGAGAAACTTTTCTTAGATTAGACATTAATTTTTTTTTAAATAATTTATTAATTTGAAAGTAACTTATTTCTTCATCCGTGGGTTTGATCCCCCTATCCAGGTGCAACGGCATTGGGGTGAAAATCGCAACGAACTAAAAAGTAATTGTATCATAAGTAAAATAAAAAGTTAACAGATAAGATTAGATTTTGAGAAACTTTTCTTAGATTAGACATTAAATTTTTCTAAAATGATTTATTAATTTCCAAGTAATTTATTTCTTCATCCGTGGGTTTGCTCCCCCTAACCAGGTGCAACGGCATTGGGGTGAAAATCGCAACGAACTAAAAAGTAATTGTATCATAAGTAAAATAAATAGTAAACAGATAAGATTAGATTTTGAGAAACTTTTCTTAGATTAGACATTAAATTTTTGTAAAATGATTTATTAATTTCCAAGTAATTTATTTCTTCATCCGTGGGTTTGATCTCCCTATCCAGGTGCAACGGCATCGGGGTGAAAATCGCAACCAACTAAAAGTAATTGTATCATAAGTAAAGTAAATAGTAAACAGATAAGATTAGATTTTGAGAAACTTTTCTTAGATTAGACATTAAATTTTTCTAAAATGATTTATTAATTTCCAAGTAATTTATTTCTTCATACGTGGGTTTGATTCCCCTATCCAGGTGCAACGGTATTGGGGTGAAAGTCGCAACCAACTAAAAGTAATTGTATCATAAGTAAAGTAAATAGTAAACAGATAAGATTAGATTTTGAGAAACTTTTCTTAGATTAGACATTAATTTTTCTTAAAATGATTTATTAATTTGAAAGTAACTTATTTCTTCATCCGTGGGTTTGATCCCCCTATCCAGGTGCAACGGCATTGGGGTGAAAATCGCAACGAACTAAAAAGTAATTGTATCATAAGTAAAATAAATAGTAAACAGATAAGATTAGATTTTGAGAAACTTTTCTTAGATTAGACATTAAATTTTTGTAAAATGATTTATTAATTTCCAAGTAATTTATTTCTTCATCCGTGGGTTTGATCTCCCTATCCAGGTGCAACGGCATCGGGGTGAAAATTGCAACCAACTAAAAGTAATTGTATCATAAGTAAAGTAAATAGTAAACAGATAAGATTAGATTTTGAGAAACTTTTCTTAGATTAGACATTAAATTTTTCTAAAATGATTTATTAATTTCCAAGTAATTTATTTCTTCATCCGTGGGTTTGATCCCCCTATCCAGGTGCAACGGCATTGGGGTAAAAATCGCAACGAACTAAAAAGTAATTGTATCATAAGTAAAATAAATAGTAAACAGATAAGATTAGATTTTGAGAAACTTTTCTTAGATTAGACATTAAATTTTTCTAAAATGATTTATTAATTTCAAGTAATTTATTTCTTCATCCGTGGGTTTGATCCCCCTATCCAGGTGCAACGGCATTGGGGTGAAAGTCGCAACCAACTAAAAGTAATTGTATCATAAGTAAAATAAATAGTAAATAGATAAGATTAGATTTTGAGAAACTTTTCTTACATTAGACATTAATTTTTTTTTAAATGATTTATTAATTTGAAAGTAACTTATTTCTTCATCTGTGGGTTTGATCCCCCTATCCAGGTGCAACGGCATTGGGGTGAAAATCGCAACGAACTAAAAAGTAATTGTATCATAAGTAAAATAAATAGTAAATAGATAAGATTAGATTTTGAGAAACTTTTCTTAGATTAGACATTAATTTTTTTATTAAATGATTTATTAATTTGAAAGTAACTTATTTCTTCATCCGTGGGTTTGATCCCCCTATCCAGGTGCAACGGCATTGGGGTGAAAATCGCAACGAACTAAAAAGTAATTGTATCATAAGTAAAATAAATAGTAAACAGATAAGATTAGATTTTGAGAAACTTTTCTTAGATTAGACATTAATTTTTTTTTAAATGATTTATTAATTTGAAAGTAACTTATTTCTTCATCCGTGGGTTTGATCCCCCTATCCAGGTGCAACGGCATTGGGGTGAAAATCGCAACGAACTAAAAAGTAATTGTATCATAAGTAAAATAAATAGTAAACAGATAAGATTAGATTTTGAGAAACTTTTCTTAGATTAGACATTAAATTTTTCTAAAATGATTTATTAATTTCCAAGTAATTTATTTCTTCATCCGTGGGTTTGATCCCCCTATCCAGGTGCAACGGCATTGGGGTGAAAGTCGCAACCAACTAAAAGTAATTGTATCATAAGTAAAGCAAATAGTAAACAGATAAGATTAGATTTCGAGAAACTTTTCTTAGATTAGACATTAATTTTTTTTAAAATGATTTATTAATTTGAAAGTAACTTATTTCTTCATCCGTGGGTTTGATCCCCCTATCCAGGTGCAACGGCATTGGGGTGAAAATCGCAACCAACTAAAAGTAATTGTATCATAAGTAAAATAAATAGTAAATAGATAAGATTAGATTTTGAGAAACTTTTCTTTGATTAGACATTAATTTTTTTTAAAATGATTTATTAATTTGAAAGTAACTTATTTCTTCATCCGTGGGTTTGATCCCCCTATCCAGGTGCAAGGGCATTGGGGTGAAAATCGCAACGAACTAAAAAGTAATTGTATCATAAGTAAAATAAATAGTAAATAGATAAGATTAGATTTTGAGAAACTTTTCTTAGATTAGACATTAATTTTTTTTTAAATGATTTATTAATTTGAAAGTAACTTATTTCTTCATCCGTGGGTTTGATCCCCCTATCCAGGTGCAACGGCATTGGGGTGAAAATCGCAACGAACTAAAAAGTAATTGTATCATAAGTAAAATAAATAGTAAACAGATAAGATTAGATTTTGAGAAACTTTTCTTAGATTAGACATTAAATTTTTGTAAAATGATTTATTAATTTCCAAGTAATTTATTTCTTCATCCGTGGGTTTGATCTCCCTATCCAGGTGCAACGGCATCGGGGTGAAAATTGCAACCAACTAAAAGTAATTGTATCATAAGTAAAGTAAATAGTAAACAGATAAGATTAGATTTTGAGAAACTTTTCTTAGATTAGACATTAAATTTTTCTAAAATGATTTATTAATTTCCAAGTAATTTATTTCTTCATCCGTGGGTTTGATCCCCCTATCCAGGTGCAACGGCATTGGGGTGAAAATCGCAACGAACTAAAAAGTAATTGTATCATAAGTAAAATAAATAGTAAACAGATAAGATTAGATTTTGAGAAACTTTTCTTAGATTAGACATTAAATTTTTCTAAAATGATTTATTAATTTCCAAGTAATTTATTTCTTCATCCGTGGGTTTGATCCCCCTATCCAGGTGCAACGGCATTGGGGTGAAAGTCGCAACCAACTAAAAGTAATTGTATCATAAGTAAAATAAATAGTAAATAGATAAGATTAGATTTTGAGAAACTTTTCTTAGATTAGACATTAATTTTTTTTTAAATGATTTATTAATTTGAAAGTAACTTATTTCTTCATCTGTGGGTTTGATCCCCCTATCCAGGTGCAACGGCATTGGGGTGAAAATCGCAACCAACTAAAAGTAATTGTATCATAAGTAAAATAAATAGTAAATAGATAAGATTAGATTTTGAGAAACTTTTCTTAGATTAGACATTAATTTTTTTTTAAATGATTTATTAATTTGAAAGTAACTTATTTCTTCATCCGTGGGTTTGATCCCCCTATCCAGGTGCAACGGCATTGGGGTGAAAATCGCAACGAACTAAAAAGTAATTGTATCATAAGTAAAATAAATAGTAAACAGATAAGATTAGATTTTGAGAAACTTTTCTTAGATTAGACATTAATTTTTTTTTAAATGATTTATTAATTTGAAAGTAACTTATTTCTTCATCCGTGGGTTTGATCCCCCTATCCAGGTGCAACGGCATTGGGGTGAAAATCGCAACGAACTAAAAAGTAATTGTATCATAAGTAAAATAAATAGTAAATAGATAAGATTAGATTTTGAGAAACTTTTCTTAGATTAGACATTAATTTTTTTTTAAATGATTTATTAATTTGAAAGTAACTTATTTCTTCATCCGTGGGTTTGATCCCCCTATCCAGGTGCAACGGCATTGGGGTGAAAATCGCAACGAACTAAAAAGTAATTGTATCATAAGTAAAATAAATAGTAAACAGATAAGATTAGATTTTGAGAAACTTTTCTTAGATTAGACATTAATTTTTTTTTAAATGATTTATTAATTTGAAAGTAACTTATTTCTTCATCCGTGGGTTTGATCCCCCTATCCAGGTTCAACGGCATTGGGGTGAAAATCGCAACGAACTAAAAAGTAATTGTATCATAAGTAAAATAAAAAGTTAACAGATAAGATTAGATTTTGAGAAACTTTTCTTAGATTAGACATTAAATTTTTCTAAAATGATTTATTAATTTCCAAGTAATTTATTTCTTCATCCGTGGGTTTGATCCCCCTAACCAGGTGCAACGGCATTGGGGTGAAAGTCGCAACCAACTAAAAGTAATTGTATCATAAGTAAAGCAAATAGTAAACAGATAAGATTAGATTTCGAGAAACTTTTCTTAGATTAGACATTAATTTTTTTTAAAATGATTTATTAATTTGAAAGTAACTTATTTCTTCATCCTTGGGTTTGATCCCCCTATCCAGGTGCAACGGCATTGGGGTGAAAATCGCAACCAACTAAAAGTAATTGTATCATAAGTAAAATAAATAGTAAATAGATAAGATTAGATTTTGAGAAACTTTTCTATGATTAGACATTATTTTTTTTTAAAATGATTTATTAATTTGAAAGTAACTTATTTCTTCATCCGTGGGTTTGATCCCCCTATCCAGGTGCAACGGCATTGGGGTGAAAATCACAACGAACTAAAAAGTAATTGTATCATAAGTAAAATAAATAGTAAATAGATAAGATTAGATTTTGAGAAACTTTTCTTAGATTAGACATTAATTTTTTTTAAAATGATTTATTAATTTGAAAGTAACTTATTTCTTCATCCGTGGGTTTGATCCCCCTATCAAGGTGCAACGGCATTGGGGTGAAAATCGCAACGAACTAAAAAGTAATTGTATCATAAGTAAAATAAATAGTAAACAGATAAGATTAGATTTTGAGAAACTTTTCTTTGATTAGACATTAATTTTTTTTTAAATGATTTATTAATTTGAAAGTAACTTATTTCTTCATCTGTGGGTTTGATCCCCCTATCCAGGTGCAACGGTATTGGGGTGAAAGTCGCAACCAACTAAAAGTAATTGTATCATAAGTAAAGTAAATAGTAAACAGATAAGATTAGATTTTGAGAAACTTTTCTTAGATTAGACATTAATTTTTTTTAAAATGATTTATTAATTTGAAAGTAACTTATTTCTTCATCCGTGGGTTTGATCCCCCTATCCAGGTGCAACGGCATTGGGGTGAAAATCGCAACGAACTAAAAAGTAATTGTATCATAAGTAAAATAAATAGTAAACAGATAAGATTAGATTTTGAGAAACTTTTCTTAGATTAGACATTAAATTTTTGTAAAATGATTTATTAATTTCCAAGTAATTTATTTCTTCATCCGTGGGTTTGATCTCCCTATCCAGGTGCAACGGCATCGGGGTGAAAATTGCAACCAACTAAAAGTAATTGTATCATAAGTAAAGTAAATAGTAAACAGATAAGATTAGATTTTGAGAAACTTTTCTTAGATTAGACATTAAATTTTTCTAAAATGATTTATTAATTTCCAAGTAATTTATTTCTTCATCCGTGGGTTTGATCCCCCTATCCAGGTGCAATGGTATTGGGGTGAAAATCGCAACCAACTAAAAGTAATTGTATCATAAGTAAAATAAATAGTAAATAGATAAGATTAGATTTTCAGAAACTTTTCTTAGATTAGACATTAATTTTTTTTAAAATGATTTATTAATTTGAAAGTAACTTATTTCTTCATCCGTGGGTTTGATCCCCCTATCCAGGTGCAACGGCATTGGGGTGAAAATCGCAACGAACTAAAAAGTAATTGTATCATAAGTAAAATAAATAGTAAACAGATAAGATTAGATTTTGAGAAACTTTTCTTAGATTAGACATTAAATTTTTCTAAAATGATTTATTAATTTCCAAGTAATTTATTTCTTCATCCGTGGGTTTGATCCCCCTATCCAGGTGCAACGGCATTGGGGTGAAAGTCGCAACCAACTAAAAGTAATTGTATCATAAGTAAAGCAAATAGTAAACAGATAAGATTAGATTTTGAGAAACTTTTCTTAGATTAGACATTAATTTTTTTTTAAATGATTTATTAATTTGAAAGTAACTTATTTTTTCATCTGTGGGTTTGATCCCCCTATCCAGGTGCAATGGCATTGGGGTGAAAATCGCAACCAACTAAAAGTAATTGTATCATAAGTAAAATAAATAGTAAATAGATAAGATTAGATTTTGAGAAACTTTTCTTTGATTAGACATTAATTTTTTTTAAAATGATTTATTAATTTGAAAGTAACTTATTTCTTCATCTGTGGGTTTGATCCCCCTATCCAGGTGCAACGGCATTGGGGTGAAAATCGCAACCAACTAAAAGTAATTGTATCATAAGTAAAATAAATAGTAAATAGATAAGATTAGATTTTGAGAAACTTTTCTTAGATTAGACATTAATTTTTTTTTAAATGATTTATTAATTTGAAAGTAACTTATTTCTTCATCTGTGGGTTTGATCCCCCTATCCAGGTGCAACGGCATTGGGGTGAAAATCGCAACCAACTAAAAGTAATTGTATCATAAGTAAAATAAATAGTAAATAGATAAGATTAGATTTTGAGAAACTTTTCTTAGATTAGACATTAATTTTTTTTTAAATGATTTATTAATTTGAAAGTAACTTATTTCTTCATCCGTGGGTTTGATCCCCCTATCCAGGTGCAACGGCATTGGGGTGAAAATCGCAACGAACTAAAAAGTAATTGTATCATAAGTATAATAAATAGTAAACAGATAAGATTAGATTTTGAGAAACTTTTCTTAGATTAGACATTAAATTTTTCTAAAATGATTTAGTAATTTCAAAGTATGTTATGTACTATGTTTTTCTGCCAAATATTTTTAAAGCCGGACATTATTGGGATGAGATAATTGTAGAGCTGTGTCAAAAAGTTATTTCTTTGAGTGCACAACCCCGTACTGATTCAAGTAAAGTACAACCCAGTGGGCCTGTGGGCATATTTTTTTAACGGTTTAGAATTATGAATTATTAAATAAAATTATTTATCATTAACTTAGAATTACTCGTCTCAGTGTGTCAGTGCAGTGCTCCCTGCTCTGAAACTGTGAAACTGTGCACATGAAAATTCGTGTCAAAAAATTTATTTCCGTGTTTACGTTTTTATGGTTGCAACAGTTTTTAAAACTTAGCGCCAAAACTCTGCCACAGACTCCTTTTTGCGCCCGGAACTCAGTTGGAGGCAACTGAGGGAAAGTCTCGTGTGTTGATATTGATCAAAATTTTGAATATTTGAATTAGATTTACCACAACCTCGTCCCCAGGCCCCAAATCGAATTTCCTCAAATCTCAACCGTCAAATCGATTTTGTTTGGCCCTGGTTCCGGCCAGAAAATCTGCCAAAATACTGACAAGTTTGGCCTAGGCATAAAAACAAGATGAGGATTCCGAAAGCAGATGTTCTTAGAAAGGAAATGCAAAGAATTTCATTGATAACTGTAAGGCAAGATACAATATCTCATGTAGCATCATTTTTTGGTTTTTACATAACTTACACCACACATCACAAACAGTAATGCAATGGCGCGTGAAGGTTTCCTTAAACCTGAAGTTGGGCAATCATTTTAGCCGCTGAGTTCTGTCCGCCAAGCCTTATTTAGATCGTTGGTGTTTCAAGAAAGATGCTTCAAAAATCATGCTAAAGGTAGAGTACATCTAATTTCTTAAAACGAACCAAATAACAGAGAACCCATTCCCTTTTTCCTCTTCCAGTCATCATCATCATTTAGGCCTACGGTATCTAGCTAGGCCTGGCCCTTGGCTTGCCGGTTACCATTGTCATTAGACCTTGCCCCTTGGTATTTATTGCTTTCTGTCCTTACTTCAGGCAATGTCATCAAATTTAAATAATTAACATTTTATCATTTGTGTCATGAATTATTAGGGTGGGGTGGGGCAAAATGGGTCAAAATTCATCTATTTTGAACTTTCAACTTTGAAAAGATTTTTTGTATACAGCAGACCCCCTGGTAAGTTAATCAATCTCTTATTCATGCACCTGAAGTCTACTCTATAGCCTGAATTAATGGTTTTAGAGTCAAGGGGGTAACAATTCCTTACAACAAATGCTAGAATGCTGACTATTTTTGTGGCTTGATGTTTCAGATCGGTGAGGCAAAATGGGTGAGGGGGTATTTTCAATTACAAATATTGCTTAAAACTTGTTTTTAAGCTTCTAAAACACCTCCTGGGCAGTCAGTTCACCTTTCATTTACATAAATGTTCATTGACATGAGAATTTTAGAGCTTATTGAAAAAAGGGATAAATATTTTTCACAATACTGCAATATTGCAGTACTGCAAAACTCAGATTTCATTTATTTAAATGAAAACATCGGGAACTTTCAAGGGAAAGTTCCACCATTGATGAAAATAATAGATTATTTGAATATTTTCACTTGCTATGGACTATAAGATCTTTTAATGTACCTAAAATATGAATTTAATTTTTTTGTGAGTGGGGAATTTCCACTTTTTTCGGGTCAACCCATTTTGCCCCATCAACGAAAAAGCCAACAATTTTCCTAAATTCAAAAAATTCTATTAAACTTAAGGTTTTTCCTCCTTTTCTACTTGTTTGTGCATAATATAGAATTAAAAATTCTGCTCCACATCAATGATGAAGCACTTTAAATAAAAGTTTAATTTTTGCATTTTTTTATATGTTGAATGATATGCTACAAGATTTGCCTGAAAATTGACAATTTTTCGTATGGGGAAGACCAAATGAAGTGTTTTACTTCATATAAGTGTCACAAAAAGAAGTTGATATAAAAGTTCTCCTGCCCAGTCCCCTGTTTCTTGAGAAAAGCTGAAATTTTTCATTTTGATCCATTTTGCCTCACTGACTCATTTTGCCCCACCCCACCCTATTGTCATTCTATTTGTCAGTTGTTCATACTGAAGGGTGTGGAACCCTGACTCAGATAAATGTCAAAGGCTATATGGCTATATGACTGTAGTAATAGCTCAAAACAAACAAGGCTGCCCATAAAGTAAACACAAAGTGCATAATGAATTGTTGTTTGTGAAATTTTGTGTCATAAAGTCATTGTTGTGTCGAACAAAGTTGATTTACTTTGTGAGAAGAAAAAAGGTTTTGCCATTGAAAAGGTATGTAGAAAATGTTTTTACACTTTTCAGGAAAAATTGTATAGAAGGTACACTTTTCTTTTTATCAGAACATTTTTATAAGAACTTGAGTCTGGATTTTGCTCAGAATTTAAGAACACAGTAATAACAAGGCTGGCCTTTTCATAAGCACTAAGAATATCAGCTTACTATAAAGTAACAAAGTCAGACTGAATGAAAAAAATAACAACTCTATTGCAATGTCCAAAGGACAATAATCACCATCATAATCGTCATTATCATAATGACAATTGGTATGATCATCATAAACGCTATGGTCATAACTATTATCAACGGCGATGCAACAATAATCATTAAGTCATTCTCAATATTGTCATAATTAACATCATTCATAACCATTATGATAATAGCAACTAAAACTTGTTTTGCCGATGTAGCCAGCTGCCCTAACCAAATTTTGGATTGTCCAATGTTTGTTTCATTAGCCCTCTAAGATTTTTGCCCATGCTGCCAACCCAAATAGCATTCTGCTCAAATAAATAAAAGAAGCAACATTGGTCAGTGCAGAAAGTAAAGATGGGCGAAATCTCAGGAAAACACAAATTTTTACAACTACACACAATCAATTGTATCTACAAACAATAAATATTGATTGCCTTTTAAAATGCATTCTTATAAATACCAGACACAGTGTACCTGTACCGTATTGGTGCATTAACTTAAAGAAGAAAGAGAGTACAATTTTGCTCATCCAAATAGCTACACAAGTTAAATCAAACTTATTCATTATTATTGTTTAACAATGAAAAGGCAATTATTATGACTTGACTGTATCCAAGAACATCTTCACCATTGTCTCTGAAATTAGAAATAATAGTTCTGTAATGTTTTAATAAAAAAATCCTACAATCTTGGCCATAAGGTGTTGAAAGAAAAGTGACGGAATTTAAGAAATATCAACAAACAACATTGAGTTGGGGGTGGGGAGGGAGAAATAAAATTATTTCTGTTTCTAAAGAAATTCTCAACCCTTATGGCAAAGATTGCCTTTGGAAAAGTGGAAAAGCTGCTTGAAGGGTTTGTGTTCTAATGCACAATGTAGCCAAGACTTACAAGTTTCTTTGCTTGTTGACAAGTAATAACCACAATATAATTTTATTATCCAGAACCCTAATTTTTGCTCTCCTTAGACTCTCTGGGCCAGTAAAGACTACAGAAATGGTTGAAGGAATGAATACAAATAAGAATAGTTAATCAATTATGCAATTAGTTGGCATAACAAATGGAGGTATGGGAGCAGAGTGCAAATGGTTTACGGTACATATAAGCTTGTATTTATTTTTATAAGAAACCCTTTATAAGAAATCCAGACTCTGGAGTGGCCAAAAATTTAAGAAACTCAAGTACTGGAATTTTTTTACGTAGGAAACTTGTGATCACAGACAGCAAAAATGTTCCTTTAATTCCTGTGTTTTGTCTGCAATAGCATATTTCTGTGACAAGTAGAAAAATAGGAAACCCACATGCATTTAAATACGATCGATAAATGGGTTTTGAACATCATTCAGATAGAATAACTATGTTGCCAATATGGACATTAAAGAAACTCTTAAGAAACTTTCAATACTCAATTTTAAAATTTGAATAAACTTCCAGTACTTGGTCAATTTTTTAGTTTCAAATATGTGTATATATGTACATATGTATCATTCTGGTTACCCTCTTCTAATCAAGAAATAGTATGTAGAATTACCATCTTTTGCTTATTGCAAATTTTATTGTTCTTTTGCATCTTTAGTTTCTGTATAAATGTTTGCTCGCATGTAATTTAATGTTATTATTTATGAAGCTTATCGGGGAATGTTAAAAAGTTTTGTTTTTTTCTCAGTATCTATTTATATTTTAAAGATATGGTAACATGACTACAATTTGTTGAGCCCAGCCTTCCAAATTTTTCAACATGATAATGTCCGCCAAAAAAGGCCCATAGTTTAAATAGATAAAGATTTTAAGTTTCAAGTTTCATTGTTTATTCTCAGCTTAATTACAGAATACTGGTTTTAATAACTCATAGATTTGGATACAATTAATAATTTTGATAGTACGGTACAATTTCTTTTTTTTCTAAAGTAACTAATTGTATCAAAATCAATTGCTGAATGACACATGGAAATAGCCCAGTGAGGGCTTTGGGGCCATGTGCCATTTTTACAGTGAATTTGACAATCTACGATCAATAGCATAATTAGGCTATAAATACCAAGATGTTTCCACATGGTAATGTCCACAAAAAATAGGCCCATAGTAGTTTAAATAGATGAAGACATCTTGTTTCTTGATATAGAGGGTCGACAAAGTTCCCTTGCTTGTTGACAATTCATCAATAACATAATTAGGCTATAAATAACAAGATGTTTCCACGTGGTAATGTCCACAAAATATAGGCCCATAGTAGTTTAAATAGATAAAGACATCTTGTTTCTTGATACAGAGGGTTGACAAAGTTCCCTTGCTTGTTGACAATTCATCAATAACCTTTTCTTTATCATCTTTTCCCACTCTGATCCTGTTATCTTTCTGGTGGTTTCCAGATTTATGTCTTCCATTTGCCCCATTCGCTCTAGCAATTTCTTTGAAATGGTAGATGTAACTTCCCTTTATATCTTCAAGATGTTCTCCCTCTTTATTGTCCATAAAGTGCTTACTCCAATGTTATGTTGCTGCCGCCATTTTGTCAAACCGTCAGTTGTGTTGTATTTTTCCTGATACACGTCTACTGCGCAACTCTGAATTTTAACCAATGGAAGTACTTGTTCTTTAGAAGATTCCCCCTATTGACCAATAATACAGCCCGAAACCTTCGGAACCCATGTAATCCCCACTTTGCTGAATAAACCAATCATCATCGATTTTGTAAAACCTCAGGAATACTGAAGAAAAGAAAGCAAGTTTGGGCGCCAATATCAAGTGAGTGAGCAGCTTGCCTAATTTCGAAAGTCACACCATATTATTAGTGCATATTAAATGTAATGAAAAAGCAGAAAAATTACTAGGCTATTCTACTTTCGTAAAAACAAAGTATAGATGAAGCCTTGAGAATTGTAACCCTTTGGCATTGGTGAGTTTTTAGGCCTAATAAAAAAGCAAAAGCTTGAGCTGCTGCATTTTGTAGGCTGCACCATAATTGATAAATCTTAATCTTATATGTATCAATGGCAATGGCAGTGATTATGTCACGCCCTTCGTTCACTAATTATGAATTAAGTTATTAAGTGAAAAGCTTCCTTGTCATAGATGGGTTTGAAAACTTCCTATTTGGGACCTCAATTCAATTTTTACTTGATATTCTTGTTTGAATATATTTTTCTCCTTGTATTACATATTACTCAGAGCAAATTACAAATCAAATTACAAGCAAAATAACAAAATTGCAAGCAAATTACTAAGCTTTAAGCCACACTTCAAGTTGGCAGTCTAGGGGATATCTGGGGATTGTTCTTTTAAAAAACTAAAGGACTTTATTATTATTTTTGACTCAAAGGGTCAAAACTATGAACTGTGGTTTCAAATTTGTTTAAGAAAATGTTTCACAAGATGGTTTAACAAGTACAACACTTATTGAACTGCTTTTTTCACTTTTGACTTGATAAAGATTATAATAAGGAAAAAATTCATTCATTAATAAAACCTAGAAATCACTAAAAGCCAGGAGTCAAATCATCTGTCATGTAAACTTTTTGTCTATTGCAAGTATTTTGCCAATTGAAGACAAAACCTCATGCTAGGATGCTAAAAATACACAACACAGAGCATGAATTTAACCTAAAAAGAAGAAAAACAAACTTTAAGTTTTCATTGTTCATGTTGATGTTTACATTGTTCATAAATCATGTTGTTTTGTATTTTTAAACTTCCAAATTTTAATAGGGAATTTAAGATAAATTTTTCATTTGACTGTGATTTGTGTATTTGTTGGAATGTAATGTTTGTGGAGTGCAGTATGTTG
This sequence comes from Chrysaora quinquecirrha, assembly GCA_014526335.1. Lineage (NCBI taxonomy): Eukaryota > Metazoa > Cnidaria > Scyphozoa > Semaeostomeae > Pelagiidae > Chrysaora > Chrysaora quinquecirrha. The sequence goes on from JACTAT010000115.1 coordinate 28,916, forward strand.
GTAGCACGTGCACATCTTTTAGGCTCAGGTTTAATAATTATAATGCATGTAGTCGCAAATTTAATAGGGGTTCTTCAGGAATACCTCAAGCTGACTTTTTCCGGCATTTTGCCGGTGATGGTCACAGGGGGTTCTTGGAGAATATAAGTGTTAAAATTGTTGATAGGCTTAACGGGAATGGTAGACAACGCGAAAGTTTCTGGCAATACAAGCTAGATACTTTTGCTCCCCAGGGTCTTAACATTAGGCAGGTAGAAATCTCGTTTTTTATTCTATTACTTTTTTTGTCTTGTATCCTTTAAGTTTCTTCTTCTTATTATTATGTTGTTATTATTTTTTGCACGATTTCACTTTTTCTTTTTATTTAACGATATATTTTGCTTTTAATTTTCTTCCTGGATTGATAGTTGGCGTTCCCTCTTGGCATCCTTTGTTTTCACCTCTGAGACCCCTTCTGGAAACCTATCTCTATCTTGTTCACATATCTTTGTTTCTTAATTTCTATACCCTCTTCTCCCTCCAGGTGTACTGTTAATTAAGATATAGTATATTGAATTGTCATCTGTCATTTATTGTGAATTTTATTGTTCTTTTATATCTTTAATTTCTGTATGAATGTATGCTCCTATGTAATTGAATGTTATTTCTGATGAAGTTTAATGCGAAACGTTAAAAAGATTTTTTTTTTCAGAGTATTTATTTATTTCTAAAAACATAAGACTGAATGCCTTTTGAATATATATATATATATATATATATATATATATATATTTGAGGCACTACTTATTAATGAGAAATATTCATTTAAGTTGTACCCTAAAGTATTTTGTTGTTGAAATAAGAAAGAGCAAATAGATATTTTCAACTACATTGCATTCAGTAATGAAATTTTGCATTATGACTAGCGCCATGGGTTAAAACTTCCTCAGATAAAAACAATAAATAAAAGAGCGAAACAGTGGAACGACAAGTACAGAAACTCATCTTTGTGAATCAAGCCTTTTGGTTAAGCATTCCTAAGATGAATACAGCGAAACAATTCAATGACAGCTACAGAAACTCATCTTTGTGAACCAAGCCTTTTGGTTGAGCATTCCTTAGATGAATACAGCGAAACAATTCAATGACAAATACAGAAACTCATCTTTGTGAATCAAGCCTTTTGGTTAAGCATTCCTTAGATGAAAACAGCGAAACAGTTCAATGACAAATACAGAAACTCATGTTTGTGAATCAAGCCTTTGGGTTTAGCATACCTTAGATCAATACAGTGAGTACAACGAAAACAGTTCAATGACAAATACAGAAACTCATCTTTGTGAATCAAGTCTTTTGGTAAAGCATTCCTTAGATGAATACAGCGAAACAGTTCAATGACAAATACAGAAACTCATCTTTGTGAATCAAGTCTTTTGGTTAAGCATTCCGTAGATGAATACAGCAAAACAATTCAATGACAAATACAGAAACTCATCTCTGTGAATCAAGCCTTTTGGTTAAGCATTCCTTATATGAATACAGCGAAACAGTTCAATGACAAATACAGAAACTCATCTTTGTGAATGAAGCCTTTTGGTTAAGCATACCTTAGATGAATACAGCGAGTACAAGGAAAACAGTTCATGACAAATCCAGAAACTACTAACTCAATAAAATGACACAACAAAATAGACTCCAAAAAGCAGCATGATGGCGCTATAACCTTTTGTTATCCCTCCATAGGATTGACCAGCCTAAACTTACTCAATGTTATACCCCCACACACGAATCAAGTCATGTACTGATGTTATCCCTCCGCTTTACTGAATACCCTTCACTCTACTAAATATTATCACCACACGACTCATGTCATCCCTCCGCTGTACTGATGTTATCCCTCCCCTGTACTGAAAAGAAATAGAGTTACAATTGCACAAACCTACAGGGTAGGCAAGGGCCACTGCAAAAATTCAATAAAAATCTTTCTGTAGTCGAGGAATAGAATGGCAAAGTGAAAGTCTATTTTTAGAAGTTCTCAATTTGCTCTTCATTTTCATTTGCTCTTCATTACCAATTGGCTGAGATATGGCCATTTGAAGAAATGTATTACAATGGCAAGTCACTGAGAATACAGCGATTTCCGATTATGAACCAGATGATACAGCGATTTGCTATTGAAATGTATTCTTTATATGTATTCAATATATGTAGCTTATAGCCTTTTGTAATGAACAATGAGTAATTTCGACAGATTTTCGACATTTTTGCATTATTTTTCATGCTATTTGAAAAAATACATTGAGAAATACTAAAACTATATTTTCGGGATTTCATAATGTTTAACTCTTAAGAACAAATTAAGAATGTTTCAGGCTAAAAGGCAAAAGTTAGCCAGCTTCAGTTAAACTTTACTGGTTCTTATAAAGAGCACAACCCTACATCATGCATTCCATTAAAAGTCAGATTCGCGTTTTTCAAAACAGTCAAAGGGATTATGAACTGAAGATCATCATGAAACGAAACAACTCTTCAAGTGCCTCTATTATTATTTAACTTTGTTTTCAAACTGTTCAACTATGGGGAAAATTTATTATAAAAATGATAAACATATTGCTAGTATAGTGTAAGAAAACGACCCTACGTTCCTTGCTAAAGGACCAGCCGTAAATGAAAGCCCTAATCTATGTAAATCTGTATGAAGGCCCTCTGGGTAGGTTCAATAGATTTCTGGGGGTATACCATTTTCATTATGGCAACATGAACCCAAAAGTTAAGAAATTTTAAAAGATAATCTATTTTAAAGGTTTTTATTTTACTAATTTTATTAAAAAACCATATCGATTTTAACAATTTTTGTAAAAAGAAAGGACTAGATTTTTGCTGTTAATCTATAGCGTTAACCAACTAATAGAGTGTAGAAATGAAATTTCATACGAAGAGGTCAAAGTGAAATAAGTTGAAATCATCGACATCAAATTTGATAGGAATCTTAATAAGCAGGGCTCCCTATACAAGCAGGGGTGTTGGAGATTTTTCAAAAAGTAATTAGCGGGGGACGGCAATTAGGCACCCAAGTGTACTCCCATAAGTTGAACCAAATTCAAAATTAATTCGCTATTTTGTCTTCTCTATTCTTCCTTGCTTGTTGGTTTTGTTATACCATTATTTGCCCCTGAGCAAATCATTAAGTGTCACACCCTGGCCATTCCTTTTGTTAGCTTATTGAAGGAACAATACACCCTTTCAACTTACAGTAGACGAACAATACACCCTCGTTTTTGAAATTCACTTTAGGCATTTGATGGCAAAAAATTTAGACCGTTAGTAATTTGAATTTATACATTATAAACTTGGAAGCCATTACATACTATAGAAGCACTATGTTTTGATTTTGATTCATTATTAGGTCAAATTATATTTTTGGCTCAAAATTCATAAAATTCTGCACGAGAGATTTATGTTACAAAACAAGTCTTGGTACATGCCGATGTCAGGATCCATTCTGAAATGCATTTTTTAAAGACATCCGTTGATTATGCTTAGGTGTCTAATTGCAGCCCCCGGTAATACATTTTTAGAAAAATTCCAACCGCCCGCTCTTATTAGGACCCTCCGCTTATTAAGATTTGCATTGATATTGATGTTTTCTGAGATTCTTGATGTGAAATTTCACGTGTACATATCCTCTATTTGTTGGTTAAAATGATGGAGTACCTTAGCCTATATACAGTAAGTACTATGACAGTACATTGTTGCAAACTTGTCTATTGCATTAAAAAGCAACAAAGAGGAAAAAACAGTTTTCAGGGGTATGGAGGTACAATTCATTCTCTAAGGCTGGAATTTTAAACATTTTAAGCAACTTTGAGAACTGTTCATGTCCACCACCATTCACACTTCATCGTTTCCCAAGCAAACAGTGCAACATGGCTTTAAGGCAGGAATGGACCAGGCTGATGAAAAGAACAACAGCTAAAAACACAGCACGGGTACCGGGAGAAAGTGATATGGTTTGCTCTCAACATTTTGTTGATGCTTAGCCTACTCTTGCAAACCCAAATCCAACTATCAATTAAAGTTATGAGAGACTAACAAAAAAGCACGAAGAACTTTAGTGCGACAAACAGCAATTGTACAAAGAGATGAATGTGATTGTGAAATGACAAAAGAGGATCAGCCATTGCAAGGAGACTTTCTCATGCAGGATGAAGAGCCTAGGGACATCTGCGATGAGTTTTGTGCCAGTTGTAAGGAAAAGGATTCAGCAATCGAGACCCTTACAAAGAAATTAAATGACCTGACTGTTGAGGAAAAAAACTGAAAGGAGAAGTTGGTGAACTTTCAAGAAAAATCACAATTGCAAAAGCTGAAACCAAGCCATTTTCTTGGATTTATATTAAATCAGACTCCAAGATGAAATTTTATACTGGTATCCAAACAATTGTCCTCTTTAATTTATTTTTTAGCTGGGTTAAGCCATGTATACCAGCTACTGTATTTTGGAGGGGTAGCAAGCGGATTTTAACATCCAAAAATCGTAAATTTCAAACAAGATCCCAGAAAGTTGGAGGAAAGGATCAGTTCCATCTAACACTGATGCATTTGCAACTGGGCCTTATGAATGAAGACTTAGCTGACAGGTTTTGCAAGCACTTGCTCTAGCATTTTTGCCGCTTGTATCAAATTATTAAGCGAATTATTTGGAGACAGCCTTCTCATCTGGCTCCCAAAGAAAACAGTCTATTCAAATCTAGCCAGCATGTTCAAACCGAAACACAGAAAAACAAGGTGCATTATTGACTGCACGGAGATCTTTATTGAAAGGTCAAAATCACTTGACATTCAGGCAGCCACTTGGTCCGATTACAAGAAGCACAACACCGTAAAGTTTTTAGTTGCAATTGCACCTAGTGGGTACACAATGTTCATTTCTGATTGCTATGGTGGGAGAACACCTGACCAGTACATTTGCCAAGATAGCAACTTTTATAACCATCTAGAGTATGGTGATGAAATCATGGCGGATAGAGGATTTCAAATAAAGGAAGACCTCCTGCAGTACTACTGTAGTCTGAGCATTCCACCAGGTGATCGAGTGAAGTCACAAATGACTTCAGGTGAATGCTGAACAACAAAGGAGGTAGCAAACTTACGTATACATGTTGAGAGGGCAATAAACAGGATCAAAGAATTTAAAATTCTTAAAAGCACACTCCCAATCAATAGGCTTCCATTGGTAGATGACATTTTTAGGACATGTGCATCTTTATGCAACATTCAGCCAAGACTTATCAGAGATGTCACCTCTTGCAACTCAAAATGATTAATTCAGTGACAATTATAACTATTTTTCATTCTGTTTTTTTTTTTCGTTCTTACGCAAAGCTAAAAAGTTACTTGTAGACTAGTACTTAACTTTATTATAAATGAGGAATATAATGATTAAATTTATGTACGAAGAAGTACAGGACGAAGAAATTCATTTTTAATTACGACAAATCCATGTTAATACAGTATTCAACAAATCAATTAGACCAGTCCATTTTTTGAAACGTTTTGAACACATCTCCCAGTCTGGTCATTCTGCTTCTCTTGAGGATTTCTCCATTCTTTCTAAAGCCAACAATTCATATGATCTTCTCATTCATGAAAGTCTACTCATTTTACGTGACTGCCCGCTTCTTAACTCCTAACAGTCTTCCATCCCCCTTGAATTATTCTAATTTTTTCTTGTTATTTGCCCTTGTCTATTGTTTCTGTTTATTTTTCCATCACTCGGTTTCTTTATTAGTAGTCCCTAGGTACCTTATCACTGTAACATTCCTCAATTTGCTTTAAATCTGTAATTTGTTTTTCCCTTGCAATTATTATTGTCTTAGATTAGTATAAATTAAGTTGAAAATTCTTATTTACCTTTGATAGGCCCAAAACGTTTCAAAAAATGGACTGGTCTAATTGATTTGTTGAATACTGTATTAACATGGATTTGTCGTAATTAAAAATGAATTTCTTCGTCGTGTACTTCTTCGTACATAAATTTATAAAACTACTGCGTTTTCCTGAAAATGTACCTATAATGATTAAAGTAGAAGTCTTTGAAATTTTGCATTAACAGTTGCCAGATTTCGTTATCAAACTCGATCTTTTGAATATATGATCCATGTGCTGTCCAAACAAAGAAAAAACAGGATGGAAGTCCAGTAACAGCCATTTGTACTTGGCATTGCGTGAAATATTTGTGATTGGTATTAAGAGAAACAATTACATCAGTTATCTTTAAAAATGGAAGATTAACCTCGGGATCAGTTGGAGTTATGTGTCTTAATGAGAAAGGACATTTAACTTCCAAGCAAGAACTTCCACAACAGTCACATGTTATGATTCTGTCGGGGCTTCCACGAACATATGGCACGTCTTTAGAAAGAAAAAGACCACATTCTGCTGCCCTAGCATTCTTGTGTGCTTCCTTGAAAATCTCCATGAAACAGTTCACTGCATCTGCTTCCATGGCTCTTCCATATTTCAGTGCCGGTATTTCTGGATTGATTGAGGCATCACCTGATATGGCATTGAATATGCCATCCAGATGTATACCAATGCTTCCTGTTCTTTTCAAAGAAGCAAGCTTAGATTTAACATCATGGGCTATTGAAGCTGTAATGACATGTTTTCTCAAACAAAACCATTTTGGGTTCGTAGACTGTCCACGTGTCAGAACTTTGATTGATTTACAATTGCCCTTTGTAAATTTCTTCATACTTTGAGCAAAATCATCCTTACTTTCAGACATACTGAAACAGTCGTCCAACGAATTTAAAGTCTCTTCTGGCTTTTCAACTTTTTTTGCAGGTCTTTCTTTCGGCAGGGCTGTAAATAACATATTGTCTGATTCATTACAGACGGCACCCAAAGAAGCAGCCATACTTTCCAGACTTAAGCTGTATGAAAAGCTTGAAATGGGGTTATGGTTTTTCTTTGGTGAGCAATTAAGCTCTGTCTTCTTTTTCCCACGCTGTCCAAAATCACTTCTTTTCAACTTCATATCCTTCACTTTCATGTAACCAACATTTTTGTTGTTTGGAAGCCACTGACAAGCTGTTGAAGTGCAGGAGGGGTTGTTCAGACGAAAAAGTGCTGCAGCAATGTGGTTACCCGTCTGCGACAAACCAGCCATGCAAGTACAGTGGGTGCATATGATTTTGCCAGTTTTTTGACAAACATATCCAAAACTTATGTGGTGCATCATACGCTGGGAGGGTCTGCAGGTACCCTTCAGAAGACAGTACTTACTATCACCACAAATGTTATGAAATTGAAGTTTGGATAACCATCCTTGTGAGTAGTAACTATATGCTTTAGATGTTTTGTAGTCACTAAGGTCACTGCTGGCAAGCTCATTCGGATGAAAAGCAAGGAAGTTGAATATGTCTGGATATATAGTAACTGGCCAGAACTTCACACCATTTTCTTCATCAAGCCAATCTTGTTGTAATCCAAACGGGTCTGGAATCTCATACCCTTCAATGACAAGCTTTGATTGGTATTCATTGGCAATTTCATGCTCAAGTTCTTCAGCGGAATTTACAAGTGGAACATCATTTTCCACAGCCACAAACACTCTAGCAACTAATTCAGCTTTCTTGCCACTGACTTTGAGCCTACGGAGACGCAGAAAGTATTTCAATTCGTCGATCTTCATGCCAGATATCTCTTGAAGCACTGTATGCACCATTACATCACGCACCATTGTAGGTCGTGCTAATGCAGATTCTGAAGGTTGTAATACCACAGGTTCTGAAGATTGCGTTGGTGCTTGAGCAGCAACAATCTAATAATAAAGAGAATATTTATATGAGAAGATCTTTCCAGTCTTATAAGTGTATTTAAATAAGTATAAATTATGCTTTTTACAAATTACCTCCAATATGTTGTAATTATATGGTGTGGGTCTACACAATGGACATGAATTCATTCTTAAATGCCATCTGAAATGAAAAAGAAATAAATAAATACTTGAAATAATTAGTATCAGCGAATGTTTGAAATAATTATTATAGGCTCAAGTGGATGCTTGAAACAACTTACTGGTTTATGCATCTCAGATGAAAAACTTGTTGACACTGGCGGCATCTCGAGTAGTAAGCATCATCCAACTCAGTTGTTAGACAAATGGAGCAGTTGTTCTGAAATGCTGACTCTCCTGCTTGTAGTCTGATAATTGGCTGCAAGCTTACAATTGTTCTTCTTCTTGCTCCAATCATCTTTTCTCTTAGACGCACAACTAAACACACACACCAGACTGAAGTAGGCTGAAGCAAAATAAAAACAACAAACTCAACGGTTTTGAGAGTTTCTAGAAGCCTTCGAAGAAGCCTTGGAAACAAGTTTTTTAACCAATCAAATCGCCGTAAGTTTGAAACATAACCAATCAACCAATCAGATCTAGTCTTCTTCAGAACTTTCTAAAAAGCCTTCGAAGAAACCTTGGAAACAAGAGTTGTAACCAATCAAATCATTGTAAGTTTGAAACATAACCAACCAACCAATCAGATCTGGCCTTCTTCAGAAAGTCATTCGATGACGACGCGTCACGTGAAGAGGATTTTAACGTGGGAAAATAAAAAATTGGTGTCACGTCAGCAAATGTAAACACTCTTGGAAAATTTCTTGGAATTTTGGTAAGTATCTCTCACTTTTCCCTACTTTTTTTCGGAAAAGTGTTAGAAATGTAGTTTTCTTATCATTTTAACTTATAATAACTATTTCTTGCTTATTTAAGGATGTTTCATTTTTATTTGTTTTGGCTATAACTTATTCTTAAAGCTGTGAAACTTACAATGTTTAAAGATTTGGCCGGGCCTAGAATCTCTCACTTCTCGTTTCAATTCTTACTTTTTTCACAGAAAAGTGCTAGAAATGAAGTTTTCTTATCATTTTAACTTATAATAACTATTTCTTTTTTATTTAAGGATGTTTCATTTTTATTTGTTTGGTTATAACTTATTCTAAAAGCCATGAAAATTATGAAGTTTCAACACCAAGTTGGGCCTAGAATCTCTCACTTCAATTCTTCGTTTCAATTCTTTCAACTAAATTTCTAATTCTTTATTTTTTAGTTGTTCATTGAAGAAAGTTCAGGTATGTAATTTTATAATTTTGGTTTTTGTATAGTTTTATGTGAACACTCGAATCATTCAATTTCATAAAACTAGCAAGATTAATTAATGTTCATCATTTTTTCGTCTAATTAACACCACCCCTCTCAGACTCGAAAGGCTATTGACGAATGCTCTGGCCAATGTCATGAGAGACCTGGTTGAGCCCTCGTGCAGCGTAGGAAGAGTAGGCCGTTTGTTGCAACAGCCGTTTGGTGAGCTTCAGAACAGGTGGCTGAAGACTTTTCCATGTACGAGAAATTCTAGGACCCGGGAGACCCTTGGTAGACAGATAATGCTGGTCATCAAGGCCCTGTTAAGTCCGTGTTTTATTATTGGATGTTTTTGATGAACTAGGATAGTAAACACGCTATGAATCACCACTACTAATTTCAAGCAATTTTTAACGTCTTTTATTCTACCTTATTATTATTCTAGAATGTCACGAATTGCTCTCATGGACGTAGAGTTCATCCAAACAAGCCAATCACATAAATGCATCCGAAAGATAGCAATCCTCCTGCATGATGGTGAAACGGCATTTGAAAGAGAATTTGTCCCATGTGTTGAACACAAGAAATTAGACCCTAATAACTTTGCAGATACAACATCAACAGATTGGAGTACCTCCCAACTATGGCGGCATTTAAATGCATCTATTTGACCAAAATAATAAAAGACATACTAGAATGGAACAATCTCTCTATATTAAAATGGTAAGTGCCATGGCAACCGATTTTGTAACCTTCATTCCTCCGAAGTTGCGCCAGGTTCGCTTTTCCGACCTGCGCCTTGCCCTGCCGACCGTGGGGTAGGCGTGTCATCGCCATTCGTTTTCTCCCCAACTGCTGGTGTTTCTGGGGTAGTTGGGGCTAACCCTTCTTTGAAGTGCGTCATTGGTGCCTGTTTGAACAATCAACCGATTGTTTTCCTAAAGGGATTATCGATATCTGAAACCCGTGAAAATAGCTCTGTTGGTAAGGGCTCCTGTTTCGTGATGCAGGTTGTGGTAGGCAGGAGATCGATTCCCCTCACGAGAGGATCAGAATTTTTTATTTCTGTGATTTTCATGTTGAAAATGCTTTCCGGAGGACGGGGAGACATCTCGATCACTAAAACTTGCTTCGGAATAGTTTTAAAATTCGTTTGGTATTAATATTATTCAATCAAAGTTCCTCAAACAAAGTCCATGTTTACGTGAATATTCGGTCAACCGGCATGAATCCCGTTGTGCAAATGCTTTCAACCCTTTCAATGGAAACAAAATGCCATTACCAGATTTGAAAAGCTTATTCAGAAGTGCATTTCATTCAAAGAAAACAAACAAAAACCCTTTTAAAAGAGTTTTTGAAGAGCGCATTTGAAAGCCAACAAAACCAAATGCGATCCTGAAGTATAAGCTGGCTGGATGGCAGTATCTGACTATGCAGTATGAAACCATAGATGAAACAGGACTATCAAACTACTAAAAGACAAACAGGACTACTAAACTACCAAAAAACAAACAGTATCCTGCAGTAAACCCGAGTTCCTGACACAGGATCGAATCTCCATGATCAGACGGAGAATGCGTTCAATCTTTTTGTTGCTACGCTTTTCACAAGGATCGTTTCAGAGGGAAGGAAACAAGGACGCCAAGAAAGTTAAAACTTTCCACAGAACGAAAAAAATGGACTAGCCAACAGGCTTAGAAACACGCCGAGGAACAGAACTAAGGAAGAGGGCTGAATACCGTGAATAATTTCAGGACTGTGGAACAGGGTAAGAAATAGGACTTAAGACCGATTGATTTCAGGACTAAGGAACAGGATAAAGGAGTGGGACTGAAGACCATGAGTAATGTCAGGACTGAGGAACAGGACTAAGGAATGGGACTGAAGACCATGCGTATTTTCAGGACTGAGAAACAGGAATTAGGAACAGGACTGAAGACCATGAGTAATTTCAGGACTGAGGAACAGAACTAAGGAATGGGACTGAAGACCATGAGTAATTTCAGGACTGAGGAACAGAACTAAGGAATGGGACAGAAGACCATGAGTAATTTCAGGACTGGGGAACAGGACTAAAGAATAGGACTGAAGACCATGAGTAATTTATGGACTGAGGAGTAGGTCTTAAGAATGGGACCGAAGACCATGGGTAATTTCCGGACTGAGGAACAGGACTAAGAAATGGGACTGAAGACCATGGGTAATTTCAGGACTGAGGAACAGGACTAAGGAATGGGACTGAAGACCATGGGTTATTTCAGGACTGAGGAACAGGACTAAGGAGCGGGACTGAAGACCATGAGTAATTTCAGGACTGAGGAACAGGACTAAGGAATGGGACCGAAGACCATGGGTAATTTCAGGACTTAGGAACAGGACTAAGGAATGGGACTGAAGACCATGGGTAATTTCAGGACTGAGGAAGAGGACTAAGGAGCAGGACTGAAGACCATGAGTAATTTCAGGACTGAGGAACAGGACTAAGGAATGGGACTGAAGACCATGGGTAACTTCTGGACTGAGGAAGAGGACTAAGGAGTGGGACTGAAGACCATGAGTAACTTCAGGACTGAGGAACAGGACTAAGGAATGGGGCTGAAGACCATGAGTAACTTGAGAAATTTCAGGACAAAGAAACAGGATAAAGTCAAGGGACTGAACACTATGAATAATTCCGGGATTAAGAAACATGAACCATAACAAGACTGAGGAATAAGACCAAGGAGTGGGACTGAAGGCAACTGGTTATGTCAGGATTAAGGGACAGACTACAGAGAAAGGCAATGGCTGTACACTGACCAATTTGAAACTTAGGAACATTATTGTGGACTAAGGACCCTGCACTAAAACAGAGGAACAGAACTGAGATTGGCACTAGGAAAAGGGACCCTTGACTGGGATCAAGGACAAATACTAAAAATTAGAAACTAGGAACTAAGTGCAGAGGCAGAGGTCATTGAGGCGGAGGTCCTTGAAGCGGAGGTTCTTGAGGCGGAGGTTCTTGAGGCGGAGGTTCTTATGAGGCGGTGGTCCTCACGAGGCGGTGCTCTTAGACGGGCAAGAGCTAGTATATTACTAATATGCTTAAATGCAAATCAGCTTGCCCCATTGTTATGGCCCTTTGTTCGATTACACAAGAAAGGCTTTTTCTCTGGGCCACCTAGAGATGCGCTTTTTTCTTTAATCGATCCCGTTTCTGGCCGGACACTGTTTAAAGATTTTGCTAAGCGTTTTGAAACCTAGAAGTTGGTTAAAATTTCGATTTTCTCTCGGCTCAAAAAAGTTTTGATTTTGATGGCGGCCATCTATTATGTTCTTTTCACCACACGCACATTGAATCTTTTGCGTGCAACTCTCAGGGGTTTATTCAATGACTTGCGGCTTTAAAAGATTGGATTCCATACAAAATCTTAACTGTCGTACGACTATCGCACAATCGTGAGACGTGAGAATTTCTTTTCGCGAGATTATCGCACGACCATAAATACAAATGGTGACATTTTGGTCTTAGCAGAGACTTCACGATTACATTACCACAATTACATTACTACGATTTAGTTATGATGTAATCTTTCTTAAAAGATATTTTGAGATATCAAAATGAAACATGCTTTCCAGACAATGGATAAATTTCCCAACGGTATATTTATTTGCAGCGTGCGATTGTGTCTTATCTCTCAACTTCACGCTCAAATACAATACTACAGTACTGTTGTGAACAAAAAAGGCTTTTACGACTATTGCAATGTAAAAGCTTTTTATGTCAACAAAAGTCCCAAGACGAAAGTAGCATTTCAAGAGTTAAGAATAAAATTTCAAAGAACATGAGAGTTTCTGGTGATTTTTCAAGGATTTTATGCCACTTAATAGATGATTCCAGGTGAATTGGACATTTCTGGGTGGTTTTGAGTGCTTTTGGTTGGTTTTGGGCAATTTTGGGTTGTGTCGCGTTTTTCGTAAGTACGTTTTCACGTTTTCAGGGGTCAAAGGACTTCAAAGGACACTAGGAGACTGTAATTCATTTTGGAATTTTACTCATATTCTTTCCGTTATCAAGAAGAGTTCTTGCTTTGCTTTGATTATTTCCATAAATCGCCACACTAAACTTTCTGTTTTACTGTTTGAATGCACAAGAAACACTACTAAGACGCCATAAATTTTTCGGCTTTCAAGTTGAATGTTCCTTTGAAAATTCAGAGCACAAAAGCACAAAATGAAAATCGTTCCGATATAGTGAGATATTTATTGTTCATGAAGGACATTTAAAATTATGGAATATTCTCAGTAGATCTGGAAATTTGGTGGCAAAAAAATTCATCAAGCATTTACCATCGAACTGCTTGACTTTTCAGGCTGTTAATAATAGGATTTTTGAGTGCAAACAAGGCATAGAAACGTTGCATTAGAATTTAAGTGGATGGAACACAGTCAAAGATACCCTTAACCTCCGCAACTCACTGGCTTTCTATCCCACCCAAGGTTTTGTTTTATAAAACTTGGCTTATATTTCACCTTCAGCTTTCATATCATAATGATGATGATGATGATTATTATTATTATTATTATGATTTTGATGGCATGATGATGATGATGATGATGATTTGATGATTTGATGATGATTATGATTAGGATTATTATAATTTTGATGGCATGCTTATGATTGTGATGATGATGATGATTATGATGATGGTAATGATGATGATGATCGATGATTCTAATGGTGATTATAATGTTATAGTCAATGATGGCGATAATGATAATTTTGACGGTGATGATAACTATGATGATGATGATGATGATGATGTTCTTTTTTTGTCCACAGTATAATACCCTTTTATCAATTCTCTTGTGTATTTACCATTACAAGTAGACTAGCTTTTTAATTTGGCGCCCGCGATGCGGCGAAACTTCTATGACACCGCGATGCGAGTGAGTTTCTATGACACCCGCGATGCGGTGAATATTAATTCAGTTTAGCCTTGGAAAGACAAGATACCACTCAGTTGCCTTTTAACTTGCTGCCTTTTAACCTGCAGCCTTCTGAACTTTCGCTAGAGTCCGGGAGGTTAGCTCCCCATGGCATCCCACAACCTCCCGGACTCTAGCGAAAGTTCAGAAGGCTGCAGGTTAAAACAACAAGTTAAAAACAACTGGTATCTTTCAAAACTGAAATCTATCATGATATCACTTCATCATCGCATCAAATTAAAATCATCTACTATTAAACAAATGAAAAAGAGAGAACAAATTCTGCAGTTTTCTCAACGAAAGGAAATCGAAAGCAGCACTTCTAATATTCAAATGCCTACAAGGAATAAGTGTTCCTGCGTTTTTATCGCACGCGGATGGAATAATTCACTGCTGCAAGACAAAATATAATATCGCATCTCTTCGTTTGCCACTACTGAGAACTGAAGGTGCAAGAAAATCGTTTTGGTTGCAAGGAGCAAGCTGTTCCAACGAACTGCCCTTTGACATTCGTCCCTTGAACTCTATGTTGTTATTTATAACAAATCTCAAGGAGTATTATAATTATAATTATAATTTCTTGTAAATAGAATAGCCACTCTTGTTGAAATAATTTCTTGTAAATATATTCTTGTAATTATTTTTTTTTTAATTTTTATTAGAATTTACTTTTTTTTAGTTAATTTTAACAAGGCCCTTGTTGATAACATTACTTTTTGTACTGATAAGGTTTTTACCCTGTATAAATATGTTTATTTAGAGTGCTCCTACTTTTCCTGTTTCTTTCAATAATAATTCGTCGTAGCTGCCGTCAATAATACTGTCCAGTATACTAGTGAAACCCTAAATAGTCAATGCAACTGATACAGACGTTGAAGGTTTATTTTAAGGATGCCATTAAACAAGAAAAAATTGTTCGTCTCACGAGGAAGAGCACATCATGGACTAGGCCACCGAATCAGTTTGTTTCGAGTTTGAATTGCGACGAATGGAAAGAATTAGAAGAACGGGAAGAAGCATTCAGAATATCATTAAGCTGTCAAGGAACTTTTTATGACCAATTTATTTGCAACGGAGATTTTACAAAATGGAGAAATGGAATATTTTAAGGGAGGAGAGTTCGAGCACCAAAGGCCTACGCCGTTATTGTATAAGGATTTTGAATTCAATGCCACATGAACCCTCGCGAGAAGCATTAAACAATGGCATCTCAATTATCACTCGAATCGAAAAGCAGTTTTGTTATGTCATTAAAACAAAACAACCGTTCGTTTCATCAAGGCAAGGGCAAGTCTCACAGCGACCCGTTTCGCGGAATAAGTAAACGAATCTTTGGCTTTACAACAGGAAAAAAAGCAATTCAAATCATAAAGAATAACAATAAATGGCGAATACAAGAAAATGCAGAAATTAATCAGCTGGAAACAGAAACATACTATAAAATGAAAAGAACTTCATGTTTGAAAATGAATGGGAAGAAAATAGACCAACTGATCAGCAACAGATAGCAGAAAAGTGTCTAGATGAAGTTCCCCTATTTACTGGGGAGGAAATACAAAATGTTTTAAAGAAGCATCCTAACGGGTAATCACCGGGACTTGATGGGGTTCGATATTTAGACATGAAAAGGGAATATGACATAAAAAAGTAAATATTGTCAGCTGTTTTAATTCGTGTTTGATAAATAAGAAGGTATGCATTGCATCTAAAAGCACGATATTATACAAAGGATACCCAAGAAGAATTTTCAGCAACATGATTTAACTACTCTTCGCGACATTTGTTTATCATCAGTGATATATAAGATCTTTTTCAGTTGTATAACTCAACAGATATTTCCATTGATTGAGCCCAAAATTAAATTTTGGCAGCGTGTCTTTCTACAAGGAAGAAGCAGGCAGGACCTGGTTTTCTGTCTAAAGACGGTCTTAGATGACTTTTAACTTATTAGTACAAAGCCTCATGTCCTGTTCATTGATTTCGCATTTATTTATGGCATGATAGATAGAACTCTGAAGGAGTATGACATCCCTACTATGTATTGTAAAATTGTCGAGTATGTATATGAAGGAACATTCTTTAAAATCATGTGGAAAGAATTTGTGAAAAATATTTTCATCACAAGTGGTACAAAAACAGGGGATCCATTAAGCGTCATCATATTTCTGATGGTAGTAAACAGAGTTCTTCAGCCGGCCTTCAATTATGCCTTAATAGCTCTTAGAATTAAAGCATGGGCTGTAGGAAACGTGGAGCTCCGAATAAGAACTAAGAAGTCGTTTCCCTTTTAATTTTTTTTTATTTCATGTATCTGTCTCATTATTCTGCTGCGAAGGCGCCATTGTAATCTGGCTTGCGGCTGATTGACATGAGATTAAGCCATTATGTCACTCAAGCTGAAAGGTCAAGCTCCTTCAGTACATAAATATCAGATGGGTAAGACACACTTCAACTTGCTGGTTTCAGCTTTCTCCAGATGCTCGTAACACAAAAACAATGGTGTGTCATAGGTGTGACGTCACACCTATGACACAGGAAAGTGAGCTTTCGTGCTGAAAGACGGGGGGAGGGATTTTCAAAACTCCTAGTTTTTTAGTACAGAATTTCAAGGCGTGTTTAGAATGGACCAACCCTAGTTTGCTTACAGGTAGGTTGCTTCAATTACTCGAAAAAATCCTACCAAATTTAGAAGTAGGCATTGTCGCTCTGTAATTTTCGATGATTGAAATTGAACAAGTTAGGATTTCTTTTCTCTAAGAATACTGTAATAAAAGATTGAGAATGAAATCATGGCATGGTACGCAAAAAAAAAGAAAGAGAAATCCAGTGTAATGTTGGTCCAACAGAAATTATTCTTACTCTCCTTTTTCGACTTGAATTGTCGTCCTCGAGTTAACGAAACCAGATCAGTCAACAAAACCACAAATCTTATGTTTTTATTTCTCTCTTTCTTTCGTTGTAATACGAACCCCCGTATGTCTCGAGAATTTACCCTAGGATTGCTTGGGCATCACTCTATTTCAAGTTGAGGAATGTTTCGAGCATGAGGAGAAAACGCGACGCTGGAAAAACAATAGAATCCATTGTTCCCAGCTCTCTTGTGTCTTACCCATCTGATATTTATGTACTGAAGGAGCTTGACCTTTCAGTTTGAGTGACATAATGGCTTAATCTCATGTCAATCAGCTGCAAGCCAGATTACAATGGCGCCTTCGCAGCAGAATAATGAGACAGATACATAAAATAAAAAAAATTAAAAGCGAAACGACTTCTTAGTTCTTATTCGGAGCTCCACATTTCCTACAGCCCATGATTAAAGTTAGCATTGAAAATCTCATACCCTAATGCATGAATATGCTAATGAGCCAGACGCCATTGTTCTTTGTCTCAGTATTTTCGCCCGACCTGCCTCTCCGTTCTTTTCCCTTTCCCTCCCTTTCGATGTCCGCTGCCTCGCAGGTGAGCCATCGCTTGCCCTTTCGGTTGTTCTCCTCGACGCTACTGGGGTACGTGGGAAAAACCCGCTTCTTTTGTGTTGCCTCGCTGTTGCCTCACTGTTTTTGGTGCCCTTGGGGGCAATCGCCACATTGTTGCGACTTCTCGGATGACATTTTGGGGAATTACCTCTTAGCTTGCCTGCCTCGTGCGTGCGTGACGGCCGGCATGACTTCCGCATCCAGGGGAAGTATGAATTGCCATCTTAACTTTGTTTTGACGGGAACGCGTTTGTGTTGATTTGTATTCTGTGCTTCGTTTCATTGTTTTACTTTTGTAAACAACATAACTGTACGCAGAAATAAAAATATGTTGCAACAAAATAGATTAGTGCAGTAATTTTCAGTCAGCAAGCGGCATTGTTCCCTGGGTGCATGCAGGTACCTTTTTCTCTCCATTTGAAAATAAACAGTAGTTGTCAGTGATTTCATATTCAAGAGTTTAAAATTAAATTTGCTTTTGCGGGCCAATAAAAATTCCCTCCATGGGGAAGAAGCAACCTAAATTTTCCGACATAGAATAACCTGTTTTTATTACTGTTTGCTTAAGGAAAAACATTTTCTTTCAATTTCTGTCACTGACACATTTTATGTGAAATGCGATCTCCAGTTCGTTTCGACAGAAAAGCTGCTAATTTTCATTTTCTTTTTTCGTTTCGTTGTTTTACTTTTGTAAACAACACAGGCTTACAGTAATTTTCTGTCAAGCAGCATTGATCCCTGGGTGCATGCAGGTTCGTTTTTCTCTCCATTTGAAATTATTTTGCGGGCCAATAAAAATTCTCTCGATCGGGAAGGATGCAGCCTAAAATTTTCCAATATAGAATCGCCTGTTTTCGTTACTATGAATTTGCGTATGGAAAAATATTTTCTTTTAATTTCTTTCACTGACACATTTCATAGGTTGTTGAAAGGAGGAGTTCGTTTTGTTTATGGAAGTAAACCATTGTCTGTGCATGCCCTGCGCGTGACTTCTGCCTTCCAGATGCATAAAGAAATGTAGAGATTTTGTTTTGATGCACGTCTTTTTTTATCAAATTATTTCACCCTAACTTGCGGAATAACATGAAGTAAATTGCTTCCATGATATAAGAAAATAAACTTCAGTAATATTAAATCTGACTACAAGTTCTATTTATGCTGTATTTCCTGTGTTTCTTTACATGATCAACCCGAAAATTATATATGTTTTTGCATTTAAATTTCATCCTTTAACGTTGTTGTTTACACCTGTTTTCTGTCAAAGGGAATTCTCGTAACCGTGTTGATAGATAGAACAGCAGGAGTAACGAGCGTTGATAAAACCTTGACTAATGAACTGGACCTTGGACTGAGGAGCCTTTTTGGAATAGATGAAACATAAACAATGGAGAGACTCGGGAACAACACCTAGGAACGGCACTAAGGAATTATAGGATAAACAATTATAGGACTAACATACTCCAACTTGAAATAGAGTTCGACAATATGAACGTCAATGAGGAAATAGACATGAACATCAATATTAACACAAGGAGAAGATTTAAGATAAAATTTAAAATAAAGACTAAGAATAAGATTGAGATTAAACTTAAGAGTAAATTTTTAATTTCAGGTTAACATGTTGATAAAGATTAAGATTCTTGTGAATGAAATTTGTGTTTGCAACTAACATTAACATGAAGTTTAAGTTTAAGACTAAGTCTAAATTTAAGTTTAAGGTTACGAGTAATATTACATTTAAGATTAACCTCAACTTTACGATGATGAATTGGACTAAGACTAACACTGAAACTAATATTAAGCTTAAGATTACGATTAAGGTAAAGTTTAACGTTATGATTAAGGTTGATATAAATTTCATACTTCAGTTAAAGACTTGCCCTAAGACCAAGAATGAGATTTTCATTAGTTAAGATTGATATAACATGGACTTTGGGTTTGGAGCCAGCACTAAGATGAACATTAATTAAGTTTAAGAATTTGCTAGGGACCTTGGACTAAGACCAAGGAACAGGACCTTCACTAGGACCAGGAAATAGGCCACTGGACAATACTCATTAACAGGACTGGACAACATGAAGAATATAAAGATTGAGGAGCACAACAGAGAATAAAAATGAAAGGATGGAAGGAATGGTACTGACAAGGATCAATCATTTAAGGACTAAGAAACATTGTCGTGGACCAAGGACCCTAGACAAAGCCCAAGGAACAGGACCTTGAGTTGGAGCAGGAAACAGGACCCTGGACTGGACAGGGAACCCTGCACACAGAACAGGAAATTAGACTCATTACCAGCTTAAGGATCCTGGACTAACGCAAAAGAATATGAAGATAAGTGGGACTGGGGAATGTGACCTTTCCTTGGAGGGGAACCCTGGACAGGGAGCCAAAACAGGACCCATTATCATTGCTTAAAGACCCTGGACTAACACCAACGAACAGGACCTTAAGTGGTAAAAGGAAATAGGACCTTGGACTAAGAACTAAAGAGCTTACATTAAAATTAAGAATAAGAATAAGAATAAGATTCTAATTTAGAGTAACTACCAACACTAATACTAATATTAGAATTAAGTTCCAGATTAAGATTCAGTTTCAGACTACATTAAGATTAAGATTAACATTGCATTACGATTAAGATTAACATTAGAATTAAGATTCAAATTCAGGTGAAATTGACGATCGAGGTTCCATTTAAGTTGAAGACTAAGATTAAGACTAAGGCTAAGAATAATATTAAGATAAAGATCAAGGTTTATTTAAGATAAGCTTCAGTTTACAAATTAAGAATAACTTTAAGTTATTTTTAATTCAAAATGAAAAATGAAAAACTGATACTTAGACCAAGACTAACACAGACTAAGACTAATATTAGGATGGAGTTCAAGATTTACTAAGACTAAGATTAAGATTAACATTAAGATTAAGAGTAAGATTAAGATTAAGATTAAGATTTAAAATTAAGATTAAGATTCTGATTAAGATTAACATTCAGATTAACATTAAGGTTAAGATTCCAATTCAGATAGAAGTTAAGATTAACATTGCATTCAACTTGAAGACTAAGACTACGACTAGATTAACGTTAAGATTAATATTAAGACTTAGATTAACAGAAAATATAGCCACCTCAATACACAGTGCTTTTTAGGTGGAAGTTGTTATTGGCGGAGTTGACCGGAGGCGATGGTCCTCGTGAGGCGGTGGTCTTACACGGGCAAGGGCTAGTGTTGGGTTAATTTATTAAAAGGGTGGCGCTATTGAAAGAGAGATTTGTCGAAAGAAAGAGATAGCTAGCAGAAATATAGAAGAATTTGGAGCGCCCAAGGCGATGACCCATGATCCTTTGGAGGAGCTAAAAGAACACTTCAACTTTCTACAAGGTATAAATTTAATTTAATTAATTGATATTGTTAAATGTTCTTTTAGTTCTTCTAGAGGGTCGTGCGTTGTTACCTTGGGCACCCCCAAATTCTTCTTTATTCAAAAACAACATGACAATCTGCTGGCAGATTCTCCTCTCTATATCGCCACCCATGTATAAAACGCTATCTTTAAAAGTTATGAAACTATTCCCACATTGTTGCATTCTAGAATTTCCTTTATTATTGTTGTCGAATTATAACATTCAGATGTCGCTCCTTTCGGAGGTACCCCAATCGGTGGATGTTATATCTGCAAAAATATAGTTCCGTCTCCATTTAGGCTCTAATTTCTTGTATTCGACGCATGGTACAAACTCTCTTTCGAATGATGTTGTACCACCATCCAACAAAATTGATTCTTTAGAATAATAATTCAGTCCATATATCTAATACTTATGATAGTTGATAGAATCAACATTATTTTAGACAAAGCAAATGATTGAAAAAACAATGTTTGACTAGGATCTAAGTTACTTTGAAAACAATTCATAATGCAGTGACCTGTGTAACTGCCTTCGAAAATTAATGTGATAAGTTAGACCTTAAACATTTTCGATATAATATCTCATATATCTCCCCATTTAAAACGA
This sequence comes from Chrysaora quinquecirrha, assembly GCA_014526335.1. Classification (NCBI taxonomy): domain Eukaryota; kingdom Metazoa; phylum Cnidaria; class Scyphozoa; order Semaeostomeae; family Pelagiidae; genus Chrysaora; species Chrysaora quinquecirrha. Next base: position 50,505 of record JACTAT010000115.1, read on the forward strand.
AATTGAATTATTGAACTGAGTTGTTGACTCGGATTGAATTATTAAATTGTAAATTGAGTTGTAAATTGAATTGAAGTATTGAATTGAATTGAGTTGTTGTTGAATTGGAGTATTGAATTGAATTGAGTTGTTGTTGAATTGAATTGTAAATTGAATTGAGTTGTTGTTGAATTGAATTATTGAACCTCTTTTATTATTTAGCATCTGTGTTACACTGCAAGAACTCTTGAAAACGAGGTTGAAGAAACCATCACGCTAGATTAAACCGTCACACTATAGCGCGACCTGATGACGTCACTGATGACGTCATTGGTAGTAGGATGCCTATGGTAGTATGGCTTGCGCTTTGCAACCTACTGACACGGAAGACCCTTGGTAGACAGATAATGCTGCTCATCAAGGCCCATTAAGTTTTAGTTTTATTATTCGACGTTTGGATGAACTAGGACTGTAGTAGGACTTATATTCTGATTTATGTTAATTTATTACTTCCGTTATGTATAAAAAATCTGTAAATAATCAATTCCAAATGAGTCAGCTTTTACTCTTCACACGAGTCGTTTCTCTCGCTCACTTTCTGGCTACTCAAAGTAACAGGGAAGTCATTTGGGCAGTTCAAACCCTGTTACAGTACTGAAGCCGCTTGGCACAATTATCGTTCCTCTTCAGTTCTCCAACAGCAAAACTGCTCGTTTCCAAATGGTTGTTTTACAAGATCTATCGGAGGATATAATTTTTGGTTTTCACCATCTCCAGAAAACTGCCGCAGAAATCAATCATTCGCAAGCTCAAATTCATTTCAAGGACTTGTCTGTAAACTGTGTTCCGCTAAGGTACCGCAGCTTAAGCCCTCCATGCCCACACTTGACCTAACCCTATTTTCCTGGGTATGGAATACTGGCTCCTCAGGAGGGAGAATGACCTTGCTAACAGCCTTAGCTGTCTTGAATGGCATGTGGGAGGGCAGGGTGAGAGTTTTATTTGAAACTGGAAGCCATTAATCTTTTGTCACAGCCACGGTTGTTGGCAAACTAGGCATGTGAGGAGAGAATGCCGAGGCATAAAGGCATCTGGGAGGCAGGAAGCGAATGTTGCCATGAGAGATTTGGTAGAAATCTCAGTGGGTTCTTCTGAAGGGATAGCAGTATTGTTATAAAAACCTTTGTTCTTAAAGATATTTCTGAAATTCCTAATATTCATGTCAAGATAGTTAAGAAGAAATTTGAACACTTAACCAATTTATGGCTCTCAGATGTTTGCAGGTCTGATGAAACCTTACAAGGGGACTGCCTTATTGGCTCCGACTCGTGGAAATTTCAAGAAAGGGAAACAATACAAGTGGGGCGGATGAACCTGTGGCAGTGAAGACTACATTGGGCTGGGTGTTGTCAGGACCACTGCAAGGTGAGAAATTAGATTCTATCCATTGCAATATAAATTTCTGCATCGATACGACACCTTCAATCAATGAGAAACCAGAATTAGAAGAGAAATTGCATAGTCTCTGGGATCTAGACAGTTTAGGAATTCGGAAAGAAGACAAGGTGCACGAAAAAGTTCTGGATGATATCATCTTTGATGTCAACAGATATTCTGTTGGACTTCCCTGGAAAGTCGGGCACAAACCATTGCCCGTTAATTATAACATTAGCTTGTAGCGTCTAAAAGGCAAAGTAAAGAAATAAGAGCGGAAGCCTGGCATTTACGCTCAGATTAATGATATTATCTCTCAACAGGTTGACGTGAGGATAATAGAACGGGTTTCTGGGCTTGAAACCTTAGATAAGATCCAATATCTTCCCCGTAGGGCTGTGGTTAGGGAAATCTGGAGATCACAAAGGTGTGAATGGTGTAGAATGCCTGAAGCAAGGAACAAAAATCGGTAGTGTCATTGAATGACTGTCTGCATGTAGGGCCCTCATTGATCCCTCTTATTTTCAATGTCCTCCTCAGGTTTAGGACAAACCGAGTAACTTTTGGGGGGGGGGGATATGGAGAAAGCATTCTTGAATTTTGCAATACATCCAGAAAATCAAGATTGCCAAAGATTCTTATGGTTGAATGCATACATGCTAAGAGCCCTGAGGTTGCGAGGTACCGCTTAAATTGAGTTGTATTTGGGTGTAACTCATCTCCATTCCTCCTTAACTGTGTTCTTAGCCACCATATCAAGAAGTATGAGAAGGAAGAGCCAAAACGTATGGCCAAGATGATAGGGGGATTATGTGTAGATGATTTGGTGACGGATTGCTAGGACCCAGGGTGCCGTTGAGCTCATGTTCTAGAGACCCATCGTTTGCAAAGGAGACACTTGGCACATCTTGGAGTATGGGTAAGAAAACTAAGGCTTTGGGTATTACTTGAGATAATGAGAAGGACATCTGGGAATTTCCTCTTAGCAAGAAGGCTCAGAAAATAGGTAAATAAGTTACCAAGCGTGGTATCCTTAGTTCTTTAGCATCTGTGTTTGACCCCCATCGACTAGTTAGCCATATAGCAGAATCAGCCAAGATACTTTTTGTTATGCTTGGAGAAATCTGGCTGGGTTGATCCTCTCCCCAAGGGAAAGGCTATTGGAAGGGTTGGCTTAGGGACTTAAAGGAAACAGGGACAGTTTCTATCCCCAGCTGTGTTGTCTCAGTGAATAAGGTAAGACTATTTAGTAGGCAGTTGCAAGGGCTTGCTGATGCTAGTAACAGGGCGTAGTGTGGTATGGTTTACCTTGTAGAAGAAACCACTGAAGGGGGTTTTTTACAGCTTCTAAGTGCCAAGACAAGAGCTGCTCCCTTGAAGCAATTAACGATTCCCCAATTAGAGTAAATGTCAGCAAGAGTTAATGTCAACATTGATGCGTACTATAATTGAGGTTTTAGGTCTACAGTTCAAGGTTGATTGCATCAAGTATTGGCTGGACAGTTAAACCACTCCCTATTGGATCTACAACAGTGTGGACTGGAAAAAATTCGTCCAGTCTTGTGTCAACGAGATCTTGAACTCAAGCACTAAGAGCATTGGGGACTTGTAGCTGGTACAAACAACCTGACGGATGTTGGTTCTAAGGGGGTTTCAGCAAAGCACTTGAAAGATAGCAAATTGTGGTCGCAACGACCTCAGTGGCTTGGAATAGCTGGTAGAAATAGCTGACCAAAGCATTTTCCGTAGAAGAAAGTACCAATGTGGGAAGTGAATTGAGGAAAAATGTGAGGGCATTACTGACTGTGCATGAAGAGAGACGCGAAGTCAGCAGTGTGGTGAGCATAAAGAGTCATAGCAAGTTAACAAAGCTGCTTAGAGTAAGGCATATGTAAAAAGATTTTTAACGAACCTGCAGTGTAAATGAGGGGGAAGACAGAATGAATTGGGACCCTTAAGTGTTGAAGAAATAGAAGATTCGGAGAGAACTTGGGTTTTAGATGCTCAACAGTGCTTAAGAGGGAGAGACAACATCATGAAGCTTTCAATTTAGTTGGGTGTTGTGAATGAGAATTAGTTACTGGTGTGAAAGGGGAAGCTAGGGAATTAGAATCTAGATTTTAGAAGTAAGTATCCGATACTTCTGGCCTAGAACAATGTGTTCACTAACCTAGTCATCCAAGATTGCCATGCGAGAGTGCATCACAATAAGCTTATGTAAACCCTAGTCATAGCCAAATGAAAGAGGCTAGATGGGAACCCATTCAAACCAGGCCCAGCAGCTGAATTGCCTAATTTTAGGATAACTGAAACTTTGCCTTTTAGCAACACAGGTGTTGATTTTGCAGGTCTATTGTATGTTAAGAGCGTTGCAGGCAAGATGAAAAAGGTATACATAGCCTTTTTTACCTGTTGTGTGACTAGAACAGTACTTCTTGAATTGATTGGGGGCTTGCAAACATCTGCATTTGTCAATTGTTTGAGAAGATTCAGGTCTAGAAGAGGGACTTCAAGATTTAAGGCTGCAGATCAGTTATTGAAGAAATCGGAAACTGATCATACTTTTGAAGAGTTTATATATCATCGCAAGATCAAATGGAAATTCAATTTACCCCTTTCACCCTGGTGGGGTGGGTACTTTGAACGTATGGTGGGCTGTGTCAAAAAATGTCTTGGGAGGGTTTTAGGGAATGCAAGATTGAATTATGATGAGCTAAGTACTGTTTTAGCTTATGTTGAGACTACTTTAAACTCAAGGCCCTTGACTTATTTGTATGACGAGCTTGGAGAAACTCTTGACACCGTGCAATAGATCTTCGGCATTATATGAGGGTATAGACCCAGACTTAGACCATTATGATACCCATGATAAGCTTTCCAAAAGTTTTCTGTATCTCACTAAAAAACTTTCTCATTCTTGGAATTGGTGTAGGAGAGAGTATATGGCAGATCTGAGAGAGTATCACAAGCTAACAGACTGCAAAACTGTACCTGTGAAAAAAAGGAGAGCTGGTCTTGCTGTGGTAAAGGAGGCGATATTTGGAAAGGATGGTGAACCAAGAAGTGCTGTGATATGTAAGTCAGGAGGTAAAAAAGAAATTCCTAATAGACCTATTCAAAAGCTTTACCCTGTAGAGATTTCTACCCGGAGGAAGAAGCAGCTAGGTGAGGAGTTGTCAAAGTATGATGATGAGGGTAATGTTGGAAAAGAGAATTTGTTTCCACCAACCCTCCAGTAATTAGGAACCTAAGAGTAAGGAATAAAGGAGAGCTTGACTTGCATATTATTTGTAATTTGGAAAAATAAGTATATTGCCATGAAGTGGCGATATTTTGGATAATAAAATAGGAATAAAAAGCTGGAGAAAAATGGAGTTTTTGACTTCTCCTTGCTTCTACAAATTTAAAGCCATGTTTATCATAGCGCTAACGTCAAAATGTTATTTCTAATAAACAAAGACTTGCGTCCATAATCTTGTTGAATTAGTCTGTAAAAAACTTGGAAAAGCGACCAATAAGGGCACCCTGGACAGTTGACTGCTTTATTAAAGAGTCATATGAAGAAATCTTCAACCATCAATTGGGAAACTTTTTTCGGGCAGTTATTGTTGTTGCAAGCTTTGAAAGATGCACCATGTCTAAAAACTATGGAATAATGTTTATAATTTAATTTAGTCTCTCGAAGGCTTCATAAGTCATATTCACTGGATAACAATAATTTTGATAATTTTTTGAAAATTGAGATATTGTGATGCTTACTATAAAAACAGGTGAAAAATGTCCAACAAGGGCTATATAAAGTCTCTTGTTTCCGAGGAAGTATTACTGACAAGGAAGAGGAAAATAACAAAAATATCTTAATAATGAAATACGTAGTTGAACTGATCCTAACAGTTTATATATAATGAAACTTCACAGATGTTATTACAATGATAAAAGTTTGCTTCATTCTATTTGTTAACTCTCATGCCATCCCTTTGTTTGAAAACGACTGTTTCAGCATTTTTGATTGTGGTAGTCTCAGCGGGACTTCTGACAATTGCTTTGCTACATTAGCAGAATCCAACAATACTTTTCATAAAGTTGAAACTATGACAGTTTAAATATAGTAACGTGAATGTAAGATAAAAGCAGACATAGACACACACTACAGGGCCAAAGAAAAGGTATTTTCAGTAGGTCCCCTTTAATGGTTCCCAGTACAAAGTGCTGCTAGGCCATCAAAGACATGTATGTACGCACTATTGTATTAAATGATGTTTTGCGAGTGTTTAATTTTCTTTAATCTAATTCTATTTTATGTTGATGTTACATACTATAGCATCTTTTTTTCTTCGATTTGCAAATGTAATTAATTGCTGAGAATTTTTAACTAAATTGAAAATGAAATTTCAACCAAACACATTGTTTCTCTCACAATATAACTCTTGACATAAGGCTATGACCATTTTTGACCAAAAATAAAATTAACTGTGTTGTAACCAGAAATGATTGAGAACCTTAACAATTAAAGAACTATAATCTATAACTAATATTATCCTGAGGGGGGCTAATAAAGGAGGGAAAATATGCATTTAGAAGTGTGACAATTACCTTAACGAAGTTTATAGACAGCATAACAATAGAAGGTACTACAGAAAAAAATTTCAACCCTATACCAGATTAAACTAATGGAGATTACAACCTTTATATCATACTTGAGGGGCAAGAATATAATTGAGTTAGCACTTTTTACTTTCCTTTCCCCATCTGACTAAGCTAGAACACCAGCCTTTTATATCCTACCAAAAAAACATAAACCTGGGGTACCAGGGAGACCCATAATTTCTGGAAGTAATTCACCTCTTAAAACTACTCAATATATATAGATCATTACTTTAAACCTATAGTACAAAATATACCATCCTATATCAAAGACACTATACATTTTGCACAAATTCTTAAAGAGTATGATGAGGCCTTACTCACAACGTTTGATGTAAAATCATTATATACAGACATACCAATGAATTTGGGAATCAAATACACAATACAAGCCTCACTTGAGTTGGCTGGACAAATTCGTGGAGAAAACATTCCTTTACGAGCCAAATATACAAAACAGATACTCAACTTTATATTAAGAATGAACTACTTTGAATTCAATGGTAACTTTTACCAACAATTAATTGGTAGAGCAATGTGGTCCTCATTTGCCAAAAACTATGCCAATATTTTCATGGACAGGGATGAAAGACAGATATTTGCTACAGCACCAGATAATATAAGACAGCTACTTTGAAAACGCTATCTCAATGATATTTAGGTTATAAAAAGAGAAAGGCCCCTCGTACCTTTCATGAACCGAGTTCTATATATGAAAAAATTAAATTTGAAATATCCTTTTTAGGAGAAAAGATGGCATTCCTTTATACTATGACTATCTTAGATACTGGTTGGATCTGGAACAATATATCTAAAAGAATCAGAATAAAATCCTCTTGAAAGATTTTTGGCAAGAATTTCTGTAAATATTTGCTACAAAACTGTACTAATATCAGCTGAGCTTTCCATAGTTCTTCAATACATAAGAGCTACATATTGTAGCTAACCCATATCTCCTAATGCTTCCATAAGAAATTATCATTGCTGTTTCCAACCTCTTTTCCTTTATTTTTCTCTTATTTATTTAAAATATAACTATGACAAAAAGCTACCTATTTTCCTTTATCTATATAAAACATTTAAACAGTAGATTCAAAAATATAGATTCATCATTGAACGTTTCGATCTTATGATCTTCTTCAGCAAACTGTTCTTTACAATAATTGGGGACCTACTTATATACCTAGATTACCATAGGGTAACAAAGAAATAAAACCTAATCAGGGAGCCTGCCTAATACAATACAATTAAATCATGTTTAGGTCCCGCAGGTAGAGTTTTTTAGGCACTTTTCAGAAGCAGGTCATTACGGTTTTCAGGAGGACATTAGTTTCCAAATCATTGACAGATTGTGTGGACATTCTAGGGTTAGAGAGGGTTTCTGGCAGTTTAAGTTGGATACTTTTGCACCTAGGGGGCTTAATGTCAGACTTGTGGACTCCTTGGCCTGTTATACCATTATTGCATCCTTTGTTTTTTTGTTTGTTTTTTTTACGTACTTTTCCTTGTTTTTATGTGTGAACCTGTTTAGGGACCTGTGCTTTTGTTTTTCTTACTCTTTTCTTCACTGCGCCTGTTGGTGTTTTTATGCTTTTTTTTTATTTCTCTTGGGACAGGCGGCAAATCGCTCTCAACCTCGACGCTAATTACTCTGCTTCTCCTAAAATCTCTTTGTCTTCTGACGCTATTGTCTTTTCCTCCTCCGCCCTCCCCTTTAGACTTTTTTTTGATTTTATTGTATTGTATTAGGCAGGTTCCCTTATTAGGTTTTATTTCTTTCTTACCCTATTGCAATCTAGGTATATAAGTAGGTCCTCAATTATTGTAAAGAACAGTTTGCTGAAGAAGATCACAAGATCGCACTGTCAATGATGAATCTATATTTTTGAATCTCCTATTTAAAATATATATATTCTTTTTTTCTTTCTGTTTTTCTCCGATTTTCAATTTTAAATAATTACAAATTACTGTTGGTAATTATTCATTGTTATTGTTATTGCTACTGTTATTAAAAAAAATCAATTCAAAATCAAAAATCAGTAGTAAGTAAATGTAAATAGGGCACTGGGCTGCAAAACCATTTTTAGTTCTACTCCGTGTCCTGGGCCACAATTTTTTGTATGAAATATCATATTTTTGAGTTGTACAAAACCTCAAAATTGAGATGAATAGCAGAATCATTTTCAGGCATACTTAAAAGCTTTTTTCGCCTATCACTCTTTAGAGCATGAACGTCAGAAACAGACCAAAGCAATAGACTAAGTTGGAATTTATACCCTGATGCGGCTCAAAATGCACCAATCAGAAAGAGCAAAAAGCTGAATTGGCATTGTGTTTAAACACCAATCAGCTGGTCGGATAAAGCAGGAACACCAAGTAAATTATTTGAAGGGTCCGAGTGAGAAAGCGAACTCTTTCTGTCTACAAAGAACCCGCCTTTTGGTTTTGATGTAGTCAGATTCCAAAACCCCAAAGTGAAAAAAGATCTTGCTTTGCCGATGATTCTGAAACAATCCTCCCTGTAATTTTTGGCACAAATGGGGTTATCGGGTAGATGTTGTCCTATGGCTGAATCATGTTTGAGACTAGGCTGTTGTTTAGACCCACAGGGTGGTTGCTGTCTTTGCCGAAAATTATGCACACGAATATTAGCTGCTTTATCCTATCACCTTATCTCGGGGAAGTAAGACATACATACCTGGCATCACAACAGCACAAAAATCACAATGAAACGATTCCTATCCAAGGCATTTTTAGGTAAACAGGGCACTTTTGCGGACCATACTTTTTATCAGCCAAGAAACTTGCGATCTTCTTGCCAAAACAATCCGAAATGACATCCTCAGGGTAACCGTTTTCAATGAGAATGGACCGTATTTTATCCAATTCCAAATCAAGCCGAGATTTAGAGCAAATCATAAGTGCCCAATGAACTAGCGTGTTGATGAGGTTAATTTTCCTCTGTTTTGGGCTAAAGGAATCCCACGGTGTATAGAGGCCGCTAAAGGTTGGTTTCCTATATATACTGGTGAGAAATCCAGTAGCAGTGTTCTCAACAAACACGTCAAGAAATGCGGAGTTATTTTGCTCCTTTTCGAAAGTGAATTTTAGAGACGGATGTAGAGCGTTAAGATTTTGGAGAAAAAAGTTGCCATTGGACACTTTTTTGAAAATGGGCAAAGTGTCATCAGCATATCGAAAATAAACTGGAGGTTTTCATGTGGAGCCAGAAAGTTGACCTTCATAGAAACCAACAAAGATGCTTGCTAGCGCTGGTCCCAATGGGCTCCCCATGGTGACTCCGTCCCTTTGTTGGTACATTTCATTGTTTATCATCAAATATTTGGAAAACTAATGCATTCTAGACTCACTATTTTCTTGAGAAACACAATGTTATCTATGAACACCAATTTGGCTTCCAAAAAATAGGTCAACGTTGCTGGCTATCTTAGATCTCTATAATCAGCTTATAAACTACATTGAAGACAAAAAATTCTCATGTTGTATTTTTTAGATCTAGCAAAAGCATTGGATACTTTTGACCATAACATCTTAATCAATAAACTAGAATATTATGGAATAAGAGGCACTGCACTAAATTGGTTCAAATCATATTTAACTGAATGGATGCGAAAATTTCATATAAATTGCCCGCTATATTTCCAGCTATTCGAGCCCATTCAAATCCTTTGTAATCTTTAATGTTTTTTTATTGCCCCCCCCCCCCATTTTAACTAGGGATTGATTATTTGGGGTTGCACAGTCAAAACAGTTACTAAGCCTTTACAGCAAAATCTAAACACAGCTTTAAGAGTAATGAACTTTGAAAAAAGCTAAACTAGCGCAATACCATTTTTCAGTCAATAAGAAATATAGAATTTTCAAGATAGTTTTAGTCTCAAGCGTGCTAAGCTCATTTATGATATCAGCAACAGTGGTCAAGCTTTATTTCAACAATTCTTTGAAAAGACCAGTTCCCAATATGATCATAAGACACGCCAGGCTACAAAAAAGTTTTGTCCTCCAAAAGTTATAACAAACTATAAAAAGAGATTTCTTACTTATAATGGAATAAAGATATGGAACTATATACACTTCCACATCAGAGAAAAATCAAAGAAAGTTCTGTTTTGCAAGTATTTTCGAAATCACTTACTAAATAATTCACCAAAACTATAAATAAAAATACCTTATAAGGTAATCTACCTATAAAATAGCATTCAATTTCAATTTTTTTTTTCTTTTCGACCATTTTTTCTTATCCTAGCCTTTTTGTCTCAATTGTCTCCCCCTTACTGTTTTATTTGTTGTTTTGTTCATGTTGTAAAACTTTTCAAATTCAATGCCATATACAACTCTGAATGATGAGTTTTCATTTAATTAACCACCCTTAAAAAAATCTAACAGGAAGCTGAGCTGGAGACTGTTTCAGCTATCTCACCCTCGAGCAACATAAGAAATTGTAATTTTTAAATAAAATACTGTATTTTCATTAGTCAGTTATAAATACTTATTTTCATACTTGCAATCAAGTATCTGTTGCTGAATTACATGAATTTGAATTTGAATTTGAATTCACTGCTATAATGAAGCCCGCATTTGATGGAGATAATGAATGGAAAGCTGCTTTTCAAACAGTTGCAAAATTATTATTAAGAGGATTAGAAACATATCAGAAAGAAGCTTTCGACATGCATTAATGCTGATATGTCTTTACCATGCACGGAGGTGAATAAGACGAGAGATTACCATGGAAAACAGAGGTATTTTGTCAGATGAAAGGACAATGTGTCTTGAGATATCCTCAAAAATTATTTACTTACAAACTTTTACCGAATATGAAAAATATGTTGGCATTTTGAAGTACACAAAACTGGCATATAATCAGAGCAATGGGTTTTGTGTTTTGAAGATGCTGCTTTTAATTTGGGAGAGACCACAAACAATAGATTTAAATGAACTTCAAAATTAAGAGCATTTGTACAAAATATGGAAGCTTGATGCAAAGAATTTTTTGTTGTTCTTAGCTACCTTAGAAATGAAAAAGATCACAGCCATCTATGTCACTTTCTTGATATGCAACCTGTCTCCCATTTCTGAGTAGCGAATAAAGGAAATATGCAGACTGTGAGAATTCATATGCTTTCAAAATCATAGAGAAAGAAGCAGAGTTGTCCACTAAAGGCAGGGAAGACTCATAAAACCACTAAATTTCAACATCAAAGTTGGTATTCCATCGCATTACAATCCGGGAGTATAACAATATAAAGAACGTCTATCTAAACAGTCATCTATTAAACCATACAGTTTGAAATGAATTTCTTTTTTGTCTCTATCAGCATATAGGCAAATTGTAAATTGTTTTTCAACTGTTAGGAATGGCGGGTAATAACCATACAACAAGTCCAGCAAATCTTTAAACAGAAAGATGAGTGATGAAGCAGATTCAATATTTGATATATGACTGCTTATCTCATCGCCAGTAACATTTTTCCAATATCCTTCTGCTTCTCTATGGAAGATGTTCAAGCAACCATTTTCCAGAGGTTTTGCTGTATATGTATGCTCATCACCTCGAACAAATTCAACCAGTGCTTCATAGTATGTGTTTTTATGGTGCGTTGAAGCAAACGGTAAAGCTTCATTTCTGTATGTGTTAAAAAAGACCTTGCAGATCATCAGTTTCTTCAATTTCACTCAGTGCTATTCTTGAATTAAAGTGATACATTGTTTTAATCAGCTACTTACAAATATTATGACTTTACAACTCAAAGCTCTACGTTCTTTTATGCGGTTTTTGAACTCTAATGACGTAATAATCCTGCAATCTGATTGACTATAACATTCCAGAAGTTTCCCGAATGTTCAAGAAAAAGGGAACGTCCCTAAGAATCCTGCAATCTGATTAGCTAGAACTTTCTAGAAGTTTCCAGAAGTTTCCAGAATGTTCCAGAAGATTTTAGAAACCAGAAATCCTACAATCTGATTGGTTAATTATGATGGCCTAATGATTCGAACGCGACGTTCGAATCAACTATATAAATCGAAGCGTAAAGCAAAATCAGTTCAGTTAGAAATTAGTCATGAAGAGGTCACACAAAGAAGAAAGCTCAGTAAGCGAAGAAAAATCGCTTGCGATGACTGTGGGAAGTTGTTTGACAGAATGTTAAATCTCGCATCACATAGGCGAACAGCGCATGATGTACATCTGTCAGCAGCAGAACAAAATAAATTAGTCGGTGAAGGTAAGAACATGAACAAGATGGATAAGAAAGCATTTAGGATATATACCGAAGAAGAAGATATCAAAGACTGGGCAAGAATCACCCAACATACTATTCAAGAAATTAAAGAAGAATTGCCAGGCCACAAGCAGGGGATAAAGTATTATATCTTTATTGATGCAGGATTTAAAAAGTATGGTGATAAGTCTATGGTTACAGAACCACCACCCACATTCACGACCACCGTGCAGGCGTTGTTAAGGACAGAGTATGACTATGTTGAAGATCAGATAGTTGAAGCTATCAACACACTACAAGACAAGGTCGATGAATTCTTGGAGTGGTTGGATGGAAGTGGTTGGATATTTACAAAGTTTACCCAACTGCAAGTGAAGATGTTTGATTATGATGCAATTTGTGGTGGAAAGTATTTGCATTTACCTACATACATCAAAACAAGAAGGCTGTTCTTAATGTACAGAACAGTGACGATAAATGTTTCATCTGGGCAATTCTATCCCGTCTACATCCACGATCGCAGAATCGAGAGAGAGCCGCACCGTATCGACGATACTTGAATGAACTTAACTGTGAAGGATTGACATATCCAGTAAAAGCATCCGATAAAAAGATGATTGATACATTTGAAATGAATAAAAACATTTCAATCAACATCTATATGGATGAAGATGGTGAAATTGTACCAGTAAGAATAACTGAAGTTAAACGTGAAAAACATGTGCATTTGCTATTGATATTCAATGACGATGGTGAGAGCCACTATTGCTGGATAAAGGACTTGAGTCGTCTTTTTGCAGGTCGTGATGGCCACAAACATGGTGGAAAGCGTTTTATCTGTCCTCTTTGCTGTTCGGGGTGTACAACTCAAGAAAGGTTGGAAAAGCATGAAGAGCTTTGTCGGGCCCCTCAAGCTGTTGAATATCCTCAAGATGCAGAATTAAAGTTTGAACATTTCAAACATCAGAGCTGGCTACCATTTTTCATCTATGCAGATACTGAATCCATTCTGGAAAGCTCAAACAGAAGAGCTGCTTATCAAGAACACAAGCCAATCAGTTATTGCATTTATGTCAAATCACTCAATGATAGATGGCAACAACCGTTGGAATGCTGTACTGGTGAAGACTGCATGAAGGTGTTGATGAATCGACTAGATGAATTCAATGAGGAAATCCGAGCAGTGTTCAAGAAAACCATGCCGATGATTAGATTAACACCCGAAGAATATGCAAGACATGATATGGCTACACACTGCTATTGCTGTAAGCAGCTATTTGATGGTAACAGAAGAAGAAAAGTCAAGATCATTGCCACATTACGGGGGAAATACAGAGGACCTTCTTGCAAGTATTGTAACTTTAATCATCTGAATATAATACACTCACACGATCCCGATCGTCTTCCACAATCTGAAAGGGTATGACATGCATCATGTCCTGAAGAATTTGAAAGGCAGATATACAAAGGTCATTGCCAATTCGAAAGAAAATATCATGACTGCACAGATTGGTGCTCATACTGATGTGAATGAAGATGGTAAGGAAAGAAATATTCATGGGATCAAATACATTGACTCATTTGCATTTCTGAGTACAAGTTTAGCAACACTAGCTGGCAACCTACCAAAAGAACAATTTGTCTCTGTCAAAGGCTACCTACATGATGAGATTACTCAACAACAGTATCTTGATGTACCGAGAAATGAACAGGAAAGAGTTACAAAATTGAAAAGAGAACGCCAAGGAATGTTTGAACCTGGTGTAGCATGTAAAATCCCGCTAAAAGATGAAGATGTTCTAGATTATAGAAATTGGAAAATACCATCAAAGAGAGATTTGACAGATGCTGAAGCTGAAGAAGTTGAGAGAGCATTTGAGTTGTTGACAAGAAAAGGTGTTTATCCCAACGATTGGGTGGATAGTGCAGAGAAAATGGAAGAAACATCTCTACCACCGAAAGAAGCATTTTACAACAAACTCAATGATTCTGACATCAGTGATGAAGATTATGAACATGCTCAACAGGTTTGGCAATTCTTCAACTGTCAGACTTTTCAAGATTATCATGAACTGTACTTGAAAACCAGTGTGTTGCTGTTAACTGATATATTCGAATCGTTCAGAGCTCAAAGTCTGGAATTCTACGGACTCGATCCTGCACATTACAGACATCCACGCTTTACTGACGAGATCGAATGAAGATGTTGGTTATATTCTCAAAGTCGATTTGGAATATCCAGCCGAGTTACGCGATCATCATGCAGATTGCAAGTTCAAGAAGACATGCTATCAGAACATCAAAAGAACGCTCATGAAGAACTTTTCAATGGGAAAAAGTTTAAGTCAACACCAAAGCTAATACCAAATCTATTCAACAAAGAAGAATACCTCCTGCATGAAAGAAATTTGAAGCAGTGTTTGGAATTGGGTTTGAAGCTGACAAAAGTTCATGAAATCATTGAATTCAAGCAAAGTCTATGGTTGAAAGAATACATTGATTTTAATACCCAGAAGAGAACTGTTGCAAGAAACGACTTTGAAAAAGATCTGTTCAAGTTGATGAACAATTCTGTGTTCGGGAAGACGATGGAAAATGTTCGAAATCATGGACGTTTTGAAATCTGTACTGATGGAGAAGTCTTGAGGAAATGGGTAAGAAATCCAAACTTTTACGGAGTAATTGAAATCAACGAAGACACGCTTTTGGTTGAGAAAAAGAAGAAGAAAGTTACACTCAACAAACCAATGTATATTGGTTTCAGCATATTGGATATTAGCAAAACATTGATGTATGATTTCCACTATAACTTTGCAAAGCCAAACCTTCCAAATGTTGAGCTATGCTACATGGATACTGATAGTTTCATCTACGACATACCAATGTCTAAAGATCAAGTCGATAAAGTATTGAAAGATCACGAAGATGGATTCGATTTCAGCAATTATGATAAAGAACATCCAAATTACTCTACAAGAAACAAGAAAGTTATCGGGAAAATGAAAGATGAGCTTGGTGGTGTGGGAATGAAAGAATTTGTTGGATTGAGATCAAAGATGTATAGCTGCCAAATCAATGATGGAAATACAATCAAAAAAGCGAAAGGAATCAAAAAGTATGTTGTGAAGAAGCAGATGAAGCATGAAGATTATGTGAAATGTTTGATGGAAATGAGAGCAGATGCACGCATTCAACGCAACATTGAATCACACTGTCACACCATCTACACTACGGAAAGAAAAAAGGCATCGCTGAATCCCTTTGATGATAAAAGATACATTCTTGATGATGGATTTAACACGCTGCCATATGGACATTATTCGCTAGAAAGACGCTGCGAAGAAGAAAACATTGATTGAACTGTTTTAACAAACTGTTGTAACAATATTCTAAACTAAACTGTTGTAACATTATTCTAAACTATTTTAACAAACTGTTGTAACATTATTAACAATATTCTAAGCTAAACTGTTGTAACAAATTGTTTTAACAAACTTAAATTATATCTTCGTTTAACATAGTTGTAAACAAATAAATCGTTATCTAACTTGTTCTGAATGTTGAAATATTTATTAACCATTGAGTTCATTGAAACGTTTTTTGTTCTATTGATTAGAAAGAATATGCAATGTTGTCCACATGTAGCAGTCTCATAGGATTGAACTTGAACCTTGTTATAAGCGAGCTGGAACGGCCTAATAAAGTCTAGAAATTCTTTCAACATAGGAGGTTCACCAAACGAATCATAGAAATCCAATCGACCATCATCAGCAATATAGACAGCTACCCAGTGGGTTCCTTTACCAGTAAAATTATCTTCATTGAAAATAAATGAGCAAGGTAGAGAATGAATGTCGATGTTTTTGATTTCATCTTTCCCAAATACACCATGGAAATGAGGTAGCTTTTCACGTTTTACAAGTAAGTTATTAATCGTTATATCATCCATAATTACCAATCTCGAATGATTCCTTCTCTATCTTGGACAGCGCTAGCGGTTCGTTTACCCTCAAAATAAAGGAGGCTCTGCATATCTCTTGGGTTAAACCCACGCTTAATAAACAACTATACCATTACAATTTAAACCTTTGTTATTAACACCGCTTTTTCTATTTTTCTTTTTGCTATTGTTAAACCCCCTTTTTGTACTATTGTTTTTTTTTTAGATTTATCGCTTGTAATTATCGCTTTTACCTCACGTGTTTTTATATTATGTAACTAATTTCAATATATACCTAGTTTTGTCTTGATGTAATTTAATTATTTCTTAACTGAAGATGAACGATGAACGTTCGAAACATGTCTTTTAAAATTGTCGTTTTTATTGTCAAATTCCTATGCAATCTCGAATGATGTTTTTATGACTATCAATTTGAATGACTCTATCAAATTCACCCAAAATTACAATGTTCATCAAACTGTCAACAGCGTTTGCAAAATTTATACTGATTCTCAGATTACCCTCTCTTTTAAGCAAATATTGCTCATCTGCACAGTTTCCTTTAGGTGTCAAATCAAACCCATAGATTGCCGATCCTTGTTTGAATCTATCATAATCAATTAGACTAGGTAAATTATTCAAGCTGGTCACCAAGCGGCTGTAGGCATCAAAGTAATCATCATCATCATAATTCAATCTAAGAGGTGGAGTAATTTCTTGATTGTCAACAGTCACTTGAATGGCAGAAACAGAAACATGTTCAAACTCAAACGGATTTCCTTCATCCGCTCCATTGAATGATGAATTATCAACCAGCGCAAAAAACAATCTGTTTGGAATCTTTCCATTGAACACATTATCTTGAACCCAGTAGGTTGTTGCGGCATTGATTAAGTAGCTTGCCATGTGAGGTTGACAGACTGGGTAAACCGCATTCGTTTTCATCAGTGTTCTTTCAATTCCTTTCAATACATCATCTTTAAGATGTATGTGACGAAGCACGTTAACATGAGGTTTTGTCAACACTTTAACCTTTTCACTATTATCAAATGCTGCAGATCTTGCATTTAAACCGAGAATTTTTGATGCTGATGTGGTTATTGGAAAACCAACATTTTCTTTGCCATTCGTATCACTGACCCAGTTTGTCATTTTCAAATAGTTTTTAGCTCTGGTTTCATCAAACGTTAGAATTGTTTCCAAGTAAGATTGGTAGGCATACATTCCATTTGCTTCTGTGACGGGAGTGTCATTCAAAACCAACTCTATCTGCTTCCACATGGATTGACCAATATTATTTATTACTCTGGCAAATTCTGTGGTGGTTTTTCCAATATCACTTCCATCGATTCTTTTAATAGCCAGAGTCGAAACGAAATAAGAATGATTAAGTCAATCATATGATCAGGCTGAGCAGGAATATCAAACACAGCAGTTTGTTTTGAGACTTTGAGAGCAGCAGTTTGCAGAAAATATTCAACATCTTTAAAATACTTGACATCATTTTGAATTACTGGTGAGCAGAATAAATCCAAACTTTCACTAGGACACTCAGTATATTCTGGCTTTATACTCATTGTTGCAAATTCTTCTTCAACAGTTTCTTCAACAAAGTTTTTCTCAAATCAGGTTGCTTAGCTTTCTTAGCTCGTCCTTTCTTCACCGACAGCTTAGGTATGAATATCCCTCTCATGGTGCTTTCTTTTATAGATCTTTTAGGACGAACTCTTGATTTCTTACCAGCAGACGATTTCTTACGAGCAGGCAATTTCTTGACAGATTTCTTCACAACATCGGCAATTTCTTCAGTAGCCTTCCTTTTAATTCCTCTCATAGAAGATTTGGCAATATCTTTTGCAACTTCTCCAACATTCTCACCAGCTAATATCCGATCGACTGCCTTCTCTCCTTCTTCTTCTAAAACAGGTTTCAAAATTTTCTCCGCAGCTTTTACACCTTGTTGGCATTGCAGCTTTAACAGCTCTTTTAAAAATAGATCCAGCTTTCCTGAAAATACTACCTTCTCCTCTTCCACGCTGGTAGGTGTAAAATACGGAGTTGATTTGTAAATTGGGAAATCATACATGTTTTCTTCTAAAGTGTAGCAAGAATGTTGTCTTTTTTTTGTAGAATTGTATCTCTTTTCCCAAATCGTTGTAGACTTTTAAAGTAAGTTCGTTGATATTGATGTATAACAATGGATAATAGAACGAATTTTCAAATTCAACAAAATTTACAATGTGCTAATTTTCAACTGAATGAAGTGTAGCAGCAGTGTGCTAATTTTTCCAACTACCCAGTAGTCTAACAGCGAGCAATATATAAACATATTCTTCCCTTCTGCGTTGACTTGGAAATGTTCATCACCCACCACATCAGTCGTTCTTTCAATTGCGTTGAATACATAATCTGTTAATAATCTGTCTAGATAAGTTCCAGTAAATGGACATGGTGTGCATCTCACATCTCTGTAATAAACATTATTCATATTTTTATTATATTCTTCTGTAGCTTCAACGAAGCCAAACAATTTACACAAATCTTTTCCCAATCCAACTCTTTTAACATACTTTGGAAAGGTTATCTTGATTTTTGAATCTACAATTGAAAACTGTGGCAGACCCTCGTAAGGCAAACCTAGTTCTTTTACATATTATTTTACTCTTCCTCTTTGCGAATGTCTTCATTCATAATTGAAACAATTTCTCTTATTGTTAATTTGTGAACGGTATCTCCCTCTGTGATTTCACCAATAAGGTGACTAAGACGTACATAATACTTGCGCTTATCAGCAGCTTGATTCCATTTCTTTGTATATTCATCAGATATTACCAATCTCACATTCAAATCTTCAAAACCAACCTTGTCGGTACCAATTTGGAAAAATCCCATCATTCGCCAGGGTGCATATTTCCCATATTTAAATTCTGCAGGATTAAATACAAATCTATCGCTCAGTTCATAGACCATTTCCACCAATGCCACTTCCCATTTTCCATGTAAATGTAATTGTTCTTTAAGTTTTATTGCTGTATCTGAATCGTTGGAACACGTAAGATAAAAGTCATTAATCATCTTTGCTGAAAAACAAGTCAATCTGACAATTGCCTTCAAATTTATCCGATATATCTTCCAACGTTTCCCAGTTGATGATTTTAATATCAAATGATTTTGTATCAGATCTTGTTACTTTATACGATGCAGGATTTATAGTTGATCTATGAATCGATTTCGAATCGTCAATAACTAGACTCAATAGAGGAACAGCATCCTTACTTATAATGATATCACAACAAACAGCAAACACTTTTTCATTCTCATCTTTTCTTTTCGATATAGCGTACAAGCAATCATACTGCATTTCCAACTGGTATCCACTGGAAGTTGATTAACAAAATTTACATGCCTATTATTTAAAGTTACATTCATATTAGAGGTCTAATTCTAACTGTTAGTGATCTTTCTCCAATATATTGCTTTACGGAATAGAGAGATGTTAATTTTATAAGATTCCCATCATCATCTACCAATCTTATTGGAATTTGTTGAAACTGTAACCTCTCCAATGGTGTGAAAATTATATTCTTTGGAGCATAATATCTAACATATATATCAAGATCTGTATCGTAAAATGTTAGTTTTCTCAAAACTCTTCTTTTCTCAATACCGCCAAGATAGTTGCTTTCCAATAGATCACATTTTATGTTTATAGATGTATGTTCATTTAAATGAACACCGTCCTTTATTCTACTCAAACAGTTTATCTTTCCTCCAGTTAACGGATCACCATCTGCCTTCTTCTTATATACAATCAGATACATAGCCTGGTGAGGCTGTATGCTATCAGAATTCTTGTATTCAAAGTATTTCAATATTGAACCATTTGGCAAAGTGTGATTCATTTGATCTTCCAAACCGAGGAAATGTGCCAAAGGTCTTGAAAATTTCATGACAAGTGCACTGGTAAATTTCATCATTTACCTTCATATGTTGAATATCCCAATGATTTCAAATCATCTTTCATTTCAAACTGTATCTTTCCACTAATCAATGCTACTGATAACATGTTTTTCATCTCATAACCAAACTCAGGGAAATTCAATACCCTGTCATTGAAAAGACTTTTGAATTCATAATACATGAGTGTTTAAATAATTTCTTTATCAGGATAGATTTAATCATTAAAAAATCATTTATACCCCAATTAATCAATATCCCCTCTTCATCCGTGACTGTTACATACTCATTTGCTATTGAAAACCAATATTGTTCTTGCAGTGATTTTTCTCCTCTATCCGGCAACATCATTTGCAACAATGCCATTTCCCATTTTCTCTTATTGTTTAATTGAAATACGTGAGGTAAATCAACTGTGAAATCTACTAATTTCATTCTCTCAGTAGCAAATCCCGAAGGAAGAACCAAGTAAAATTCTTCATCAATCATATTGTCTCTAATTGACTTTCAGCTACCCACTCATCAAATTGTGGAGGATAACCTCCCCATCTGATTAAATAGAAGTTTTTACCCCTCTTCTTCTTAGTTCTCAACACTTGCTGGACAACAAATGTTTTTGGAAGATACACACTCTGTAACTCTTCTTTGTAAAACGATCAACTATCTTTTCACCTTGTAGATCTTCAATTTCATACATTACTGGATATCTTTCTTTAAAGACTTTACTGATCTTGAATATTTCTTCAGTATAATTTTGCAAGTAACCTTTCTTAAACATTCTCTTTTTCAATCTCAATCTTACATAATCTCCAGTTTTGAAAAGCTTTTTATTTTTTCTGGTTTCTTTTTAGGTTTTCATTCAGATAAAATTTCTTTAAACGCATTGACAATTTCTTTTGCAGTTTTTCTTTTTAGAGGCTTTACCCACGCATACTTGCTAAAAGTATCAATACAGCACAAGAGGAATGTAATGTTGCCGTTTTCTTTTTTTAAATGCGTCATATCAACAAGATCACATTCCCTCAAATAATCAATGTTATTGGTTAGTATCCGCTCCAGTTTAAAGTTCTTTCTACTTGGTTTGTGCAGTGAATAGGCAAGACTAGTTTTACTCCATTCTTCAACATCTTTCCTTTTCAAATTAGGAATTACTTTTTTGAATTCTCTATACGCTTTATCCAAACCCCTGAGAGAACCCGGAACAGAAGGATCAGAATATAACTTTTCTAAACTCATAATAAATCAATTAACAATTCTAACAACTTAACATTTGTACACTTTTTCTTCGTCGCTTTCTTTTCTTGCACTTTCTTCCTTTTTATGATCTTTTTAGGCTTCTATAAGACAGTAAGAATCCATTCTTAATGTCTTATAGAATTGGTGATCTCTATTTATAACCTTTTCTAGACTTGTATACCATTAAAGGAGCTTCATTAGGGAAAATATTAATGCGAAATCTCATATCTTCTCCAATCGATTGAGTGAAATCACAAAGTAAGTAGCCGTACATTCTTGCCGTTGCATCATTGTAAATGTCAAGGAATGTTTTTGGAGATAACATTGAACTAATGTTCACCTAATTTCAAGCATCTCATGAATAATAACTGTATAACAACGTTCAGTCTAGGCAAATGCCATGATTAAATTGTTATCAATCTGCTCAATATTTGCAGCAGATACATCGATGAGAAGAGACTCAACGTTCAGTCTAGGCAAATGCCATGATTAAATTGTTATCAATCTGCTCAATATTTGCAGCAGATACATCGATGAGAAGAGACTTGGATGAGATAATTCATCATGCAGATTTTCAACTCGAATCTTGGTTCTATGGTTAAGTCGACCATTCTTCTTCAGCTCATCAAACATTGATTTCTTAAACGATTCTTTCACTTCAGCCAGCATGTCGGAGTTGACATAACTAATGTGAAATGATAGAAATCTGAAAGCATTATGTACCATACAATCTTGCTTATGATCAGCAGCATCAATTTGTTTTGTCCACATCTCTGTAGTTGCACATTTTTAACAATACTCTTTTGCTTTGTTGAAAATGTATTTCAGGAGAATTTCGGCATATGCTTCTTGCACTTGAACATCAATCTTTGTTGGATCTTCTTCTTGTTTCTTTTTCCTCTTTCGAATCTGCTCATCATCATCACTCGCTGGTCTTCTCCGGGATGTTTGTGGAAGCATTTTCAGCTCAGCAACCTTTCCATTTAATGCTTTCAGCATTTCTTCTTTTAGATTTATTCCCGTCTTTGATGGCTTGAACAGGTTCATATTCTCAATTTTCCATCTTCGGATTCCAAGACAGAGTCGTAGAGGGAAATCACCATTTTTCTGCAGATAGATTTCCAGCTTATCCTCATACACTTCTTCTTTACTCAACACTTCAGTGTATAGTGTTAGAAACTGCGTAATCCTGCCACCATACTACTTTGATTGAATGTGTCCTTTGTTCTTCTCAAACAGACTTTCAGCATCTTCTCAGCGGAACTGGAATTGATCGTTTATGTTTTCATCGACTATTTCCAGGAGATGAGACAGTGCTGCATGAGAAATACCCATTGATTTAACAGCTAATCCATCTTTAATTGTATCTTTCACCACTAACAACCATTTGTTAGAACCAGACTGGACAGCAAATGATGACTTGATTAGGCCCTCTTCATCTCTAACTTCATAAATTGTAGCCATGATTTTTAAGCTCCGCACTCTCTGACGACTTGTTACGACTGAAGTGATTTGGTTTTGGGTATCGATTCTATAGATTGATCGAACGTGACGTTCGAATTATTATTAACCAATCAGATAAGAGGATTTCTCATTTCTAGAATCTTGTGGAACATTCTGGAAACTTCTGGAAAGTTCCAACCAATCAGATTGCAGAATTTCTCGTTTCTAGAATCTTGTGGAACATTCTGGAATCTTGTGGAACTTTCTGGAATTTTGTGGAACTTTCTGGAATCTTGTGGAACTTTCTGGAATCTTGTGGAACATTCTGGAAACTTTTGGAACATTAGATAGTAAATATTATACTATGGTTAGTTCAGACAGTTTTTCTCTTCTTTCGCCTGTGTTTTCTGGTTGTTTTCCTACCACCATTTAGTCGCTTTCTATGCTTTCTTCTTCTCACACCACCAGCTAATTTCCTTAAACCAGTCTCAACACCTAAACCAGTTGCAGCTATGGCACTGCCTTTTGCAGCTGCTTTTGCTCCTTTTAATGCGAATTTCTTTATGGTTTGTTTACTAATATTTCTTGTCACTGCTCTTCCTCCTTGCTTAATTGCTTGTCTAACTGCTGCTTGCGCTAATGCAGACCCTATCTTTCTAAAATTTTCTAATGCTGACTTCCTTTTATAACCATCTCTCATCAACTCGGTTGCTTCCTGTTCGCCATCATTTTTTAACATATCATCAATAATCATTGAAGCAATAGTTGTTCCTGCAAGGGATGCCATTATTTGAAATCGGATTTTTGACCATATAAGAATTTATCCAATGTTTAATTTGGTACCCCAGCAGCTCTCCAGACTTCTCTAGGGATACATTGTAAAGGTTTATCTTTTTCCACCCCTCTTTCCAAATTCTCGGTTTCAATTCGCGTTGCAAGCCTGGTAATGGTGTAATGCCAATCGCTGTTTTGACGATAAAATTTTGAAGGTTTTTAAAAAGACCTTTACCTCTAATTCTCTTTGTACGCTGTTTCTTTCTACCCTGTCTCATACGCTTACCCATCTTTAATTACTAGGTGCATGCATTGTATTTTTAAGAGATTTGAGATGACTTAGATATTCTTGTAAACTTTTGTCAGATTTTCTTAGAGCCTTTATATACTTTTCTTGATCTTCTCATATTACACATTTATTAGACGGGAAACAATACAAGAGTTCGCCAGTCTACCATTACCATCTGGAAAAGGATGTATTTGTAAAAACTTTCGCAGAAATTCATGACGTTGAATATTTCTATCATCCAAGAGTTTAGCAAGTTCTTTCTTAATATCTTCATGTTTACAATATTCAAATAATTCTTCATTGAAACATGTTATTCGCTGTTTTTGCGCAAATTCGCCATAGTTTCCGTATATGATAAAGGGATGCGCTTCTTTTATTATACTAATTGTTAATCTGTTGGTATATTCTCTTATAGTTTTTAAATAGATATAGACATCATGTAAATCATCAACTTCATTTTCCGTTTCATTAATTGAATTTAGCATTATTTCTATATAATTGAATGTAGTCATCCTTTAAGACAACTTATCAATATAACATAAAACAATCAGAGTCAATTAACAGTTTTTCACCCCAATCTTTAAGGACTTTATCGTTGATTTTCATAATTAACTCTCCAGCGAGAGACAACTTTGTTGCCTCGTTTTTCTCGGAAATTTCCCCCGTTTTGTCTAACCAATAAGATTGCCGAATCATTAGAAACTTTCCCGGACTTTCCCTCAGCACAAGATTCTAAACAATGAAATTGTGGGAACTTCCCTTATAAAAACATCTTGTCTTCAAAGAGTTGATTATGGCCATGCATAGGAAATCTTGGACGATGATGGATATTGAGTATTTTCAAATATCTCCTGAATATGTCTACAAAGACTCGCTATTTTGTTGGACAACGGGAAACTTGTTTTCAACATGAACTCATGTGCTGAATATAAACTGTTAGCAGATAAGTGGAAACACACATATTGCTGACTAAAGATACATTGCGTGAGTTATCATTCAACAGTTGCTGCATCACCATGCCATGACTTCATGTTCATTTTTTAAAGATAGTCTTGACTGGAATGATGTTGGAATGCTGTGGCCGAGATATCGAACATTTGCAGATGTATTAGTATGCCATCAGTTAATATAGAACAACTTCGATGCAACATCGCACAACCCATTAGATGAGTTGAAAGAACATTTTAAATTTTTAGAAGAAACTGTGTTAATTGAATGTTAGATGTAGTTTCATCAATGCAGAGAAATAACTGTTTTTCTCACAATAAATATACATATAAACATCCAAGTGTTCTTGTGGTCTGGATTATGTTAATATAAAACTCGGACTGTGCAAGGTCTATGATAAAACAGACTAGGTGAGTCTCATAATTGTAGGATTGTTTAGCCACCTTGAATGTGGTTTCACTTACCATTACAAGTGAAGGCCGCAACCCTTTTCTCTGTTATGCTCAGATCATAAGCCATGTTGTGCTTGAAATTTGAAGAAAGTTACTATTTAATATTTGTATGAAAATAGATGAAACAGTATAATTAAAATGGATTCAGCATTTAATTCACACTTACTAGTTAGAAGAAATATCAATTATTAATTTGAAAAGAATTGAAACGGGAGTGGGATAGGAGAATTGAAACGGGAGTGGGATAGGAGAATTGAAACGGGTTTGGGATAGGAGAATTGAACCAAGAGCGGGAAATTTCAATTGAAGCAGGAAATTCAAATTAATTTATGAAACAATTATACATTTGATTGTGAAACAATTAATTAATTAAAGAATAGTACTTACCGCTTTTATTCTCAGCTTGAACTAATTAAATTCTTTTGTTTGGAGGAGAATTTATCCCTGGCGTAAGGGGAATCTCTGGGAATCCTCTTTGCGTGCTGTGCGGCTTCTGAGGTCTGCGCTGCGAATCTGATGCTGAGGAGGAGTCTTTAGTAATTAAACTCTTGTAAATCTATAGTAATTAATTATCTTTTGAGGGGAATCTCTGGGAATCCTCTTCACGTGCGGTGCGGCTTCTTAGGTCTGCGCTGTGAATCTGAGGCTGAGGAGGAGTCTTTAGTAATTAAACTCTTGTTAATCTTTAGTAATTTATTATCTCACGTAGCGGAATCTCTGGGAATCCTCTTCATGTGACGTGTCGCCACCGAAGTCTGCGCTGCGAATCTAGCGTTAGGGAGGAGTCTTTGTAATTAAACTCGTGTAAATCTTGAGCAATTGAATTATAACAATTTCTATAGAACTTGCAGCAATTTTTACAACTTTTAAACAATTTATAGATATTCTAATGTTAGTATTTAAACATGTCTTTTATTTACATAACTTTTTGTGCTTTTCCAAATTTTCTTGAGTTGTATATGTTGTTAGACATAGAGGACAGTAAAAACGCTTGTGTTTATGTTTGTGCCCATCAAAGCCTACTAAAAGACGGCTCAAGTCCTTTATCCAGCAATAGTGACTCTCACCATCCTCATTGAATACTAATAGCAAATGTACATGTTTTTTACGAAGAACTTTAGTTATCGGATGCATTTACTGGATATGTCAATCCTTCACAGTTAAGTTCATTCAAGTATCGTTGATACGGTGCGGCTCTCTCTGGATTCTGCGATCATGGATGTAGACGGGATAGAATTGCCCAGATGAAACATTTATCATCACTGTACTGTACATTAAGAACAGCCTTCTTGTTTTTGATGTATGTAGGTAGTTGCAAATACTTTCCCCAATGTATAGTTTGAGAAGTTGATAGAATAGATGGAGTTGAATATAATGAGTTTTCCGATCATGCCCCTATTTATGTTTCCATCAAAACTTGTGATGCAAATCAAAAGCACGTAGATCTAAACTGCAAAGTAACTGATAATGATGTCTCATCTAACTCGGTCTTAATAGAAGACCTTAAAGATCATTATACAAAGCGTTTTGTTTTCACTGAAGATAGTTATGAGAGAATCGTTTCAGCTGTTCAGAATGAGCAAGTCCAAGAATTCCTAACTCAAATTTCAGATGAGCTAGATGACCCCTCAATTCCTGTAGAACTGTCTGTTGCTAAGTTACGCGGTAAATTAGTCGACATTTCAAACTCTTCCTTCGATTCAAGAAAAATATTTACGAGCTCTGGCGGCAAAATTTCTAAGAAAAGAAAAAAGCCATGTCCGTGGTATGATGAAGATTGTACTAAGGCAAAAAAATCTTTGAACAAGACGAGAAAGGCATATCAAAATGCGTTGAAAAACAATTTGATTACATCTAAGGTTAGGCTGAGAGAAGAGTACTTTAGAATGAGGAGTGACTATAATAAAACTCTTAGGTTAAAACGAAAGGTTTATAATGAAAATAGGAAGAAAGAGCTGAAAAATTTTAAATCGTCATCTCCTAGAGACTTTTGGAAAATGCTCGGTGACAGAAGGAAAATAAACGGCGAAACTTTCAATAAAAACACACTTTTTTGAATACTTCAGCAACTTGCTTCAATCTAAGGAAACTCTTGAGCAAATAGAAATTAATGAACAACCCCAAAATGAGGCTGATGTTGATAATGAGGATATGGAAATGATTAACGAAATTCTTAACTCAGAAATTACCCTGGATGAAGTTAAATTAATGGTTACAAAGCTTAAGAAAGGCAAAGCATCAGGCATTGATCTTATTACTGCGGAACTACTAAAAAGTTTAAACGATTCTTTTTTAACTGTTTTCACTAAACTGTTCAACAAAATTCTCAATCTTGGGGAGTTTCCTGAAGAATGGGCTGCAGGCATTGTAGTTCTTCTTTTTAAGGGTGGTGATAAACATGATCTCGACAACTACAGAGGTATAACCCTGCTTAGTATTTTTGGCAAGCTCTTTCTAGGTATTTTATTACATAGACTTACTTTGGTTTTAGATCAACTAGATATTCTAGACGAAAATCAAATTGCTTATAGAAAAGGGCATCAAACATCTGATCACCTCTTTACATTGAATGCATTAATTCAGAAAACGTTTAATAATAATAAAAGCTTATATGTTTGTTTTGTTGATTTCAAAAAAGCATTTGATTCAATTCCACATGCCTTGTTACTGAGAAAATTATTTGCAAATGGAATCTCTGGCAGCTTTTATAAAATAATATCAACTCTTTACGCTAAGGTTAAATCTTGTGTCCGTGCTAGTGATGGTCTAACTAATTTTTTCACTTGTGCTCGTGGTGTTCGTCAAGGCTGTCTTTTGAGTCCAATGCTTTTTGCTCTATTTCTTAATGACTTAAATTCGACAATATCATCTAATTCGAACGGCGTAATGCTAGGCCAAAACGTATTTAGTACTCTATTGTATGCAGATGACTTAGTTCTCATAGCAGAAACTGCAAAGGACTTACAATGTCAACTTGATACATTAAATGACTTTACAGGCACTATTGAAATGGAACTTAATGTAAATAAAACTAAGGTTATGGTATTAAGAAAAAACAAAGGAAAGTCTAAAAAGGTAACTGAATGGCGTTTTGGTAATAAAGAGATAAAAGAATGTGAATCCTACAAGTACCTCGGGGTTACCATAAAATCAAATGGCACATTCAATGAGCATGTTGATATCATCAAACAGAAGGCTAGTAAGGCGTATTATGCCCTAATAAGTAAATGCAAAGAGTTTGACGGATTGCAACCTAGTTTGTTTCTTTATTTGTTTGATCAAACAATTCTTCCTATTTTAAGTTACGGTTCTGAAATTTGGGGTTTTGGTGATTTCATTAGTCTAGAACGTCTACACCTTTCGGCATGTAAGTATTTACTTGGTGTTAAGTCGACTACTAATTCTGACGCTATTTATGCTGAACTGGGCAGAATTTCCATTCAGGCACATAGGCATATCAACATTCTTAAGTTCCTAGCTCGTTTATCTTCCTTAAGCACCTCTGAACCAGATCGTTACGTTTGTAAAGCGTTTCTTGCTCTTTGCCATGAAGCTGACGCAGGTAGCCTTAACTGGGTCTCAAAAGCACGTGGTCTACAAGAATTATACGGAATCACCCTTTTTGATGATAATTCATTGGTAAAATCTAAAGTGAAATCTTATTTCAGAAATTCCATTATGTCTAATTTGAATGAGCACTGTGAACAAAATAGAAAACTTTGTACATATGCCCAGGTTAAGACGGTCTTTAAATTTGAAAGATATTTAGACGTTATCGTTGATTTTAAGAAGAGGCAGTGTTTATCCAAATTTAGAATGAGTGCACACAATCTAGAAATTGAAGCTGGAAGATTTGGAAATAACAGGATTCCTAGGAATGAAAGATATTGTAAATACTGCACCACAACAGGAACAAATATCTTAGGAGATGAAATGCACTTTCTAATGATTTGCCCACTATTCGAAATGGAACGAAATGTCTTCAACAATAAAATAGAAGAAAATTTCCTTTGTAAGACACTTAAGTACTTGGAATAGGTTTCTGTGGTTGCTTAGCCAAGAAGATGATAAATGCCTCAACATGTTATCTTCGTATTTGGCCAAATGCTTCAAGATAAAAGCAAATTTCCAACCTTAAGAACAACTTTCGCATGGTTGCCAGTTCCTTTGTTTTTCCTTCCATTTTAGATGTATTTTCCGTTTTTAAATAGTTCAACGCTTCTTTTTCGTGTCGTTTATGTACTTTATTATGTATTTAGTGTTGGTAGTTTAGTTTCTTTTAGATATTTGTATTTTAGATTATAATTGCTATCAGGTTAGAGGCCATTTTGGCCTAGATACCTTGTTATAAAAAAAAAAAAAAAAATCGGGAAACTTCTAGAAAGTTCTAACCAATCAGATTGTAGGATTTCTGGTTTCTAGAATCTTCTGGAACATTCTTGAAACTTCTGGAAACTTCTAGAAAGTTCTAGCTAATCAGATTGCAGGATTCTTAGGGACGCTCCCTTTTTCTGGAACATTCGGGAAACTTCTAGAAAGTTCTAGCTAATTAGATTGCAGGATTCTTAGGGACGTTCCCTTTTTCTGGAACATTCTGGAAACTTCTAGATTGCAAAGGTTGTTAAATTGGAAACGAGGCTAGCGGTTTCAGACAAGGATTGTAAGAACTCTTGAGGTTTGAGAAACCACATTAAAACTCGTCGCACTATAGCGCAATCTGATGACATCATTGATGACACCCCTGTGAGACTCTTGAAAACGAGGCTGGAGAAACCGTCGCGCTATATTAAAACCATCGCACTACAGCGCGACCTGATGACGTGGTATGAGAAATCAACATACTAGATTAAATCGTCGCACTATAGCGCGACATGATGACGTCACTGATGACGTCATTGGTAGTAAGAGCCTCGTGATAGTATGGCCACCGCTTTGCAACCTACTACAAGTGACTAAAAAACCAGCAGTCGCTAGTTCATTAATGAAACCCTGTTTTCATGATAAGGAAAATGTACTGCCTTTCCTGTTTTCATGAAAAGGAAAATGTACTGCCATTCCCGAATTTCAACAGCAATACCTTGGCAGAAGAAATGGCACCAGAAGGCAAAGAGAAGACAGTTTATGATGACGTATGTATCATTTGATGTATCTATATATTTCTGTAACTTAGTACTGATACTTTCAATGCGTAGGTTCAAAACATACTTAACATTTGCATTCTAAAATGTCTATTCACAGATAAAACGAATAACGGTTTGCTGGTGCTAGGCACTGATCTCTTAAAAAAAGTCTTTTTTCGAGATCAGTGGTGCTAGGTAGCAGAAATTTCCGTTACAAAACACACTATACAGTTCAGCTTCAGTTCATCAAGCATATTTTCCTAGAGACATGACTCTATGAGACATAGTCTATCATGAGAAAAAAATGCTGGAATTCCAAGGGACATAATGTGATTCTGATATCAAGGCCTTGAACCAAACTTGCTACCATGTAGACTGTGAAATCACTATTTTTTAGGCTTTGGTGGCTTATTCATCTGACACCAAAATAGTTCGTCCAACTGATCCAGAAATAGTCAAAATATTGGAGTTTTTAGCAAAGCAAAATTTCAAGGCCGCTGTATGTAGCATCGTAGCAGTGCAGGAATTCTTTTATGTTGCATTTCAGTGGAGCAAAGAAAAGGGTAAGTACAATAAAGTTTAAAGTAATTCAGATGACATTGTTTGGAAATTAGATTGGCCTTACATGCAACAAAATTGTAAATGAAATCAAAAAGGGTAATTTCAAATCATGTCTGTCTAATGTCAACTGAAGGGCATTTACCATTCTGGCCAACGTTATTGGTTTCAAAATTTATTCCAAAACATCTCACATACCAATTTTCAAGAAAAGCGGGATACATTGCGAAAAATGTTACTTAAAAGGGTTTCGTCTGATACTTCTAGAGTAGAACGTATACACAATGTATACATGCGATAATATGGAAATAAGCCAATCAGAAAGATGTGACTTATTTGGCATTGAGAAATCAACACAACGGATACAATGAGATTATCTATACCAGTGGTAGAAGATAAAGGAGAGTGCCATAAAAAACGAGTATCATAAAAAACGTTGCTAGCATGGTTGTTAAGTTGTTGCATAACATTTTTCGCAATGTGTCAGATATTTCTTTTAATTTTGAAGTCTTGCACTCATCAAAGGCTGTTAACATACAGATTTCTAAAACTTAAAAAAAATTTTCCTAATTAATCAATAGCAATACTGAATTTGGGCCACTATAAAAATCGGTTGTACTATACAAATCACTCACAATACAAATCGTTTACTCTGAAAACTATAACTGTTCAATATCTGAAATAGATTCATCTGAATCTCCCAAAGACAGAGGAAAATCATCGTGAGAAAAACTTTCATCATCGCAAATATGAAAGGATTGATCTAGGGCACTGGCCATCCAATCATCTCAACTTTCATTCCACTCCTCATTTACGGCCACAAACTTGTTTGCTTCCTCTGCCTTGTCACCACAAATATCATCAAATACATCTTTGAAGATCAAAACAACTTCACCAGCATCTTTCTTTGTTAGTATAGATGTTTGTTCAAGTACAAAAGAAACACTATATCAGAGATGACGTTGTCTGTAAAACAAGTAAGAAACTTTGGATCTGTGACCAAGTGTGTTGACTTCACAATACTTTCAATTTTCCATTTGTACTCATTCATCAACTCTTTATCATCTTCATCGACAGATCTTACAGGAATCAATTTTTCTTCTGTGACTGTTTGAAAAGATTGTTTTGGAGCAGAACAGCCCTCTTCTTCACCAACACATTTGCACACACTTTCTCAAAACAAACAGCAGTGTAAAGCCTGTGGTTTCAAAACCCTTTCTGAAGCAACAAAGGACCGTAAAGGGCCTCTCTGTAACAAGAGTCCTTTAACGATGCATAGGCTTTAATTTTATCTGAGGCCTTGCCCAACTGTATACCAGCTATTTTTGGTGAAATAGCTTTCTCCATACTGTACAGCCTTGCAAACTTGTCAGTTACATTGGAAAGCCAGAAAGAAGTCAAAATAAGAGGGTTTTAAGGGGAATCCGTCATTCTGCGAGGGCTAAAATACTATAGATATGTTAAGCAACTCTTGAGGGCTGGACCAAAGTGTTATAGCTTGTTATAGCCTATTGTACAACATCAAACATAAGCATTCGCTCTTGCTAAAGGTTAATGTACAACATGAAGCATAAGCATTCGCGCTTACAATAGCCTAATGTACAAGATCAAGGATATGCATCCCGTCTAGTTATAGCCTAATGAACCACATCAAGCTTAAGCATTGGCTCTTGCTATAGCCTACTGTACATTATCAAGCAAAAACATTCGCTCTTGCTATAGTCTTATGTACAACATCAAGCATAATCATTCGCTATTGCTACAGCCTAATGTAGCTACAACAGCCACCATAAAAATTCTTGCGTGCTATAGCCTAGTCTTAGCAGATAAAGCATAAGCACCCACTCTTCATATAGCGCAATGTAGAACACCAAGCATAAGCATTCACTCTTGCTATGGCCTAATGTACAACATGCACCATAAGCACTTGCGCTTGCCATAGCCTAATGTACAACATCAAGTTTATGCATTCCCTCTTGCTATAGCCTAATGTACAACATCAAGCATAGGGCATTGGCTTTTGCGAAAGCCTAATTTTCAACATCCAGCATAAGCATTCGCTCTTGCTATTTTATGAAATAAAAGGTTAGTTATTAATTCAGGAAAACTTGGAAGAAAAAGACGGACTTTGGCTTTTCTGTATATTTCAATATTATAACTAAGTACGAACTTAACTTAAAACCAACTATTGAATTAACTCTAACATTTTCTATGTACATGTATATAAAGTAGAAACAAGGAAACGGAATATAATTTTCTACCTACGTAAAAATAAATAAGGATGAGTAATAATAGGAAGAAAACTAGAGGTAAGAGGAAAAAACGAGGTATGAGTAACCTAGGTGGAAAAACCAAATCAATAGAAAGGGAACACCTATGCTGCACTATGATGCACGACCTACGACCATGCACGGCAAATATCCCCAGGAGGAAAAACAAACCAATGAATGGAAAAAAGAAAAATGCAAAAACTAAGATTGCCTTAGTAGAGTAAAAAGTTAAAATGATATAGACTAATGAACACAGTACGCTAAAATAGCCCCCCCCCCTAGAATACAAGGCATTCGATACAAAAATAAGCGACACATGATTAAGAATACGAATATACTAAACTGCAAATATTGCTGAAAAAGTTAATATTTTAAAATACTGTTCGAATCCAAAGTTTTTTATTTTTCATTTGAAAGCAATAAAAGTTCCGGAATACTGAGAATGTCAATGTCTGAAGCAATTCGGGAAATGTACACGACGTCCCAAGGGAGTTGTATGATGTTGAGGATTCGGAGATGAAGCAGATGACGTTGCAGTTGATTGCGGTGTGGATGCAGGGGTAGCTGTAGAGGGTGGTACGATGATGAAATCGGAGACAAGATAAGTCGGTTTTAAACAATCAAGGCTAACAGTTTGATGTTTGTCCTTGATTTCAAAGCGAAGTGAGACAGGCTGTAGTTGTTGCATTGCATGTTGAAGAGGGTGCAAATAATTTAAAGGTTCGAGATCAGAGTTTGCTGTTGACGGTGGTGTACATCTGAGAAAGCAATGTTTTGTTGATGAAGCCTTTGTCTTTCAGCATACAGAAAATCTTGACATGCTTTCTTTTAAGTTGTCAAAGAGTTGTCTTGGATCAGATGGTGTATTGAACAGCAAGAGTGTTGCAAATAGTAGACGCATCTGAGTTGGCATCTGAAGAAGACTTGCTTCTTCAAGACAGCTTATGAGCTGTCTGTCATCTTCCAAAAGACCCAGGGCTCTGGCTGCATCCCTAAATGTAGAGCAGACTTGGCCATTGACAGTGCGCAGTGCTTCAAATGAGGTAGCACCAGGAACATGAAGCAGAAGTAGCCTTAATGCAAATCTCTGTGGATCAGAAGGCTGCACTTGGTACATTCTACCAATGACCTTGTGATGACGTTGTCTTTCCCTCCATTGTTTTGTTCTCTTGTCAAATATATAGTGCTCAGGAATTTCATGATAGAGATACTGACTTGCACGCTGGTCTCTGCTGTTTACCTGAAACCACGCAGTTAGAGTAGAGTCAGGATACCTTTCAAGAGCTTGTTCCTTATTTCCTTCACGGAAATAGACTCGCTGCTGCATTGGAAGGTGAACTGCTAAGCGCACAATGGTATGGCTAATGTTATGGAGTTTGTATGAGAAAATCCTGAACAGAGCTTGGTGCGGGCCAACGTATCTAGCACTGAGATATTCGAGGATCTCGTCATGATCGACAACACCCTCTCTGAGCTCCATATGTGCTGAATCGTAGCCTTTGTGGATGTATTTGAAAATGTATTTGATACACTTTACACTGGTGCAGGACTCAACATTTGTATGACAGTCGTATTTCAGCAGAACAGCTTTATTGTATGGCACAACGAATGCGTGATCGATAGTGTTATTACCCACCGTAGCAGTAAATTGACATCGTCTTCTGTACAAAGGATAACCTTCGACTTCAAAGAGTGTTTGTGCATTGATGGGCTTTGGAAAGATTTTCGTGCATCGGTTGTCTACCATGCACACTCAGTGTGGATTGAAATCACCACAAGGTCCATGAATCATGTGCTTTCTGACCTTAGCATAGAGTTCTGGGTGTTGGTCTGGGTCAGGAATCTCTGCTGATATGAGTGCATCGATATGGTCAGCTGTTCTGGGCTTGTCTTCTTCAGTGAAGAAAAGAAGCATGTGTGCATGAGGCAAGCCACTTTTCTGAAATTCGATGGTGTAGACGTAAGCAATTACACGCCCAAATTTATGCCTAAGAAGTATATCATCTTTGAGCGCGTGGAACTTTATCATGAAAACCCTTGTGACAATGTCAGGAAGGTCACTTGCATTTTGATGGGGAAGAAGTTTCTCTGTTATCTCACACCATCTTGGGTTTGTGGTCATGGTAAGGAAAATGTCTGGTTTCCCATGAGTACGAACCAACGTTATTGTATCTTGAAAATTCTGATGTACGTAGCGTTGGCTGCCTTTGAATGATGATGGGAGAATGATTATTCTTCCAACACCGCTGTGTTCTGCCTCAGCTGGGGCTCGGACGTGGTGCATGAATCCCTGATATGACTCTGCACAAAGTTGGGCTTGATGTGTTCTGATATAGTGCAGATCTTGACCTGCAATTTTAGTGTATGCATCCACCAAGTATTGTTGGAACAGAAGTCCCCCACGGTGAATTGCAGAGAAGCCATCTCTTACAGCAACACGATAAGCATAGAACTGAGAGAGTGTGATGCGTTGTCTTGCATTAGTTTGTCCTTCCTCTCTCTGGTTTGCATTCTGATTTTGCTGTTGCTGTTGATGTTGATGAAGTGTGTTATGCAGAAGTGCTACGTTAAACAGAAGTTCTGGGTCCCAACCAAACTCTGCATGAAAGAAGAGCAAAGGATATGTCATCGGATCTGCGTGTTCCGATATTACACTGATGTTCTGAGTTTGTCGCAGAGTCCTGTCATAAATAATGAACTCTCGTTGTGAGGGATTTGGTGGTGCCTCATCCTCTCCAACATATACAGCAGCAACTTCAGTGGTTGTTGGATTGTCATATCGTCTATCTTGTCCAGGCCTACTTGTGATAAGCATTCTGACTGGACGCACAACTTCATTGGCTGCGGCTGCACGATTTCTCTCCTCTTGAAAAACCTCTCCCATGGTTTGATAGCTCTGTGTGTATCAATTGACGTTGTTAAGTTCTTGTGAAAGTAGCCTTAGCACTTGATGATTAAGTAGCTGATTGTCAGGATTGGATGTCCTCTCAGCCATGGCCTGACTACTGTCGATGATATACAGTTATCCATAATGAGGCCGTTCACCCTGCTGTGGTAGTGCTGGGCCAGTGAGATGATATGCCTGTCCATGCATGGTTATCACTCTTGGTCCTCTACCAGCATGTTGATTGAAATCAGCATACCATGATGCCATAGCAAGAGCATTGTTGTATCTCCGTATGTGTTGCCTGAAATTGGTGGAGTTTGCAGAGTTACCAGAGAAAAGCTCAATGACTTGCTGGGATGGAGGAGTTATTGCTGGCAAGGCAACCTTTCCATCATGACAACACTTTGTGAATTTGTTGGCCGTAGTTTTTTCTTGCAGAAAGTATTTTGCATGACATTTGTCGCATTCCTGGTTCATAAGGCCAATGTAGTGCTGTTGTTGGTGCTGCTCGACATGAATTGGCACTGGTACTTCTGCACGTTTATGAAGATACTGTGCATCTTCTTTTTCGTTGTTATCTGTAGCCTCCTCTATGCGATGTCGTTGTCGTAGTGTTCCAACCAGTTGTGTATTCGTTAATCTCTCTCTCCGTCCCGAAAGAGTTCTCCTTGTAGCAGTACGAGGCATGTTTGCTAAATAATGTGAAGAAGGGGGAGAATGGATCGTTTGGCTCATAGCATTAGACAGAGGAAAAAAAAGAAAAGGTTGAAAATAGAATAGTCTCTTGAGGCAACAAAACAGAAATGTAATTTACTTCAACAAATGTAAGCATAGTGTCAAAATGAATACAATTATCGAAATAAAGACATGGACGTTCTCATACATAAAATTAAAAGTATGCTGCTTGTCAAAGCTTTCATAACAGTTTAGGCTTGTAGTTCTGAAACTAATATCTTATTCCCTAAACTGCACAGAATGACGGGCTGGACAAGCCTGTGCACAGAAATGAAGCACAATGTTCTGACATGTCTTACAGTTGATAGACTGTGAAGTCCACACCCCCTTTCTATAGATGCCTTATCACCATGAGGCCTGTACCAACTAACAGAAGCAAATTTCATCTCCGTCCCCTCTCTTGCCTTGTTATTTTCCATGAGAACAATCATAACTGTGAAGAAGTACTCAATTTTTGCAAAAATATGGCTCTGGCGTCTTCCTCTCATTCACAGCAAAGTACACCTTTGAAAACCAAGACCTGTCAGATCTGCTCATTGAGGAATTGAACCAGAAACCATTTACATGACAGTGACCATATTTATCAAAACTATGTGACACATGTAATAGTTTTTCACCCAAGATGCTTTGCAAATGTTGCTTCATGGCATCATAAGGTTCATCTGCCATAGTCTTACCTAGTCTCTGTGGAGGGAGTAACTGAGCTTCTTTGAAATCAAAGGACAATGTGCAACTATGAATCCAAAGTTCTCTCTCAAATGCAGAATTAATTTTCTCTCCAGGTTCTGAAATTAATCTTTCGACCCTTGGTCTTTCAATTTGACCTGAATGGTCATTTTTAGCAACATCTTCATAATCTGATTCAGCTACTTCCAAACGCATGATAGCATCACCTCTGTCATAGTATTCCACTTTATCTAGTGCAGGAATGTCTTTGAGAATTTCTGCAACATATAATTTCTGTTGCATTGCAATATTAATGGGTATATTCCACTTTTCATATAGTTGTCCAAATAGCATGAGATGTTTTTTAATTTTTTTCATTCAGATCTAAAACTTCCTGAACAGTTATACTATATCTAGAGCTGATTTCCATTATCTGACACGTTACCACTAAGCTTTTATAATTTGGAATGAGTTCATAAAAGCATGACCTTGCATATACCACTGCAAAAAGCAACTACTGCTGTGCAGTGAAACAATCCAAGGTTACCTTGTCCATAAAATTACTGGGCAGTCTGCCACAGCCAGAGGGAACTCAATGTTTTTATTCTTTCTCGCAATGTCTCAACATCTCTAATTATGCCTTCATCTGACTTACTGTCTGTTAGAATCTCCTTCTTTATTAGACCAAGCATAAGTGCATACAAACCAGTCAAAATGAAAGAAGTTCTTCTCAGCTTATCTGTTGACACTCCGGCTATACCAAAGGCAAGCCAATATTTATAGTTCACGGCAAGCAAAGAGCGCAATAAATGTTAATTTAAGGCAGATTGAGAAAAGGACAGTAGAGGTATACTGTCAGGAAGAATGAGCTAATAGGCTCAAAATTTCAACTTTAAGTTGAGAACAAAAGGCGAAGTTCTTAGGCAATCAGAAGAATCCTGCAATGCTTGTAATAAAACCACTGCAAATAAGATTGCCAGCAAAAATGGAGTTCATAACTCTGAGTTGCACAATCAATATGATCAACAGAAAAAGACATCCGATAATATACTGAAAGCTCAAAGCTCACTTTCAGCTGAGAATATAGAGTTAAAGAACGAAATAAAAGCTCTTCGAATGGATAAAGAGAAACAAAAGAATGCATTCAACGACCTTGAGCAATATGGCAGACGGGGAATGCATAGAAATTAGTGGCGTTCCCCCTAAAGATGGTGAAAACACTGAAGACATAACTGTTGCCATTGTGAAAGAGATTGGTGTGCATATAGAAAAGAATGATATCTCGGCTTGCCACAGAGTCAAGAAATCAAAAGGTGACCCTATTATTCTCGTTAAATTTGTGAACAGGAAGACTAAAGAAGAATTGATGGTGAAAAGAAAAAGCCTGAAAGGAAAGACAGCTGGGTCTCTTAAGCTTACCAACGATGAGACAAAGATGAACGGTAAGATATTTGTTAATGAATCTCTAACTAAGATGAATAGAGATCTGTTTCGCTCAGTTCGTCTGCAGTGTGAAGAACGTGGTTGGAAGTTTTTTTGGTCAAAAAATGGTGTTATCTTTGCAAGGAAGGATAAGGATACCGCAACAGCTAGAATTTCAAACTTGGTAGATCTAGAAGAAAAAATAATCTAAATTCAATAGGAATATCAATACATATTTACAATTTTCTAGTAATGTAGTTTCTTCATAGTGTAAATACCGTTTTTCCGATTTTTTTTTTTATGAGATTTTGTACCCTAGACTCACCCTAGACCCGGTGATAAGATAGAAAAAGGTTTCAAATGTCCCAAATGTTTCAAAAGGGTATTTGATAATCAAAAATCAATCTGTTGCGATAAATGTGACAATTGGTACCATTTCAAATGTTCATTGATTGATTCGGTAAGATTTGACTTTTTTGCTGAAAACTTAAGCTCCATTTGGCTTTGTAAGTCATGCTTACACGAAGCTCTACCTTTCCAATCGCTTAACGAAAACCAGTTTCGTAATACATTAGCTAATCCAACAAATAAGTGTGAAAAATTACTTAAGGCAATTATGTCAGTAACAAATGGTTTTATCAGGAATGTAATGTATGTAACAAAACTGTTCGTGACATTAGTAAAGCCACTCCCTGCAATGATTGCAAACATCTGATTCATCGAAAATGTTCGGCATTTCAGTCCTGGCAAACATCGGATGTGAATAGAATTTTAAATCAATGGTGTTGCTTGACATGTTGGGGATCTAAGTTTCCTTTTTGCGATAATGACGATCAACAGTTAACGTCGCTAACCTTTAACTCTAATTTAAACTGTCCATGTAAAGGAAATGACTTAAAACTTGAAGACTATCGCTTGTTTGATTTGCTACAATTCAATAAACTGAAATTAAAAGAAAATGACCTTCTCTTTGATACGATAATGATAACTATGCTAAATTCCATACCGATTTTGACTAGTTTACAAGCCATAACTTTCATCAACTATCAAAGAGCTCAAAGCCATACGAGGGTAACAGGTTTAGCTTATTGCATACTAATATTCAATCTTTGCTAAAAAATAAAGATTCTCTTAAACTATTGTGCAATGAACTCGACCATAATTTTGATGCTATAGCTGTAACCGAAACCTGGCACAATAACTCAAACAAACATAATTTCGAAAATTTAGTTATCCTGGGATTTCAAAATTACATTGGCCAAAAAAGCTTGGAGGTTCTGGTTTCTTTTTGTCTGAATGTTTAAAGGTAACGATACGTTCTAAGCTGAATAAAACTTTTAAGAATGACGAGTGTGAGTTTGAGGCTTTCTGGGTTGAAATCGACAAATCAAAGGATAAAAATATAGTGTTGGCAGCGATTTATAATCACCCACGAAAGAATCCTACTGAATTCTTAAATTACTTAGATTCTACATTAAAAAAGCTCAGTAAAGAAAATAAAATTGTTCTAATAAGCGGAGACTTCAACATTGATTTTTTGCGCTTTGATAGAAACATCTATGCTGAAAAATTTTTTGAACCTGATGTTTTCTAACTTCTTTCAGCCTCTAATTCTTCAACCCTCTAGGTATGTAGGTAATGAGCGCCCATTTCTGATTGATAATATTTTTATAAACTCGGTAAATATTAAAGTTAGCAGCGGTAATCTTATTTCAAAGATATCAGACCATATGCCAAATTTTGCTATTCTTAACCTAGAAGTTGGCAAGAAAAAAGGTGATGTTATTATAAAACGTAATATGAAAGGCTTAAACAAAATTGAATTTATAAAAGATCTAAAGTCAACTGACTTTAGATTTGTAAACAACTCAGTCTCTACTCTTG
Organism: Chrysaora quinquecirrha; assembly: GCA_014526335.1. Classification (NCBI taxonomy): domain Eukaryota; kingdom Metazoa; phylum Cnidaria; class Scyphozoa; order Semaeostomeae; family Pelagiidae; genus Chrysaora; species Chrysaora quinquecirrha. The sequence continues at coordinate 91,385 of JACTAT010000115.1, forward strand.
AAGATAAATATACGCTTTTTCATGAAAAGTTTTTTAGCATAGTAGACAAGCACGCCCCCCTAAAAAAGCTATCAAATAAGCAAAGGAAATGGAATTGCAAACCATGGATTACAAACTGTATCTTAAAATCCATTAAAATAAAAAATAGATTGTATAAAAAGTTTCTTAAATCAAATGATAACTTCTTGTACCAACGATATAAATATTACAGAGATATGTTGATCCATCTAATCCGTAAAAGTAAACGTAATCATTATAATAACTACTTCGAAAGCTTCAAAAACAATTCGAAAAAGATTTGGAAAGGCATAAATGAACTTATCAATAGGTCTAAAAGCAAAAACTCTGATAAAATTGAGATAAAAATCAACAATAATATAATTAATGATAATATAACGATTGCAAACCCTTTTAATGGATATTTTACAAGTATAGCAAGTAACCTAGTAGACAAGCTTGGTGTAACAATTGTAAATTACGAAAACTACCTAAAAAACCCAATATCAAAATCGTTTTTTATTTCTCCAGTTGCTCCAAATGAAGTAAAATTTGTAATTGATGATATAAAAGAGACCAAAGCTGCTGATTCTTATGATTTGCCCCCTTAACTGATTAAATTAAGCTCCGAATCTATATTAACTCCGCTAACACACCTAATAAACCTCTCGTTTAGCTCTGGTTATTACCCTAAAGTTTTAAAGTATGCTAAAGTTATTCCTATATTTAAATCAAAATCTCTTCATGAAGTATCTAATTATAGACCAATTTCACTGTTACCTTTCTTTAATAAAATCTGTGAAAAACTAATGTATCAACAACTTATAAAGTTCATTGATGATAACAAAATAATTTGATACTGTCGACCACGAAATACTCATTAAAAAACTTGATTACTATGGTATTAGAGGTACAGCACTTGAATGGTTCAAATCGTACCTGAGTGACAGGACGCAACGTGTAAGTATTAATGGACAGCTATCAGAAGGTCTTAATATTAAGTATGGTGTACCACAAGGTAGTGTTCTTGGACCCTTGTTATTCCTACTATATATAAATGACATTCCATTTTCTTCCAAGTTCTTAAAGTTCCACCTCTTTGCCGACGATACGAGTATCTTCTATGCAGATAAAGATATAAATAAACTAGAAAGAAGATTAAATAATGAACTTCAAAATGTTTCAGATTGGCTAACTGCGAATAAGTTAACATTAAATCTAAGCAAGTCTACTTTTCTAATAATTCACCCTTCTAAAAAGAAATTGAATAAGACTATTGATTTAAAATTAAATAACGAATCTTTAAAGGAAGTACAAGAGGCAAAATATCTGGGAGTTCTAATAGACAGAGAGCTTGATTGGAAGTCTCACATTAAAAATATAAATACAAAAATTGCAAAGGGCATTGGAATCTTAAGTAAAGTAAGACATTCTTCCCACAAAGAGTACTTCTAAATATCTATAATGCATTTATACTTCCAAATATTCTCTATGGTCTTTTAAATTGGGGTAGTGCATCTAAAACAGCCCTTGACCCACTTAATAAAAAATTAAAAAAAGCTGTAAGGTTAATAACTTTTAAAAGTAAAACTGAGCACAGTAAACCCCTTTTTAAACATCTCAACTCTCTAGATCGTTATGATTGTTACAAACTTGAATGTGCTAAATTCATGTATGATGTGAATAGTTCTAAAACTACTTTTGGGAACTTGTTTAAAAAAGTCAAAGACATTCATAACTTGAACACAAGGCATGCTAAGTCAGGAAAACTCTTCAAACCGAATTTTAGATCAAACTATGGTAAACGTTTCATTACAAATGCTGGTGTTGATATTTGGAATTCTATTCCTCAAAATATTCGTCAGTCGGCATCAAAAACGTCCTTTTCTAGAGCCTTCAAGAAATTCCTGATTTCAAAATACTAACACCTGTTTAAATAACATATAGGCATCAGACAAAAATATTTAGTTACAAGACTAAAAGCATTCCACCCCCCTCCTTATCTTATCATTTTGTTTATTTTTATTTTTATTTTCAATTAATTTTAATCTTATTCTTTAATTAGCGACTTTGATTTAGTTAATTTTTATTTTTAAGCTTAGAAATAAAAAGTAGTAATATTAATTCATATTCATTTTGTGTATGCTATTGTAACAAGATTGATTAAATTCACGTACAAAATGGCACATGGCTAGAAAGCCCTCTCTGGGTTATTTCCATGTGTCATTCAGCTGCTTTTATGGATACAACTACTGTTTTTGTAATAATTTAGAAATGAATTTTGAATGTATTAATTGTATCGAACTAAATGAGTTTAAAAGAGTATTTTTCTAAATAAGCTGAGAATACACAATGAAACTTGAAACTAGTTGTGCGAGACACATCAGTAGATGGAAAAGAGCTTGCTCTGCAAGCATATCTAAGTGTTTTTGTTGAGGAAAACTGCACTGCTTGAGAGAAATAGTCATTTCCAACAAAACATTTTCACTAATGCAGTGGAATTGGGTTCTTTACCTTCTTCTAGTTTAGGTGCTGTATATGAGTGAAGCAAAAGTCTGTATTAGAAAAGAACTCAGATTTTGCCACTTAATGTGAGAGACATCAGTAGATAGAGAAAGCCTTGATCTACAACCCAATCTAATTGTTTTGTGGAGCAAGCCTGCATTTTTTAGCAAATTCAGTTTTCAAACAGTTATCACTCATGCAATTGAGTCAGGTCCTTTAACTTTTTCGAGTTTAAGTGCTGTAAATCACTGAAACGAAAGTCTGTAGAAGAAAAAAACAAACATTTTTGCCAGCTCTGTTAGACACATCAATAGAAAGAAAGAAGATTGCTCTAAAACCTTATCCAAGTTACATTTTTTGGACATTTTCAGCAAGTTACATTTTTTGGACATTTGGCTATTTTCAGCAAGATATTTCCAGTTAAGCAGCTGAATCCTTCTTCTAGTTTAGCTGTCATAAATATGTAAAACAAAAGTCTGTAAATAGACAGGGCAAGTACTCCTACCACCTAACATCCTGCCTAACGTTTGTTTTTATCACGGATTCTTGTAAAGGGGACTTTACCCTATCGGAATCTGCCAGGTACATTTTTTGGTAACCCCCAGTTGTCACGTGATTCATGACGTCATTTGCTCTACAATATTCGCCAAAAAACAGCTATATCTTCATACAAAATGCATTGAAAAAAGAAATAGTGGTATTTTTGTGCCCCTCATGACCGGGCGATCACTTTGATATACTTGTGGAGGCTTCCTTATGATGAAATTAACAAATAGCTAGCTTAAGGCTTCCATATGATGAAATTAACAAATAGCTACTAAAAATGCGAAAAGTAAAAACAAAGAATGAATGAACTAGATACCATACTTAGCCTGATAATGATCCTAAACTAGAGGGCAAAATTAGCAGTATTACAGTTTCATTAGAAATAAGATTCCATGAAGGACTGCCTCTGTACGTTAAGGTTTCCAGACCATATCTGTTTGTAAAAGGTCTGGTTATCTCAAAATGAGATGATCAAAGATTATACGTTGAAGTATCAGTGAGAAACAGCTCTTTCATGAGATCTGGATTTAAACTATTTAATGTTTTGAAAATCTCAATAAGAAGTTTTTGAATATTAAGTTGATGAATAGTTAACGAACCATCTATAGGTAGCAATTTGGTAAAGTTCAGGGAATAGTGGTTAAAGGCTATTCTTAAAGCTCTTTCGTGTATAGAGTTAACTAACGTATTGTTTCTCGTACTACAAAACATCCAGACTAGGGGACAATAGTTAAACTGAGACATTACAAAACTTTCATAATTAAGACCCTTTTCTCTTAAGTTAGGTATGGGGCTAACCCGGCTAAAGCACTGAGTTTTTTACCAGCATTTTTGCAGATTGATTTAGTATGTTTATCAAAGGAAAGTTGCTTATCTAAGGTGACACCTAGTTGTTTAGCTTCATTTACTTCTTCTACAGAATTGTCATTTATCTTTATTTCTGCTTTCTCTGGTATATCGTTTATACTTTCAATAATCATTAGTTTGCATTTGTCCTCATTAAAAACCATCAAGTTATTTTTAAACCATTTGTTCAGTTCTCTTATTTCATTACTCAAGGTATTTGTAATTAAATTTGTGTCTCTTCCTTTAATCCAGATTGTGTTATCATCGGCATAGTTGCATAACTCACTATGTTCAAGAAAGAGGATCATGTCGTTTATGAATATATTAAAGAAAAGAGGGCCAAGTACAGAGCCTTATAGTACCCCTTCTTTGATCCTGGTCCATTCACTATAATTTGAATTTATTTTCACTCTCTGCTTTCGCTCCTGTAGATAACTTTTAACCAATTTCAGAGCACTCATATTAAAACCATAAGCATCGAGCTTAGCAACAAGTGCCTCAAGGGGAAGGCAGTCAAATGCTTTTGAAAGGTCCATGAGAATGAAACAGTTTTCTAACTTCTGGTCCAAATTTTTCTGAAGATTTTCAGTTAATCTTATCAGAGCATGTTGGGTCCCATAGCCCTTTCGAAAGCCACAGAGCCACGGGGAGAGTTTATATTCCATATATTTATTTATTTGATTAGCCATTATTTGTTCCACGAGTTTGGAAGTCGATGGAAGAACACTAACTGGTCGATAGTTAGCTTTTGAAGTTGTGCTGTCCTTTTTGTGGATTGGAGATAGGTCAGCACATTTAAGTTCTAATGGAAAATCATATTCATCAACACTTTTATTAAACAGATATTCGAGATATGAAGTAATAAGATCAATAGATGTTTTTAGAATTTTAGAGGGTATATCATCGGATTCTGTTGCTTTTTTAGTGTTTAACTTTGATATTTCAATTTCGATCTCAAAATTATTAGTCTTTTTGAAAATAAAAGCAGAAGTTGTTAGTTGATGTTAATCCTTAATTTTCTGAATGCTCGAATGATCTTTATATTTTTTAATTATTTCCAGGATATCATTACTATCGCTTTCTGAGCAGCTTTTTAGACAATTTCTTTTTTGCAAGTTAAGAGATTCTGTGATATTTATAAAATAATTGTTCATAATCTCTGCAATTTCGTTATACTGGAAATAATTCTATCATTTTCAACTAAGATAATTTTGTTATTCATAAGGTTCTATTGTTGAAATGGGCTTTTAAAGTGCGCCAAAATTCTTCAGTCTGTTACAAAATTGAAGTTTAAGGTACAATAGTAATGTCTTTTGGTTTTTCAACTTCACGCATTGATTTCTTAGTTTTTTATATTTCTCCCAATTTTCAGTTGATCTTTCTTTGTAAAATTGATTTTTTGCTTTTGACCTTGTAAAATCTGTTTTTTGCTTTTGGTCTTGCCAGTTTCTTTAATTGTCTGTTTATGAAAGGAGCGTTATTTGCTCTTATCATTTTCTGTTTTAAGGGTGCATGATCTTGAAGAGTGTCAGAAAGAATCTTTGAGAACATGCCGTAGTTTAAGTTTGTTGAGCTATAATAATTTAATTTGCTGCCTAAGTCTTCTTTGAAACTTCTGTATTAAAGTTTTTATAGTCTCGATACTTGAGTTTAATTGGCTCAGCTTTGTTTATGTGAGTCTTCAGTACTGTCGCTGTTAATTTATGGAAATCAGAGAGCCCAGTTTCAACAGTTATTGTGTTATTGAAACTATATTTTTTATTTGTTAGAATAAGATCAATGCATTTAGGGATGTTACTTTTAAAGCATGTTGGTTCTTTGACAAGATTGCAGAGATCATATACCTTCATGAAATTTTCAAGTGTCTCATTTGCTGTTTCTAGATTGAAATCCCTAATATTATAAGAGTATTGTTGAATGTCAGGAGGTAGTCTAATGCTTTTCCTAACTCATCTAAAAAGTATTTGCTATCTTGGTTTTGGGAATGGTAAATACAAATACATAGCTACTTTTGCTTTCGAAGATTTAATTCAAGAGTTATCACTTCCATATCATTTGGCAGAGTATTGACAGAAAGTTGATGAGATGGAATATCATCATTCACAAAAGCAGTAAGCCCCGCCACCTATTTTTCTGTCCCTGCGATATGGTTTCGTTTAACCTCTGCAAGCAAATTGGGCATCTGGAAAGGTATTATCTATTTTGTTTCTCATATTAATAGGATATCCAGATTGGAGTTTATGATACTCATAAGGGCACTTAATTTGTTAGGTATAGAATTGATATTTATATGCCCAATAGACATGCACTTTGGGTTTTTAGCTGATCCTCTGGGTTATCAGTGTTTCCAGCATTTAAATCACAATTTTTTGAGCAATTGGTATTGCTATCGAAAATAGAATTATCAAAATCACTTACTTTCTTATTGTGTAGATCATTGTTGGAATTGTTGGTATTTTATGATATTGTAGTTGAAGAGCAACCTAGTCAAACAGTTGGTTGGAAAGTTGTTGAGAAAGCTGTTTTTACAGAGTCAATAATATTTTTAGCAAGTTTAGATATTCCAGGTTTGTTAAGATGAAGTTCAAACCAGAGAATGTTAAATTATCATTGTCTATAAAAATTATTTCTTTTTTGGTGCACAGGTCTTTTAGGAGATTGTTGGCTTTATAAATTTCTTGGTTTAAGTGAGTATTGTCTTGTCGATGGATGATGCTTGATATGAAGACTTTAGTGTTTGGTGACTGGGAGGAAACTGTGTTCGCCAGGTTGATGATATTGGAAGATATTCTTTCAGCATTCTGCTCTCTCAGGTCATTGCTGCCTCCATGTATGATAATGCTATCAGAGGATCTTTGAATACTTGGAATGATGTGGTGAGATAGGTCATTTGTTTTGACTCCTGATATGCTGTTGAAATTGAAGGCGGATGTTCTTGGCAACATTTTATATGGTTGAGGTCCGTTTGTCATGGAATCTCCAACCACATATTTTTTTCTTTAGTCAATTTGAGGGGTGTTTTGGAAATGATTGATGATTGGGTTGATGATGATTTGGTATGGTGTTGGTTGGTTGTTTGTTTTGGTGTGAAATAGTTTGGGCCTTTGATGCAGTGTTTGTGTTTGTTGTTTGTTTGAATGGATTAAGATGAACATGATTCTCAGTTAGAGGTTGAAAGAAGCTTTGATGTTGGACGTTTGGAGTAGGTCATTGGGTAGGAGGTAGGGCAAGCAAGGGGGAATAATATTTTCAGCCAATCAGCGACTATTTTCAAATTCTGCTATCAGCCAATCAACGAGCTTGATTTTAACAAAAGACGCCAGGATTGGCGGCCGTGGAGCCGGCGAGCTGCGTGAAAATGCCCTGCTGTCTCGGGTTTGTTGCACGCGATATTTTGTTAAAACAGGCCTAAACGCATATTTTTCAAAAGAAGAAAGGCTGTTCTACATTTCTACCGTTCGCATTTTTAAATTTCGTCCTAGAACCAGAGATATGACCTGAAATCTCAGCCTTATTTTCCCTGGACTTTGAGCTAAGAATTACGAATAAACACAACACGTGAAAAATAGAGTGGGCAAATAAACATGGCTAACTTTTCACTCACGAAACGATCTGCGTCTCCAAGTCAGAAATTATCAGTCCAAACAAATTCCACACCACAACACGTACTTTCTGTTAACTTTCTTTGCCATTCCAATACAGCTTTTAAATGCAGAATAACAAAGATTCTGAGACAAGACCAACCCCGAGTGTCCTATCCCGAGTGCTCTATCTTCTCACAGCTAGTGATCATGTTACCCTCACGTGCCCACCATATTGTTCATCTGAATTTGAGCGGGAAATAAATAGTCTTTAGAAATAGGCGGGAAAATCGCACTGAACTTGGTAACTTAGCAATTATGTAAACAAAATAAGTCTATAGTTGTTAAACAAGTGAAAATGCCAAGATTCGTAAAAACTTGTCACAATACTATTCACAGAGACTGGAATAGTGGTGACAATGAAGATAAAATTATTTGTTTAAGAGCTAATGGTTTGGCTGAAATAGGAAACATCTACAGACTCCTTGACAAAGAACAAGACAGAAGAGGGAGAGAATTTTTCTCAAACACTTGTGCCAATTGTTTAGTCATTTGCTGCCAGAAAGGAACCCTAAGTGAAGAAATTTCCAAAAACATAACACCAAGTTGGATTGAAAATGTGAGTTATCTAATGAAAAAATAGTTTTTTACTTAAACTACTTTATACATACCATAAATAGGCAAAGTTATAATACTTTTTAAACAATCTCTTTAATTAGACAAAGATAGTCCTTAAGAAGTATGGAGTTTCTGTTGATACTGATAATGATATGGACTGGGAATCATCTTATACTGAAAGCCAGAGTACCAACACAGCAGAAAGCCTTGAAACTTCCAGCCAAATCGAAAGCATATCATCAGTTTTGGCATCATCCAGTGAAATACTGCAGTTCCCTTTGACACCCACAACTCTGACATCAGAAAAATCTTGCCAGACAGAAGAATGCAATGAAACAGTAGTAATTGACCAAAAAATGTATGAAGAACTGGTTTCAAAATCTGCAGCTGCATTTGATCTAAAAGAAGAAATTTCAATGCTGAGAAATAAATGTTTTGATCTTTTTGGAGAAGAAGGCAATCCAGCAATGGATCCTAACAAATTTGAGTCTATCTGCAAAGAAGCTGGTGCAGAGACAGAATATTTCAATTTATTTTCAATTCCATCTGTGTTGAAAGAATGTCTGACAGCCGTCGGGCATTAAACAAAATACGAACAATGGTCATAATATACATGATGGTTTTTGGCCAATCTCAAAAAGCAAATTGGTTCCAAGTTGCCCTCTCAAGAACTCTGTCACAATACAGAATCAGCCATTATGGCTTGGCATCTCTTAGGAATCTTGGCATTGCTGCACATAAATAAATTGAAAAGGAAAGACCACTTAACTGGCTGCTGCGTGTAGAAATCTTTCTTATGCGAAGAGATAAATATAAAACCAAGCAGGAACACCATGACGCAGAAAACAAAAGATAGACTATGGTTTGCAATTAAAATATTTTTTAAAGAAACTAATATTTCGCCCTGCCAAGCAGGGCTTCTTCAGAGTGTGATAGAATCGAGAAAATTTTTTTAACAGTATATACAAGTAATTATTTTGAAATATGGTTGGTGAAATCTGATTGGTGGTATGTTTGATGCTTCGCAGTGGCAAGGTGTGGTGTGGAAGATGTGCATGTTGTCGTAGTGAGGGCGTAAAAAATGATAATAATCATAACGGTGAAATGATAATAAAATTAATATTTATATAAAATTGATTTATTATTAATAAAAGAGAGAATAATCTCCATAATTATTATAATAGTAATAAGGGTAAAAATAGTTAGGTAGTGGGAAGAAGAGGTTAGAGTGGGTTAGCGGTCAGTGGTCCTGTTTAGTCCGTTAGGTGCGAGAGTGTTAGCTAGGCCAATGAAATATTGTGAAATGATAATAAAATTAAATCAGCAAGAGATGCTGATTTAACTGCACATACTCGCACAGTTAAATCAGCATCTCTTTCTTCTTCTGCAAATCATCTTGATGCTGTAAATAATTTCTTCAAAGAAGCAGTTGAGCATGAATATTTCATTGTATTTTTTATTGATGACTATCATAACATCCACACTAATCATCGACCATCTGCAAAAAAAAAACAGGCTATACACATGACAACCCTATTAATAAAAGTGTTTAAAAATATCAAAGCCATACCTGTGGAAGGAAATTCAAGTCCACTCAGTGAAAAAACAGCTGATGCTATAATCTTGGAAGAAATGGTTCACCAATGTATGTCTGGATTTTCAAAGTCATATCCACAAGATATGCCAGATTGGATTACAGCAAAATATTTTGACCCAGCAGCAGAAAGACAAAACTTCTTGTGCATTACTACCAGCAAAAAGAACTGAAGCAAATGAGATCCATGGAGAATACCAAATTGGTTGACTGCCTTGAGATGCCACTGAAGTCTTTTCAAGATCTTGTATCTGCGGTGGATTACATGAATAAGAATGGCCTTTCATTGTACCTGTCAAAATTCTTTGTTCCATTTGTTGGAGACTGGCCCACTCAGTTTTATATGCGTCAGCTTGTTTACTCTGATAAAGTTTTCTTTGCTGGGCAGAATCATATCATTCCTTTCATTGGTCCACTGCACATCTCCTTGAATTCAAGAGAAACAGTTGTCCTGAAATTTCATGCTGTTTTTAAAGAGCTTTACTCTTTTTTATTCGGAGAAAAGGCAATTTTGGCCAAAATACCAAAACCTTGGAGGCAGTCATTATTGTTGGAGGTTATCTACGGTGGGTGGTGTTTGATTCGCAATGACATTATGTCAGCTTTTATTCATTCTAAGGATGTTGAGTATGTCACATTGCTGAATCTTCTTGACACATATTGTCCACTTGTATTGAGCCTGTATTCCATTGAGTTCAAAAACAACTATTCGTTTGTAACCATACCTTTAAACTTAAAATCTTCCAGAATCATTACCAAATGTTGATGATATTTGATTTTCATCTCATCACAAAGAAATAAGTTGTTGTAGAACGTTTTGAGGTTTTGGAACCAAATACTTTCCAGTGATGCAATTACAAATGTTGTCTTCTCTTGAGCTGTTTTTGGACTTCAAACATGGTGGGTATATAACTAGTGGAGCTAAAGAATGGCAATTGTTGCAGAAGTCCCATAACATTCAAGAAATTCATTGCCCCAAAATCAATTCTGTGTAAATAGGTCCTTATCTAGAAAGAGGAAAATCATAAACATCAATATTTGCTCAATCTATATATTCATATGTTTGTGGATAAAGAAAATGAATGTCTAGGGTTCCTGTAGTGTTCTGCTATTTTCTATTCCAGGGCAGTGGTATATTCACAGCATTTCAAAGTCTCGCATTGTGTTATTAAAGAAATGGAAAGTAACAAATAAACAGATCCTTGACGAATACAAAATCAATACAACACTTTCATTGAATATAAAAAACTACTCAGGCATAAACCGAAGACAAGCAATATCAAAATTTCATGAACAAAACAACAACAACGGCAACAACAACAACGGCAACAACAACAAAAATTACAAAAACAACAACCATAACGAAAAAAATTAATAGCAACAACATACAGCCATATATACAGTTGTCAAAATGTAATTTGTCAATGGCCATAAAATACCTTCCATTAATGTTAACATGTAAAAAATTTTCTTTACAGGTTTCATTTGTATTTGTCAAGCAGAAGAGTATGGAGGTTACAAATAAAGTAACCAGACTTTTGTATCCATGCTTTTGAAACAAAAATGACAACGAAGTATGTATTAGTCATAATTTATGACTAAGGGGTTATACAAAAACTTTTTCATTTAGATCTGAATGCAAGAGCAGAACATATACTTGCAACTGAATAAAATAGGAAAGATGGTGTATGTTATATTATTATATCATAATTATATTATGTATTTGATACGTTTGAAATCTATATATATGAAAAAGAACTGTGTGTATATATGTATGTGTGTTATGTGTTATATGTGTGTGTGTGTTATATGTTATATATATGTTCGCTTATAAATCAAGAACCACTCCAAGGACTGAAAAACAAAAGGTATCCTTGTAATCAGCATTTTCGGAGAGTGTCCTTGGCGAAAAAGTTGTTTAACAACGTCACGAATTAATAGAATTAAATAAAAGTTAGTAAATAAAATTGAAATAAAATGCGAGGGTATTAAGATTTCTTGAAGCCACATTCGCCTCAAATTAATCAACATTATTCTTATTAGTTGTAAGATTCTGCTAAAGAAAACGAGCAATAAAGAAACGATCAATATATAAAATTAAACAGAGTATGCTGTAAAAGAATGCAAAATTGTTTTTATAATTTTCGGATACAAAAAAAGCAATGAGATAGAAGTTTAAAATAGAACTCAGAACTTCAAAATGCCTAGAAAAGGAAAAAATCACTTAGTCGTAAAACACCTGCAGCAAGACTTGAAACAATGCGTATTCGCACAAGTCAAGCAAGATCAAATGAAACAGATGAAGAATGCTTAGAACAGCTCAGTGTACATGCTACTCACACAGGGGCCAACGAAACTTAAGAAGAAATGAATGCTCAACTTGCAAGAATGCGTATTCAAGCTATTCACACACGTGCTAGAGAAACAATATTATTTTTCTTGATGCACTAGGTGGGACAGTAAAAGTTTTGTAGTCAACACAAGATTGAAGAAAATTCGATCAAGAGGAAGTATAGCTCTTGTGACTGCATCAAGCGGAATAGCATCTACATTGCTTGATGGAGGACTAACTTTACATAGCACCTTCAAAAATCCACTCAATACACATATGAAAAAGCAGCCTACGTGTGGAATAAAATGTGGAACAGAATAAGCAATAATGATAAAGGATACGGCCCTAATAATTGTAGATGAAGCTCCGATGACTCACAAGTCAGCTTATGAAGCTCTAAACCGCACACTTAACCCTATTAAGTATGGGGGGGCGTTTTTCGCCCCCCTTCCTACTTTTGCTTGTGTATCATCTGCAAGAACTCCTAAGTAGCTTTGGTAAGGGTCTGAATTGTCGTAGAAATTATCAAGGAACCTTGTAGTATGGGTTATGGTGTTGGGAACTTAGTCACGTGACCAGCAAATGTCCATATTTGGAAGCAGGTAATGCAAATTACCCTTCAATCGGCTTTATCTCTGTCAATAATTATCACATATAAAAGAAATATATATGGTTGGAATTCTCTTGGCGAGAGCTATCATTTGATATATCATTTGAATGTTTTTGATATTGTTGGCAAATTTATTCACTTATCACGTGATCAATTTAATTAATGTTGTTAATTAGCCTAATTAGCAATCTTTTTAAATAAAAATTTTGTCCTCATCATAAAGGCTTATAAAAGTTGACAAGAAACAGCAATTAGCTGATAATTAGCTTAAATGATAGAAAAAGTTTACTTTCTATAGAGATTTTAACATTTACAATGCATTTTACTTATTTTAGTCCGATTTAGCTTGATTTTCGGCAACGTAGATGAAATAGTCATAATTTCACACTCTAAATGGTTGCTAGGCAACGTGTCACGTGACTAATTAGCAAACAATAGTGTTAATTAGTTGCAATTGGGTACTTTAGTGTAAATGTGTACAATAGTGTTAATTTTCGGACACTTTTAACTTCGGAAAATTTGTTTGTCCGAAAATATTAATGTCCAAAATTTTAGGTTGTCCGAAATTTTGAGTGTTCGCAATTTTATTTTCACCATTTTTTCTCTCACTTAGAGAACAAACCAGAAAGAAGGCCTCGAATTTCTTTTGTTTTCTTGGTCTGAAGCATTTTACCAAAAGTCGTTCTTATCTTTATAATAGTAAATGCTATGCTATTGGACATTTGAGGTCCAAACTGTTCCTTTGAATGAACAGGGTAAACAACTTGCCTCTAAAACATAAAGAAAGGCTCTTTTGATTTCCCATGTTCTTAAAAGGGCATATTTCTGTTGGAGTGTAAAAAACCATCAAATCAAACCATTATGTTGATGTTTTTGTTCTGCCAAATCCAACAAATCATTTTCAATCTTATACCTAAATTCTGACGGGTTTGCAAATCAGTTTCAAAAGCGAAATTAGGGTCCTAGTATGCTCATTAAGTTACCCAAGAATCGATCAGTGGAAGGGATGTGATAAAGTCTGTTTTAAATCGGTTAGTTTTATTAATTTTACAAAGAAAAATTCTTAGCACCTTGCCTTTTCTGTCGTCCGAAATCAGACTGGGAAGTTGTCCAAATAGATAAAATATCGTCCAAAATTTTTGGGTCCGAAAATATTTGGGTCCGATTATTTTTGGAACTAACGTACAATTCTCTGTGAATATTACTTTGTAAACAAACATGATATATATAATCAGTTGTATACACCGTTTGACAAATGTATATTTTTAAGGTCTTTCTGCCTCCTTGTTTCACTCTGATAAGCCACTACTGGTTGTTTTAGCAAATAATGGATAGGATGATTTCTCAATAAGAATTTTGGGTAAGATGTATTGTTTGAAATATTTCTTTTCCAATGTTTCCCAGGATGGCAATCTTCTTGTTAAAGAGGCTTTTTCATTTGTCAGTCATTACTACCTGCAGTGTAGAAGAATGGCATGAAACTTTTCTGTACAATAACAGATACAAATGAAAAGGACAAGATTTGGTTCTACGAGCATATGAGCTCCTTCGATTGAGAAATTTATTAATTTTTTGAAGTGACTTTCCTTTGGGGTCTTTGGAGTTATAAATATTGAAGATTGGAGCAGGTTCATTTAAAGATTGGAGACAAATTTCTTGTTTCTGGAGGCAGAGACAAATGGGCACCCATAAATAAATCAAGCATACTGATCTTAGCCCTGAAATGCTTTTATGGGGAATCAGCTGATGAGTCAGTACAGCCTACACTACACAAGCACAAACATACTACACCCAGTAAAATCAGGGTAATATCTGATATGAATAATATAATATTTATTCCATACCTAAGGATACAATGGTGGGTGCAGGCGGCTTTTCTGAGGCACAAAGCAGGGGTTGGTACGACACCTTTATATTTAAGTCAAACGAATACTCGAGGTTTGATTATTAAGGGACGGTTTATCACATTAAATAAGAAGACTTTCAAATATTAAGAGACCAAAATCATTGGGGGCTTTCTTTAAAATGGAAAAGTCATCAAAAGAAGCATTGTGTCCAGAATAAATTTGTGTTCGAAGATAGCAGAGGAACCGACTTTAACAGGATTACCCGTTTTTCCTATTCCCAAATGTTCACAGCAGCGAGTATCCAAATGTCGGGAAGTTTTCCCATCGTAACAAGCCCACTTAAATTTGTAAACTACTTTAGAACATGTGGGAGTAGGAATACGGTCGTTAAATGGTAATAGATCTGCCTTTCTTGTGATACGAAAACAATACTTTTTTTGCCACATTGAAAGGGATTGCATCTTATGTATGGGGTGGTTGAGCACTAATAATTCAAATGAAAGCCTTGCCTCAAGCTTAAATAGTTCAAAAAAGCAAAAAGTCCATAAAGGAAATTGCCTGTGATTTTCAAAATAATAAAAGAATCTATTTTATCCCAACAACAAAATCAAAGCACGCAATGACTATAACTGCAAGCTCGGTTGCTGTCTGGAATTAACAAAATTATACACCGAAGGATTAAATGAAGAACCATCATAATCAAAGCCCCACACAATGTCCAAGGAGGAAGAAATAATCTATGCAAATCTACATAGAAGCTTCAAGCTGACATTCAAGTTCTCCAAGTCAGGGCAAATACAATTTGCGGAAAAGTAGAACAAATTGATTCTGAAGTAAAAGATTATTTAATGTCCGATGCAGATAATCCTTTGGTTCTAGAAGAATTAAACAACACGTGGAAATTAAAAATCAATGCTGATGACCAGAATGTTCTCAATTCATGGAAAAACAAAATCAACGACGAGAAAAAAATAATCAAAAAGGATAAAGCCAGCATTGGAAATGAAGACAAGACAGCTTCAGCCACCCGCAAACAAAATCACAGCGCCCAAAGGCCACCAAGAAGATCTTATAACACGGACCAATCAACAAATCAAAGGCAGCAAAATCAAAGATTTCTACAAAACCCGAATTCCACAATGCTTTATAAAAGTATCAGAGCAGATTGCTACCAGCTGCACGTCTTTTACAGCTAAAATCATCAACTTTTCATCCTTCCCACTGGCAGCCAAACGTGTATTACTACTAACAAAAGGACTAAAGTTCACACCATTTTCAACAGCAAGGAGCCGATAAAATAGATTTTTAAGATTTTTCAAGAAAAATTGAAATACACAATGCTTTTTGGGACAAAAAAAGCTTCATTGATTTCACTGCACAGAAAAAAATGAAACAGACCAATCTAGACCAGTAATACAGAAATAAAAAACATTTGTAATCTGTTGGAACTTCTACAGCCGGGAAATAAAACAGTAAAAGATAACCTTACTTGAGAAGAACGACAAGCTTTACATGATCTAACCAATAATAATGACATCATCATCAAAAGAGCCGAGAAAGGTGGCAATTTCTTCATGATGGATAAATCATTTAACCGTGAGAAGCTTATATATGGAATGTCATCTCAACTCACCAGCTTACAAAAAACTCCTTTGCACAAGATGAAAAAGTAATGAGAAACCTGATATCTTTAGTGAGAAAATATGAAGATACCCTTACTAATAAAGAACAACGATTTATTACAAATTTACGAATGGAAGAGCAGCAATTTCTATGCACTTTTCTATGTAAGGAAATCAAAGAACACATACATTAATCACAAGATGTATTCATTCAAATGTTACCACCTGAAAATCTAAAAGCAGACGGGTTTTTCCTGGACCAGTATCACCCAAACAAAGATTCAGCAAATTTCATGATACTCTGCTGAAACCGTTTGTGCAGATTTCATCCACCTACATCAAAGATGATTGGGATTTTCTTGCTAGAATCCCAAGCAACAGCAAACCATTTTCGTATGATATAGTCAGTCTCTATACAAGCATTTCTCATGATCCTGGCAAAGTAGAAATGATGACATTGAAGAACTGTTGAAAATTGTCAATGGTGAGCATGGCAAAAATGTATCTTCACATTTTGTTGATGAAGATGTTTCATTGAAGAATTAGAGAAATGCAGAAAAAGTTTGTGTTGAATGCGGTGCTCCAAATGATGAAAGTTATAGGATCTGCAACTGGTGAAAAAATGTCCATCTTCCTCGTGATATGCAGGCAAAAATCAGTAGTCAAAACTTGTGTAAGAACTTACAATTTTTCTGTCATGGCAGGGGAACCTGATTTTCACAATCCAAATTGTTACGACAGAATTTGCAATTTTTTTGCAATCTTTGGTAAAGTGCTGGTCTAACAAGGTATCGTGGGGATGACAGAGACTGGCTGATTTTAGATGGTGACTGCCTAATTCTTGCAATCGTAGAGGAGCTGATATTCAATGTTTTCAAATGTCCCACTTGTGATAATATGTTCTATGGGAAGGAATCATTCAATGGCCATTTGTGTAAAAAACCTAACTCAGTAAGAGAGTTTGACTTGATTTTACTACAGCCAGGACTGTGGCACAATGAAAGGAATGCTTGTAAAACTCTACTTTCTCTGAATTGGGACATATTTAGTTGCGAAATTGCCTAGGTTTTGGGCTTTTGTTATTGGAATTCTTGAAAAGATGCTCCAATCATCACAAAATATGGCGTTTTTTTCTTAAATAATGTATGTTAGCATAGCTGATGAGCTACTGACTCCATATGTTTGTTATTGCAAAGAACGTGACTTAGAACCATCGTTCGTATATATTGAGTTTGGAGCTGCAATAAAATATATGATCCAAACCACTTATATCTTCGGCAAATGATTTTCACCTTTTTCCACGCATTGATGCTCTTTCAGTGTGGAATTAGGATATGTGATAATTTAGCAGTGGAAGCGGGGAAGAAAAAATTAAGTCCAATTTTTTTTGGAAATAATTGCCCCGCAGACAAAGGAATACGCATAGTCACTGATACCAAAAATCATAAAAAAAAAGTATCGAGAATGCAGTTTCGCATGCTAGAACAGGCAATTCTGGGCATTATCAAGGGGCAATGCCTGTTTAGAGGAAATGAATAAACTCGGAAAAACTTTTCTCTCTGACTGTGGTGCTCCAAATGACGAGTTTGTTGAAAACCTTCCAAAATTTAGGGAGTCTTGAGAAAGTAAGTAGATTTTATTCTCAATGTTATTTGGTTTCTTTCAACAACAGTTGTGAAAATAAGTATGATATGACATCTACTTTGATTCATAAAAAAAACTGAACAAATATTTTATATAAAAAATCTAACACCTGGCAAACATTGACAAATTTACGATACCAGTTCTCTTGATCGTTTTGTGTGCTAGACAATTAAATTGAATAGTTTCTAATGCAATTCCCCTTTTCAGTTTAATACTTGTTGTTTTTGGTTGTTTCAATACCTGCTTCTCCAGTTGATGCGAATAGAAACTTTTCACACATCAAGATTCTGACTCTGGCTCGATTTTGACCTTGCATCCCCTTCTTTGATATAGTCAAAGACCCTAATGAATGACCCTAAGGAGCAAATTATTCTTAGTAATAATCACTTTGCTCGAAAATTGCATGTGTGTGCAAATCATCTTGCAAATGCAGGGGTCCGGGAAAATAAGTTCTTATGGTAAGACAAGAGCGTTGATTATTCAGAGATCAAATTGGAGCATTGCTCAGATGTACTGAATAATTGAGAAATAGCATAGAACCCTCGTAGAAGGGGCAGAACTGACAGAAGAGCTAGTAAATATTTCTGGAACAGTATAAAGTATATGTGATCCAACTTGCTGCCAATCTGTTTGCTAGCAGCCACTTTCTCAAATATACAGATAATGATCCATCCTTCTCCTTTATATCTTACCAGCTCAACTCAAAAGAGACAAGGAGCTACATTATCATTGCAAATTGGAACTTTTTTGCAAAATCTCTTATTCTCCTCTTCTTGGTGCATCATACACCACCATAAGACAAGGTAACCTTTTCAGAAGATGAAAAGTTTCTCAGCACCAGGATGCCGTTGATACACACAACTACTTCTGCTATTTGTTTTAAATACGGCAGGAAATTTCTTCTGCTTTTGAATGCAGCGCTGCAGACACATTAGCAGGCACACAGCCTCAGACGAATAGTTTTTAAAAGATTTATGCCCGAAATATTCATGTTGAAGACATTTCATAATGACAACAACAAGTATGAAGATTGCGATCAAGGGAGAAAAATGCATTTTTGCCATATTCTAAGCAGAGGCGGATCAAGTGGAAAATGTGACTGTAACAGAAAATTTGGGATCTGGGGGCAAAGCCGCCAGAAAATTTGATGGTGACCACGCCCTTCAGTCTCTCAGAGAATGAAGGCCACGCCAAAATGTCTGATTTCTTAATTACCATTGATATCTTAACGATACAGGTATTTTACTACATCTTTCATAGAAATTAACTAAAATTTAAACAATCATTTGCAAAGAATAAAATAACTCCACTGATGAAAAAAAAGCAATGTATAGTTTGATAAAAATCTACCTTAAAATGTCTAAACCCAACAACTGCGAAAAAATGTGCATATAGGGACGTTAAAGGCTGAGCCAAACTAACATTATGAATACATGTACCAGTCATCATGAAAACATGTACCAAGTCAAATCAAGGAACAATAAGTCAGTAGAAGTCTGTTCAAAATTGTCTGGTTCTGAAATGTCGGTCAACTGCATTTTCCTTGGATGCCGAGAAGCAAACTGATTAATGATGTTGGAGACAAGTCTGTTATGGCAGATTCGTTTTCACCAGCGTAAAACGAACCTTGAACTTCCCCAAGTACATGCCGTTATTGGAACAGTGGCTACAATCTTCAATGCTGTGTATATATTGGGAAAATGTTCTTCTTATTGTCAATGGAAAGGAACAAGGCTGATACTGTGGTTTGCAATGCTCCTCTAACTCCCTTGCAATAATCCTCCCAACTAATCATCTCAGTGTTCATGTATCATTTCTGATTCTACTCAAGAACAACTCAAATTTAGCTGTCAAGTCAGAAGAAGAAACAACTCTTATAGAAAAAGCATAGAATCCATTCAAAAGCTCAACATAGCCATTCAAAAAGCAAGACTGTATCTGTGATGTCAGATGGTCAATGAATGGCAGAGTTATATTTCTTTCATAATACTGAAAAATGCTTTCAGCAGATGTGTTGGAGCGATGGATCTGCCTCTTTACAGTGATGGGCCTAGCAGGATCAATGTTGACTGGATTTACAATTTCAGATGCCTCGTTGTACCACTGGTTATGAAAGTCATTTTTCTCATTCCTCACCAGTCAGGATATACGAACAAGATGAAACTGCTTCCGTAACTGCAACCATATCAAAATTTGGTGCCTAAGCTTCTTCATAAGAGGTCTTGCTATTTCCAAGCATCTTGAAACAACAACTAGACACACAATGAATGGGAAAGATGTCAAAGCATAAGACAGTCTGCATGCATCTCTGACTGTGTCTGAATTCCATTTGCTTCCATCATTGAGCATGATCAACTCAAAAGCAGTAACTTTTGGCAAGAAAATCTCAGCAAACCAGCTAGACCATCAATTCTTGCCACCAACTTAGTGCAAGAAACATCTATAAGATGGGCATGTCGGGCATTTGGCAACAGCTCTCTGATACTCTGCTCAAGGAATTCAAACCGTTTTGGGCTATTGTTGAAGAATTCCGATACCACCAGGATGTTTCCCATCATATTGTACACTTCTTGAATAGAGCAAGCTGAAGCAACACATAGGTTCAACACACGAGAACTACAATGAACATAGCAAGCATTGGAATCCTGGCTTAGAATACGAGCAGCTGAGCCAGAGCATTGGCGGCCCCGTCATATCCCTGTTCAAGGCAAAGATTAATGACAGATTTTCCACGCCTTCAACTATGTTTTTCAGATATATCTTCGCCAGACAGACCTTCATTACAGTGAATAAAACCCATGAAACACTCACAGATTTCAGAGCACTCATTAATGAAGCCGATGAAAAGGGCCGTCTGCTCCTTGTCCAACCCATACATACCTCTAAAATCTCTTTATTACAAACTGATAAACAACAGGGTTGGGCGTTGTATTGGGCGGGCGCCTTTCGTTCTGAATGTTTCACCCTCTTTTGTGTTACATCAATGTTGAATCGATCTGTGAAAGCATCAACTTTTAACTGAAACTCTTCTTCATCAGCTGCATTTGCTATATCGTGAAGTTTTTCTTGAAGATCCAAATCTGGCATATCGTCAATAATTGGTTGAGTGAGTGGGCCATTTAGGAGACAATCAACAAGGCTTGGCAGCATACATCTTGGTCCAGCACACCCTTCAAGCAATGCTAATGCTCTCCATTGTCCCAAAAGTTGGTAGTATCCTTTTCTCATTTTTTCAATATCATGAAGCAAAGCAAATGCTTTGTCATCCCCAGTGCACATCAAATACTTCCTGGCTACATCAAAGACCAGAGAAAAGAACTCTTTCAAGGTACCACCAGTGTCAACCGCCTCCTCGCCAATGAACTACACTTGGATGGCCTTGACACGATCAGCAAAAACGCAGCTGCATTTCTGATACATATCGACTCTTTCGAAACTTGGGATACTTTCTTCATCGCCACAAAATGCATCCCTCAAGTTCAAAAACTTCTGAATATATGTCAAAACTGTTTCTTTCCCAGGAAAGAGTGAATGGACAACGTCTCCTTGGGGTAAAGCTGCAGATAATGTGTGACTGTTTCGTCTGGCAGAATTTCTTGCAACACTTGTATAACCTGGAAAACTGACATGCTCTTGGGATTGACCATTTGTTGAGATGCTTGAAGCACTTCTCCTGACCAACTTTCACTAAAATCTATTTGCCTTTGAAATTTAGATTCATTGTCTTGGAATATGGTATCTTGAGCTGGTTGATGGAAGCAATTCCTCCATTGTAATGACAGCTACATCACTTGCAATATCATTGTCAAACCTTCCTGCTGTAGTTTATGGTGATGGATCACCAGAACCAGTAACACCACTCGAAAGAAGATTATACAAAGGTAGCATACAAGTCGTTTGTAATTGGAGTTTTTACCAACATTCTCCTTGTAAGAAACCAAGTCAAAGATTGTTTGTACCTGGCATGAGCTGGGCAAATTTTCCATCTGCAGATGTCAGCATAAACTCCTGATCTTTGAAACAGTCACTGTGATAAACTTTCCATTTATGCACAGCTTTATCCACAATTTTCACATATGGGTCCTTCACTGCAACTCTCAGCACAAGCTGCTTTCCACGCTTTGGCTTGAACTTTCGTCACTTTCTAGAATGCGTAATCCAATTGTAAACACTACTTCCTCTGGTTTTGCCTGCTTTCAGTTTTTTGTTTCATGGGCTTTCTGTTCTTTTCCTTTGGCCACATGGAAGGCTTCAAAAGGTGGAAAAGGACTCGAGGTTGTTGAAAAATGTGTGTTCACAGGTTTGTTATCTTTACCTGGAATGAACAAGAATAGTTTCATGTGAAATAAAAATTGGGCCCTAGTGTATGTAACTCATTAATTCTGTTATGTGCTAATGAAAAGTACAAAGAAAACCATAACAGCTCTATTTAGCCCTATTATGCCCTATTATGCACCCAGGGCTTGTTACATTTGGAACCTTTCTGAGGGGGATTAATATAAAGTTGGGTTTGCACTAGACAAGGATCAAGCATCAGCATTTTCCTCTTGTGTTTTTCTTTCCTTTTCACAAACATTTATCTAGTACAAGTTTAGGATCTTTCTTGATTTAATAGCCTTCATAGACAAAACATTCCCCCAGACTAAGGCCCATAAAGGTTAAAAATTTAAATAAATTCCCCAAGCATTTAAAAAAGTAATACATGATTTTACTCTTTCGCATTGTTATGTGCTTCCAGATCTCAAAAACACCTTACATATTTGGTGATAATTAGACAAGACATGTGACAATAGCTTGATGGCCGATTGTATAGATGACTGAAGTTTTCTTCACAGAGAAATTCCAGCTGCAGAATTATTGGCTTTTCTTCTTGGCTTTGAGGGCATGGAACAGTGTGAGACGGTGCTGATTGCAAAGATAATAACAAATTATGGGGAGTTTTCATTCTTTCAAGCAAAATGTCTTTTGTAAAAGCCCTTGCTAAATGCCTTTCACATCAAGCTGACTTACCTGCTGCTGTGTCTTCATTTGGATTCTCTAGTCCTGAAAAGAACAATTTCAATTTTATTGCAGCTATATAGTTTAAAATCAACCAAGTGACAACACATGTTAATTACATCATTCAAAGAACCTGGTACTGGTATGACTTTTTGGTATTGTGCCCAACTAGACTGACACTACCCAATTTTGCATTATTACCAGCAGTAAACTTTGCAAACTTTGCAAACCTTGCAAACCTTACCATAACTTTGCAAACCAGTAGAGTTTTGGGCCTTGGAGTTTTTGCTCACTACCCTGCCCAGGATTTGAACCTGACCTTAAGCAAAAATGGCTAAACAAAGAATAAACACGTTGATAAATTCTTAGGCTGTTAAATATGGAAAATCGTAGGGTTACAGGTGGTGTGTATATGTGGAGTCGAGGGCATCAAAACAAATCGCCGGGCACCGTTTAGGACATTGAGATTCCGGTGTTTAGACAAGCTGTACACGTCACCACACTAACTGGATATCAATGAAACATGCTTAAGTATAGCGTGGTGAGCTCAGTTGGTAGAGTGCCTGTCATGAAAACAGGAAGCTGCGAGTTTTAAGCTTGATCTCACCACAGTTTTCCAAAATAAATCTCCATTGTCAAACATTCTACCAAAATTTTTGTAATAAATATAGTATTAATATATATATATTGAGATTGAAGTTCGCCATTCATGAAATATATATATATATATATATATGTATCACGTGGGAAATTATTCTGCCATTGGTCAATTATCCTGGACATATCTATTATGGACATAGCTCTGTATTGAAGACGTCGTAGGGATTCTACTCTACAGTTTGAGAGGCTACCCAAAACAAGGTTTGCGTATCGCATGTAACTTTCTATAAGAGCATGGAAAGCATTTTTTATCTGAGACTGGGGGAGGATGTCTTTTAATTTTTTTAAAGATTCTTGAACTGCTCTTCCCAGTTGAGCCCTTCGTCTATCATTATTCCAAGTGATTTGGCTTTATTCACACGCTTAATATCTCTTATAGAAAAAGCATAGAATCCATTCAAAAGCTCAACATAGCCATTCGAAAAGCAAGACTGTATCTGTGATGTCAGATGGTCAATGAATGGCAGAGTTATATTTCTTTCATAATACTGAAAAATGCTTTCAGCAGATGTGTTGGAGCGATGGATCTGCCTCTTTACAGTGATGGGCCTAGCAGGATCAATGTTGACTGGATTTACAATTTCAGATGCCTCGTTGTACCACTGGTTATGAAAGTCATTTTTCTCATTCCTCACCAGTAAGAAGATACGAACAAGAGGAATCTGCTTCCGTAACTGCAACCATATCAAAATTTGGTGCCTAAGCTTCTTCATAAGAGGTCTTGCTATTTCCAAGCATCTTGAAACAACAACTAGACACACAATGAATGGGAAAGATGTCAAAGCATAAAACAGTCCGCATGCATCTCTGACTGTGTCTGAATTCCATTTGCTTCCATCATTGAGCATGATCAACTCAAAAGCAGTAACTTTTGGCAAGAAAATCTCAGCGAACCAGCTAGACCATCAATTCTTGCCACCAACTTAGTGCAAGAAACATCTATAAGATGGGCATATCGGGCATTTGGCAACAGCTCTCTGATACTCTGCTCAAGGAATTCAAACCGTTTTGGGCTATTGTTGAAGAATTCCGATACCACCAGGATGTTTCCCATCATATTGTACACTTCTTGAATAGAGCAAGCTGAAGCAACACATAGGTTCAACACACGAGAGCTACAATGAACATAGCAAGCATTGGAATCCTGGCTTAGAATACGAGCAGCTGAGCCAGAGCATTTGCTGGCCATATTGGCGGCCCCGTCATATCCCTGTTCAAGGCAAAGATTAATGACAGATTTTCCACGCCTTCAACTATGTTTTTCAGATATATCTTCGCCAGACAGACCTTCATTACAGTGAATAAAACCCATGAAACACTCACAGATTTCAGAACACTCATTAATGAAGCCGATGAAAAGGGCCATCTGCTCCTTCTCCAACCCATACGTACCTCTAAAATCTCTTTATTACAAACTGATAAACAACAGTGTTGGGCGTTGTATTGGGCGGGCGCCTTTCGTTCTGAATGTTTCACCCTCTTTCGTGTTACATCAATGTTGAATCGATCTGTGAAAGCATCAACTTTTAACTGAAACTCTTCTTCATCAGCTGCATTTGCTATATCGTGAAGTTTTTCTTGAAGATCCAAATCTGGCGTATCGTCAATAATTGGTTAAGTGAGTGGGCCATTTAGGAGACAATCAACAAGGCTTGGCAGCATACATCTTGGTCCAGCACACCCTTCGAGCAATGCTAATGCTCTCCATTGTCCCAAAAGTTGGTAGTATCCTTTTCTCATTTTTTCAATATCATGAAGCAAAGCAAATGCTTTGTCATCCCCAGTGCACATCAAATACTTCCTGGCTACATCAAAGACCAGAGAAAAGAACTCTTTCAAGGTACCACAAGTGTCAACCGCCTCCTCACCAATGAACTACACTTGGATGGCCTTGACACGATCAGCAAAAACGCAGCTGCATTTCTGATACATATCGACTCTTTCGAAACTTGGGATACTTTCTTCATCGCCACAAAATGCATCCCTTAAGTTCAATAACTTCTGAATATATGTCAAAACTGTTTCTTTCCCAGGAAAGAGTGCATGGACAACGTCTCCTTGGGGTAAAGCTGCAGATAATGTGTGACTGTTTCTTCTGGCAGAATTTCTTGCAACACTTGTATAACCTGGAAAACTGACATGCTCTTGGGATTGCCAATTGTTGAGATGCTTGAAGCACTTCTCCTGACCAACTGTCACTAAAATCTATTTGCCTTTGAAATTTAGATTCATTGTCTTGGAATATGGTATCTTGAGCTGGTTGATGGAAGCAATTCCTCCATTGTAATGACAGCTACATCACTTGCAATATCATTGTCAAACCTTCCTGCTGTAGTTTATGGTGGTGGATCACCAGAACCAGAAACACCACTCGAAAGAAGATTATACAAAGGTAGCATACAAGTCGTTTGTAATTGGAGTTTTTACCAACATTCTCCTTGTAAGAAACCAAGTCAAAGATTGTTTGTACCTGGCATGAGCTGGGCACATTTTCCATCTGCAGATGGCAGCGTAAACTCCTGATCTTTGAAACAGTCACTGTGATAAACTTTCCATTTATGCACAGCTTTATCCACAATTTTCACATATGGGTCCTTCACTGCAACACTCAGCGCAAGCTGCTTTCCACGCTTTGGCTTGAACTTTCGTCACTTTCTAGAATGCGTAATCCAATTGTAAACACTACTTCCTCTGGTTTTGCCTGCTTTCAGTTTTTTGTTTCATGGGCTTTCTGTTCTTTTCCTTTGGCCACATGGAAGGCTTCAAAAGGTTGGACCTTATTCTTGAGTGGAAAAGGACTTGAGGTTGTTGAAGAATGTGTGTTCACAGGTTTGTTATCTTTACCTGGAATGAACAAGAATAGTTTCATGTGAAATAAAAATTGGGCCCTAGTGTATGTAACTCATTAATTCTGTTATGTGCTAATGAAAAGTACAAAGAAAACCATAACAGCTTTATTTAGCCCTATTATGCCCTATTATGCACCCAGGGCTTGTTACATTTGGAAACTTTGTGAGGGGGATTAATATAAAGTTGGGTTTGCACTAGACAAGGATCAAGCATCAGCATTTTCCTCTTGTGTTTTTCTTTCCTTTTCACAAACATTCATCTAGTACAAGTTTAGGATCTTTCTTGATTTAATAGCCTTCATAGAAAAAACATTCCCCCAGACTAAGGCCCATAAAGGTTAAAAATTTAAAATAAATTCCCCAAGCATTTAAAAAAGTAATACATGATTTTACTCTTTCGCATTGTTATGTGCTTCCAGATCTCAAAAACACCTTACATATTTGGTGATAATTAGACAAGACATGTGACAATAGCTTGATGGCCGATTGTATAGATGACTGAAGTTTTCTTCACAGAGAAATTCCAGCTGCAGAATTATTGGCTTTTCTTCTTGGCTTTGAGGGCATGGAACAGTGTGAGACGGTGCTGTTTGCAAAGATAATAACAAATTATGGGGAGTTTTCATTCTTTCAAGCAAAATGTCTTTCGTAAAAGCCCTTGCTAAATGCCTTTCACATCAAGCTGACTTACCTGCTGCTGTGTCTTCATTTGGATTCTCTAGTCCTGAAAAGAACAATTTTAATTTTATTGCAGCTATATAGTTTAAAATCAACCAAGTGACAACACATGTTAATTACATCATTCAAACAACCTGGTACTGGTATGACTTTTTGGTATTGTGCCCAACTAGACTGACACTACCCAATTTTGCATTATTACCAGCAGTAAACTTTGCAAACTTTGCAAACCTTGCAAACCTTACCATAACTTTGCAAACCAGTAGAGTTTTGGGCCTTGGAGTTTTTGCTCCCTACCCTGCCCAGGATTTGAAAATGACCTTAAGCAAAAATGGCTAAACAAAGAATAAACACGTTGATAAATTCTTAGGCCGTTAAATATGGAAAATCGTAGGGTTACAGGTGGTGTGTATATGTGGAGTCGAGGGCATCAAAACAAATCGCCGGGCACCGTTTAGGACATTGAGATTCCGGTGTTTAGACAAGCTGTACACGTCACCACACTAACTGGATATCAATGAAACATGCTTAAGTATAGCGTGGTGAGCTCAGTTGGTAGAGTGCCTGTCATGAAAACAGGAAGCTGCGAGTTTTAAGCTTGATCTCACCACAGTTTTCCAAAATAAATCTCCATTGTCAAACATTCTACCAAAATTTTTGCAATAAATATAGTATTAATATATATATATTGAGATTGAAGTTCGCCATTCATGAAATATATATATATATATATATGTATCACGTGGGAAATTATTCTGCCATTGGTCAATTATCCTGGACATATCTATTATGGACATAGCTCTGTATTGAAGACGTCGTAGGGATTCTACTCTACAGTTTGAGAGGCTACCCAAAACAAGGTTTGCGTATCGCATGTAACTTTCTATAAGAGCATGGAAAGCATTTTTTATCTGAGACTGGGGGAGGATGTCTTTTAATTTTTTTAAAGATTCTTGAACTGCTCTTCCCAGTTGAGCCCTTCGTCTATCATTATTCCAAGTGATTTGGCTTTATTCACACGCTTAATATCCGAGCCATTAAGTTTTAATGTATCACGTACCTCTATGTTATTAGTTCTACGAGGGTGCCCAGTTATCATGTATTCAGTTCTGCTGGAATTGGCACTTAACTTATTCAATTTAAAATCCATTCAGACATATTGATCAGTTCTTCCTGTGACTTGTTCATTAGTTCTTCAATATTCCTAGATGAAACTGTCACATGTGTGTCATCAGCAAACATACTGGCCTTGAATACTCATTCAGATTTATTATAAAAAGAAGAGGTCCAAGACAGAAGCCTTGGGGAATGCCACATGATAAAATCTTAGCCCTTGATTCATGATCGTTGGCAGCACAGTATTTTCTCTTATTATCAAGATAAGATTTGAACTATTCCCCATAAAGTTCCCAAATACCATATTACATTAGTTTCTCTAGTAAGTTTTTATGATCAATGGTATCGAAAGCCTTTTTGAGATCGAGAAAGATTGCAAGATTAAGTTGCTTCTCGTTGATATTGTAATACCAATAGTCAGTACTATCAATCAAAGATGTTATTGTCGAACATACTTTTTAGAAAGCTGCTTGACTCATTGTCAGTATTTAATTTGATTTGAGATATTCATACACTTGGTCATGCACGATTTGCTCTAAAATTAACCGAAACACAGATATCACAGAAATAGGTCTATAGTTATTTGTCTAATTTTTACAGCCTGATTGGAAAATTGGGGTGACCCTCGCCAGTTTCCAAACATCAGGAAATATACCCTTCTGTAAAGATGAGTTGAAAACTATTGTTAACGGTTTAGTTATATAGTCCACAGCCTCTTTTATTAGCATTGTCGGAATCTTATCCGGCCCTGGTGCTTTACCAATTTTTAGTTGTTTATTGGTGTTAGCTATGTAGTTAACAGGGGGGGAATCTCATTGTGATAGGTGTGGATCGAATCTGTTTTGGAGGATCATCATTAACATTTTGTTTGATTTTGCTTGCTAATTTTGATTGGTACAAAACTTGAAAATTGTAGAGAACAGCCAAAACATCTTTCAACATCTTAATTCTTTAAGAATCCAAAAGATTGACTAGTGCTTGCTAAAGAGTTTAATTGATATCCCCAAAATTTGCTGCTCTGGAGCATCCTGATTGGCTAAATGTCAGACTTAGTTGATAAATGGAGAAAACATGGCATATTCAGGAAAATTGTGATTGTATAACTTCAATCTGCAGTATCACACTAATTCTCGTAAACTTTGTTTGGCCGGCCCTCTCTAGTGAAGCAAAGACGCTAAATGCTTTTGCAGTGGTTCTTTTTTGTTTCCCATGTTTTCTGTAGCTTTTTAGTCTTTATAAATGATTCATGAATGCAAAAGAGTTATTTTGCCAACAAAAACTAATGTTTTGCCGACTGGTCCTAGGGGCGGGTGTTGCACAGCCAACCCCTCCAATGGAGGGAAGGCCCTGGAACTCATTCAACGTATAGGCATTTGGAATGATATTTTATATTGTGTTGAATCCATTGGCTGCTCCATATATCACAGACTACCTGATTACCTGAGTCATAGTCTTGCTATTAAATTGAATTGCTGGATGCTCAAACTATGACTCATAAACTTTCACCGCGAAAACTTGGCTGTTTTGAATTGCCTCGTGTTGAATTTTTCAGGTCCATACAATATAACCGCTGCATCTTACAGGCAAGGGCTTCCCCCAATAAATGCAGAAAATGTCCGTGTTTCTCTTACAGTTTTTCCATTTGCTCTTAGATGAAAACATGAAAACATGGCTGATGCTGACAAGGTATATTGGGACGTCGAATTGGTTACCATAGATGTCTCCAACAAAACTGGTAATTAATGGGAAATCTTAAGTTGTTGCAAAAATTGTTTTCTTAAGCTCTTGTTTAAGTTATGTTTAAGTTTTGCTTTCTAATTTCGTGAGCAGAAAGTGTGAATAGCTTTTTAGCTTAGGACTTTCAAAAATTGAAGAAAATCACAATATGTCAAACTGTAATAATGAATGCATAAAATTTTGCGTGCAAGCAACTCCTGCACGAAGATATCGCCTTGAAAATTCTTTCACTCAATGTCAATGTCTTGCAAAGATGTATAGTTGCAATCCAGTTAATTAAGCCCTATGGATGGAGATAGAAAAGGAAAATGACTACTATTACCTGTGCAGAGATTGTCATAGGAAGGTTGAGAGTGTACTAAATGCTAACAAAAAAGTTGTGGAATTAGAAAATGTTTTAACATCCGAAAAGAAGGAAAAAAACATTTTTTCAACACTATTTGAAAGATATAGAGTCAAAACTACGAAGAGAACCTCCTGAAACAATATGTGCAAACTCGATTGCAAACTCCCCTCCACGCAAAAGATTGTGTTTGGGGGTGTGTAGAGAAACAGTGCAAATCCACTCTGCTAAACAGAAGCATGGAGCATGTCAAACTCAAACTTTGAGAGTAGTAAAGGTAAATGTAAAATTTAATGTTTTTCTATTACTTCTTAAAACCTTCCTTCTTCTAGATATCCAACAATTCATAGTGAAAATGTGGAAAATATGAGTCAAGGCAACTAAAGCATTCAGAACAATGGTTCATGGATGAACTCCTGAAAATAATTCTCAAGACTGAATTTGAAAGGAAAATGAAAGTGACTCTGATTGATTGTACTATTGATGAACAATTTGTTTTTGTTTTTCATTTTCATCAGAGTATTTTTGCTCCAGAACAATAAGAGAATCATCAGTTAATCAATTGAATTTGTTAAGAAATTATGTTTTAGTTTCAAATGAAATTTAAGGAGAAATATCATTTTTGATATTTGAATAATCCTCATTACATTTAATTGATGATATAACATTTTTCTGCCTTTCTAAGCCCTTATGCAAAAGCTATCTATTCACATGACCTGACCAACTGTGGTTTCAATTTGATGGAAAGAATGTTATAAGAAATTTATTGAATTAGTTAAATGCATATTAATCATACCCTTAGGTGCCTAATCGCTGGGGGTCACATTATGCAGGAGAGTTGGGCTTTGTGTGACAAAATTTGTCACACAATTAATTTCAAAGGTTGCTTTGAGAATGAGAATGCTAAATGCTGTGCATACATACACTTCACGGAAGTCTCTGGTCTGTGGCACAGCATAGGGACATAGGGAAACAGCAATTAAGCACCTTCAAGAAATTGCAGCTATATATTAGATTGGTTTTCGCATTATTTCCTAATGAAAACTCCTGAAAGTTGCATTTTGTAAATTGCTAAATCAGCAGTAGTTTCTGCAGCTAAAAATTTAATTACTTCACTTCATTTTCTTAATGTTGTGTATTCTGATTGAAGCAGAAGCATGAGCAGGCATCTTGGAAGAGCTGTTGTTGCTATTGGGTGAGGGAGGTATAGAGCTGCAAGTAAACAGTTTTTAAAGGACAATCATATAAAACAACAGTTGATTAAAATATTCGAAAGAAAAATAAAGGAAGGATGTGGTGCTATTGCCTCTCCCAAATTCAAGTCGAAGTATAGGATAAAAGACTGCACAAAGATTTCCGAAATAAGTCTCACAGCCCTCAGTGATGAGATTAAAGTTCAGGCACCATGCACCTATCAGACATTCCATGCTATTTGCAAAAAGAGGAAAGGTGAACAAAATAACAAAATTAGACCATTGAACTATAAATAAAAAGACTGGAACGACAACTCTATTGTTCTAATGCCTGTAGAATGCGTAACCAATTTTGCGCGCCTGAGGAATGTCTGCACGTATGGATTTTCAGAAAAACAAGGGCTCAGTACGTAAAATATGCATTCACATATTGCTTGATTTTGTGCATGAAAATTGGTTTAACCTAGTGGTTTTTGGGTGGAAAAGTGAAAGAAATAGCTACTGCAACTGAACCTGGAGTTATAATTTCAAAATTCGTTTTTGAAAGGAAGAACGGCTGTGTTGAAGTTGCTGTGAACAAAGCTTAGGCCACCCGATCACTGATTTCAAAAAGGTGCAGAGTTAGAAGAACTTATCATATAATATATTTTAAAAAGGTTAAAGTTTCATGGAAAAACAGAAAGGAAGACATTATGAAAGAACATCTGGACCCAGTAAATTAAGAATAAACTGCTGTATATGAAGTATGAGAGCAGGCTTCGTTCAGGTCGGTTCAGGTGATGATAAAATCCAAGATTTCAATGTCAATACGTTTATATATAAAGATATTTAGCATCATAACTATGTACAACTGTTTCCTAAAATGTTTTATTCGTATTCTTTAGTGGTTTTCATCTCAGATCTAGTAGCTTGACTTGATATTTTGAAGGCGGCCTACTGAAAAGTTGTTACGCGCAACGTCATTTTGGTCCATAAATCCGATCAGAATCAATATAAGCTAGTTTCAACTGTCTTAAATTACTCTCAAATCTGCGTTTTTTGAAATGTGAAAAAATTTTTCTTGATTTATTTCGAATTCATCGTCAAATTTGGCTTCAAACCAGTTTTGCACGGCATTTTTTCTCATTTTTCCGTACTGAACCTTATGTTCCCGCATCTCGCGCATACGTGCAAGCTCTCCCTCCATTCCGTCATTTTTGGTTACGCTTTTTGCACAATAAGGTTATCGTTCCAGTCTTTTTATTTATAGTTCAATGAAATAGACCAGAATAGCGATGACGTTTTCTATTCTGGAGCATAGCAGGAATAGAAATCAAAATGCCATGTAAAAATTTCTGAGCGTCCTGCTTTACAAATCATGAGCACGTGTCAAGATATTCATGTTTGCATAACACGTTAAAGTTTTCATGGCCTGTCAGATGCTTTACTCGTTTTCCTCTGCTCTCTTTTGTACCTTTCTTTTGTATAAGAAACCTACCTAAAGCCTCACTAGTCAAAGTTTCTAAATTTTCTATTGTTTTATGACATAAAATAACCAAAGAATCTGTTTTAATTTGCTAGGCTTCTTACCAGTAAATTTCTTAGGAAGCAGTTTCTTATAACGAAAATCATCCAACACCCATACAGATAGTAATTGATACTTTGTTACTATCTATATGTTAACATCATATAATTCATTCCCAGCTGAGAAACACAAATCAAGAAAAAACTAATTTTCACAACAATTTAGCAAAATTTCACAATAGAAAACACGAATGGAATGCATGTCTACAAATGAACAATAAACATGGAGGCAAACACTGACAAATTAGTACTGTTATACATATTGATGTTTTATATTTCTTATAGATATTCAAATGTTAAACGTTCTTTGGGATAAGTCTCTGCCACCAATCAACATTCAAAATTGTATCAGCCATGTGCAAATCATTCAAAGCAAATGGAAACAACAGCTCAAAAAACAAATGCAAATGCATCATATAGACGAGGTAAGTAACATATAAAAAAAAACTGCAAATATAGCTACAATTTCATATTTTCAGGTAACCATCAGTGACTCCTCTAAAACAAGGAAAGTTAAAGTAATGAATCATGAAATGGTAAAAATAATAGAGTCAATAACAACTTCCAATTACAAAGGTACTATAGACAAGATTTTGAAATCATCCCGGTATAAGACACACATGGCTGAATGGGTAGGACATACAATTTCACAGGAAGCCCTGGGACCGGCAAGCACAAAAAACCTAATCTCTCTTACTATCTCCTAGTACAATAGTGCCCAATTCAACGGGGCGCTGAGGGGCCTGTACTTGCAAAGCATCCTGTCCTTAATCCCTCGAAACGCTGAGTACAGGTGGACAGCTGATGAATCGTACCTAATAATTTCTATTTATACATCACTTCAATCTTGCTTTCCACCCTAGAATCCTTCTATACGCCTTACAGTCACTACAACTACTATGTGGCTCCCATCACCGTATGTTGAGTACGAATACTCCTATATTTTCTAGTTTGCCCATTGTGGCTTTACATTATTTTAATCAAAAAAATTGAATCTAGCATAGTAAAAGACATGCTGGAAGCTTCCCGCAAAGGCAACGATTGCTTCTTAAATTTTGTCAAGGAAGGGCTTGTCAAGGGTACCAAAAGTTTTTTCGACCCAATAAAAAGAATGAAATTGAATACAGGTATTGTAAAGAAAAATAAACCTATGAAGGCTGTTTCTATTTTGAAGGAAGATAGGCAAGCATTTGGTCTTGTTGTCGCAAAAGCTGTCACCCTGGAAGAAGCATTCTCATATCCGATAACATCTGTGCCTCTCTCAATAGCGACACCCGAAGGATATTTAGAGACAATCAGATAAGGCATCTTTGCCTAATTTTTTGATCTTGAAATCTGAAGGTGTATCAAGTACATGCCCAAAAAATGCAGCATGGATGGTTGATGGCTTAGCGGCAGTAAGGACATTGAAACCGAAGAAAACATATAAAGAATGGATGCAAGGCCTTCTTCGCTTTCTTGAGCAACCAACTGATTCATCACCATGTCTCGTTGGTATGATTTACGACACATAGCGCGAAAGAAGCATAAAAAGATGGTACAAGAAAAGATCGTGGATTGTCAAGCATGAAAGTTATGCTTCAAGGCTTTGACCAACATATGCCACAAGGTGTCCGATGGAGTGAATTTCTTCAAAATAACAAGAATAGTCTTGTCAAGCTATTATCAAAATTTGTGTAGAGTGAAGATGGAAGAAAATGTCTCAACTACCCTTTCATAGTGGCAGAAGAAGAAAAAACGTACAAAGTTTAGAAGAATCAAGTCACTTTTGTGCATGCATGTAACCACGAGCAGGCTGATACTCTCTTGGTTCTTCACGCCGTAATGCAGAACACAGATGTTGTCATTGTCTCTAAAGATACGTATGTGCTGATACTCCTTGTATGGGCATTTACAAAACTGCAAGTTGTTAAAAAATGGTTTTTTTAAGTTTGATAACGAAAAATTCGTTGAAGTTGGAAGTATTTGCAAAAGTGTCGGACCACGTATTTCTTCCTCTTTGCCCACTATACATGCAATTTCTGGTTGCGATACCACGTCTTATTTTTACAAGGCTGGAAAAGTCAGAATTCTTAAGAAGCTGATAAATGATTGCTCAAAATGTGGATTGATTGAACCAATTGGAGTCTGCCAAAGTTTACAAAAGGAAGCATTAGATAATGCAAAGGAGTTTGTACGAACAGTTATTTACGGTGGAAAAGAAAACGAGAGTTATGTTGAGACAAGAATCCGGTTGTACCTGGAATTAAAAGATAAGACTTCACTCTCTATCCCACCAGATCCAGATCCAGCAACAAGCGATCAAAAGGTGCCATATGCAAGTTTTTGTTTGGAAAAGATCTCATTTGGAACATATTGACCGCATCTCGTATGAAGAAAATGGATGGAAAGATGAAGGAAACAGCTTAATACCGAAGTGGTTTTCAGGGCCACAGCTTCCTCCGACATTGACAAGAAAACGGCATCGCCAGAAAACCCAAACAGAACACGAAACCGATGCAGATGAAGAAACGAGTGGAAGTGAAGAAAAACGTTGCAGGAAAAAAGACGAAAAGGAAAGAAGAAACAGACGACCAACCCGACAACTACGTCAAGCATTTACGAAGTAGACGATGAGAAAAAGATGCAGTTCCTTCAGAGCAACAAACCGAATCAGAACCTTCTCTTAGTATGCAAGAAGATGACAGTGACTGGGAAATCTCTGATTTCATGTCGAGTGACGATTCATTAGATGAGTGGCTACCATAGAACATACACCATAGAACATACACATTTATTTCTTAACTTTTTTATTTCGAAGATACTTTTGGTCATTTAGCAGTTAATATATAGCATAACAGGAAATACGTAGGTCTTTGCATGCCTAAGATACCCCAAGCAAGTCATCAAAAATACCTCGTATTCAAGTGTATACATTATGAATTGGAAAAATCGTGCAGAACCATCATCAATATCAATGTTTCAAATTTGCTGATCCACCATGTTTGTCACATGATGCATACTTTAACTGGCGATAACTGGATATCGGTAAGTCTGATAGTAGTGCTGTTTCGTAGTTTTTTGCTTCTTTTAGGGTGCTTAACAAAATGGCATAATTCATTTTTCAATATTTGGGGGTAAAATTTTCGCTGACCAGAAATGCTGACATCATCAATCACTTGACTTCTATTGTTTTACAAAAATGTACCCAAGTCTAAAAACAATCACGAGACCTTCAATTACCCAAATCCAAAATAAAATCATTGGTTAGGCACTTTGCCAGATTGTAACAAGGAATTCCCTGTCTAAGAGCTCCATTACAGTTAACAATTCTACAGCATTGTGTCATTTCGGAAAGAAGGAGACGGCGAATAAATCAAGGTGTATCACATGACAACAGTGAGCCTGGGCTTGCTATGGCACTCGAGATACTTATGAGAACAAGATGTTCACGCCCTTCTGCAATGGCGTACAGGAATTCTATGGAGTGAGGTGTGGGACAAAAATCCGTAATGCGTTTCGTCGAGGCATTCTTGATTTCGTGGTGGTGTTTGGTGTGTCGTGGAGTGGTTTTAGTGTGTCGTGGAGTGGTTTCAGTGTGTCATGTAGTGGTTGTAGCATGTCATGTAGTGGTCTCATTATACCATGGTGGTCTGTAAAAAAGACCACGTCGTAGAGTGGTTTCAATGTATCGTGGAGTGGTTTCAGTGTGTCATAGTGGTATGTGGAATAGACCAGGTCGTGGAGTGGTTTCGGTGTATTGTCGAGCCGTGTTGTTCTTTCGAGTGGTCGCAAAATCATCGACTCTGTCACGCCGCAAAATCATCGACTCTGTCACATCGCAAAATCAGTGACACTGTCAAGCCGCAAAATCACTGACACTGTCAGGCAGCAAAGTTATCGTTCCTGCCGAGTTCCGGTTATCAAATATTTCACCTTTTGCAAGCTTGCTTGAACATGGCGGAAGAAGCTGAGAGAATCCTAACAGATGCACTGCTTGCAATTCAGGCAAGACGAGGAGGTGGAACAGAACCGGTGCAGCAGCCTTCTGCACAACAGCCTGGCCCCTCTGTTCATCAGCCAGGAGCACCGCTACCACCGCGGTCTTCTTCCAGTCAAAGTGTTCGCCCCCACGATGGCTGGGTACAACGTGCACAGCAGAACTTCAGGTGAGATACGCATCTTTTCTTATCATTTATGACGATTTTTGGTCGGTTTTTGCTTGTCACAATTTCCTTTGTTTTGTAAACTGAAAGTTTCAAATTTTGCTCTCGTAAAATGTGCTAAAATGTGGTCAAACATTCGTGCTTCCCATCATAATTCCTAAATTTCTCTAGGAAAGCAAGGATAAAACAAAAGCTACCCAGGCCCCATATGCCACTGACTGCCACAGAGCATGGGTTGTAAATTAGTTTACCTCCTACAATCCTCCCACAAGGAAAATCTCAAATCACATCTAGTAATGTCGGAATATCTAATAGGGCCTTGTCCCATTATTTATACTGATACTGTTTAAGAATTCCAATTTCAAATTTACACTTCATGAATGTTTACTCAAGAAAAGTAAATCTTGCCAAATGAATAAAATTTGCTCTTCAAAGCGTCACAAAGCGTCTCAGGACCTGGAGGGGATGGGGGTTCTTGACTTAAGGTTGCACAGGGATGTGTCTGCCCAAAAATGATTTTTTTCAACCAGCCCCAAAATTTTTGTCCAAACAGTAGCTGATTCTAGAAAATCTTGGTGAGAAGTATGCATTTATCTTGTATAAGAAACATCTTCTAAGAATCCGTAGTAGGTTCAATTATTGGAACCTATCTCACCGGGGGGGGGGGGGGGCGTGTTCCATCCCCGTTTTCTCCGCTGTTATAGTAGCTATGATCCTTTAACTTAGTGATGAGATGGACTTTGATTTAAACAATGAAAATCACGCGATTAAATCAAATTAACTCTATTGTTCTTATTGCTATGACAATAAGAAGATTTTAAGTTATGATTATCATGATTATTGGTATCATCATCATAACAATAGAACGAGGCACTAAAATGAAATTGTTTATGTAAAATTGAGTTGGATATTATTTAATTAATATATGAATAAGCATTATATGGATAATATTTGAATAACATTTTGCAATAGTTTCAAAAACGTATACAATTGTTGTTGAGTTTAAAACATTGGTTGCCATGGTTA
The DNA here is from genome assembly GCA_014526335.1 of Chrysaora quinquecirrha. Taxonomy (NCBI): domain Eukaryota; kingdom Metazoa; phylum Cnidaria; class Scyphozoa; order Semaeostomeae; family Pelagiidae; genus Chrysaora; species Chrysaora quinquecirrha. Next base: position 129,435 of record JACTAT010000115.1, read on the forward strand.
TGGTGCTATACTTGGAATCTTAAAATTTTCATCATTTGATACAGTGTAGATATAAAGTCAAAGTAGTGGAATCTTCGGATGCTGCTTTGCATATTTTAGTAATGACAAACAAATTTTGATTAGGGGTGGAATCCATGCCCCAGGTGAGATGTGGTTAAAGAAATTACCCTACCTGAATCAAAAAGCTAAGAAACTATTGTAATATGCACTCAAAATGTAGTGACACAACACAGTAATAGAAAATGTTTGGCATGATTTTGAGTGCAAACATGTTATTATTTGTTTTGATATCTTACTAAGTTATTTTAGAGCCCTTGTAACAAAAATGAATCAACTCTACACTTGCGGCATTAAGAAACTTGTTAAAAACGTTTGCCAAAATTTAAGAAACTACCTACCTGCCCAGACCTAGTATCTTGAAAAATGGGTCCCAGTTTGAGCAAGAAATCCAACTCAACTCAAAAAAGGAAAAGTGTTCAAAAGTGTTGTTGTTGTTGTTGTTGCGATAACTGGGACAACTCTGAAACGTAAAAACTGGACTGAGCAACAACCCGCTCTAACAAACTATCCCCTTTTCAAAGCCGTTGATAACTGGCTCTAGAAAAATTACCTAATTCTGGTACCAGGCACCAGAAAAGAGGGGTGAAAACGATACCCTGAAAAACGACGCATCCCCATCCGACAAATATACTAAGCACCCCCATCCCGAAGGGTACAGGGAGAAACCGCAAGCCTAAGAAGTGGCTTCTTGCAGCCCTGATTTTGAAAATGTGGGAAAGGATAACAAATCTAGGGAACATACTCGCTATATATCTAAAATGCTCGAAATACTCGTCTTTTTGCCCTAAAAATGGTCTGCAAACATGGACGTCAGACGAAGCACGATTTCAGTTGTCAAAACCAACCGATTCAGGAAAAATCAAAAGGGAGATAAAGAATTTAGGCCAGTTTCGAGGGGGTGATTTGCTTTGAAGAAATTCAGGTGAAATTGCGGTCTCAAATCTTTATTTAATTTTCTCAACAGAAATGCATTCCCAAGTCTTTCTGGTGGTGGGACCAGGCTAAACAGTACTAGCCATGGAAAAGCCAAAAGATCAAAGAAAGAGAATAATTTTTTCTTTGTGCCAAAAGATACATGGACACATGAATTCTGCCTGCTGGCCAGAACTGACCAGCAGACAACTCCGTCAGTGAAACTGGCATCCAGCCTAAGAGATGCAGGACTGGGAAAGAAAAGATCGTTTTCCTAACAAAAGGCTGGCCACGACGAATTTCGAAAAGAACTCGAAAAGGCCTTTCCAAAATTGGCATCACAGAATGGCGCTTTTGAGCTTTCTCGTTCTGGAAGCGGGGGTAGTTGCCGTCCACTTAATATTATACCCCCCAGCAAAGATGGCTATGCTATTCCTTTTCTGAAAGATATTGTAAGCAATGCAACCGTGATCTACATCAGGCCAACACAAACAGATCTATCAATGGAGGCAGAGTTCAATTGTAATGAAGCAGCAAGTCCTCTAGCTGAATGTACCAATTGTCATTTAAAAGTGCCGTTTCTTACTATGCGTGAACACAGAAAAGCTTGCTTAACTGATATCAACGAAGAGAAAGCAGCTACATCCAAACCTGATATAGAAGGCAAGAGTGAGTATCCACTAGACTGTCTTTTCGATGATGTGATGCCTTGCAGTTCGTCAACGAATGACGATTCATGGTTCAAGAACTGCAGTCGATATTTCCGAATGTAGATGATGACAAGATTTCAGCAACACTCGCTTCAGCAACTTCGAAAGAGGAAGCTGCAAACTCCATCATAGATGAGACAAATCAGGCTCCAATTGAGGGTACGCCAACTTTGACAGAGTTGCTTGTAGATTTCAGAAACAAAAACATCAAGCCTCAAGAGAAAGAATTAGTTATTGATCGAGAATCATTGTGGCTTTGCATTTTGAGATTTTACAAGAGAGCTCTTTACGATCCAGATGAATTAAAGAAAGAGCTCGTTGTGCGCTTTGATGGTGAAGATGGTGTAGATGGTGGGGCGATCAAACGGGAGTTTTTTACCATGGCGTTCAACGAAATCAAACGGAGACTGTTTGAAGGGCAAGATGCAAACATGCTCCCGGTCAAAGACTCAAGCAAAGGTGTCCTCTTCAGAATAGCAGGTGCCTTGTGTGTTCATTCTGTGTTACAGGGATGTGCCATTAGCTTGGCCTTTTTAGCCCCATGTGCATACTACTACATTGCTGAATTGGATGAAGATATGATAATGTCATCAATCAACAATGACCTGATTCCGAGAAATGCTGCGACTGAAATTCTAATTGAGCTACTATCAAGCCTTGAAAATTGCCAAGATAACGAACAAGTGCAATCAGTGCTTGACGGCAATCCGAAATGCGACCAGTTCTGGGCCACCATTAATGCCTCCCATTGGGCCAAAGACTGCCCGATAACGAAGACAACAAAAGATGCTCTCTGCAATCATTTAATTTTCAATGAGCTTATAGAGTCACGACGAATGGAGATGGATGATATGAAGAAAGGCCTGAAGGTACTACAATTTCATGATGTAGTCAAGCGTTTCCCGGATGTCTTGAAGCCAATGTTCATTGCTGACGAAGAGCAAAAGCTTGATGGTTCAGATCTTCTAAAGATGATGCATCTGGAGAAAGAATCAGATGATTTTGCAAAGAAGCAAACATGGGAATGGTTTGTTGCTTTTTTAAACGCGAATGAAAATTCAGATGAATTTCCTGGTGGGTCAGCTTGTGCAGCTATGCTTTCATTTTGCACAGGATTGAAGAGAATTCCATTCGGAGGACTGAGAAACGAAATCTCAGTAAGGTTTCATCCTGATGACGATCAATATTCCCTGCCAACGGTATCAGCATGTTTGTTCATTTTGCATTTACCTACTGTCCACTCATCAGAAAACAAGTTCGTACAAGCAATGAAGATAGCCTTGAAGCACGAAAGCGAAGGATTTCCTAACATATAATTGCGACTACCTGGAGTTTGTCTGGTTACAAATATATGTACATTTAGAACGTATCTATTGCTGTAAATTTAGGCACCCAGAATGATGTTGATCACTTCTGAGGACAACATAGAGATCGAGGTGTATTAAATCTCCATCAAAGTACAAATTTGCCGCAACCCTAGAACCTAAGCACTGGTGATGAGATAAAGTACATAGAAACACGTGTGGCATAGCAGTATCTCAGTTGCTTTTAGTAGGAATGTAAAAGATGTACAATTTTTGCAGTCATCATATTGATAGGAATCAACAGGTTCTCACTAAATGAAACAAATGCCTTGAGCATATTAGCAGCTTTCACTAAGAAATGAATGATTAGTGAAGTTCAAAGCCCCAAAACCCTTTACTGTGAAAATAAATTTCATTTTGATTCCTGCTGGGCCTAGACTACTTGTTTATTGGAGTTTTTATGTTCCAATCTCCATTTATCTTGTATCTTTCAAAACCTGTTGTTGGTTATTTTGTTTGTCCTTCAAAGCTAGAGTCTCGTTAAGGGGTAGCGGCAAATCTGAACTACGATGATGCATATTTACATAATAATGCCAGATATATATACCAGTAATGTTCTCAGTTAGCTATCAATTAACCCTCATTTTAAATTAATGATGGCAAAACTTCGTCCTCAAATTTTAGCAGATCTGTTCGATATTTTTTCGGACACCTGGTAGGTTAAGATAATCCTTCGTAGAGCAAAAGATTGGACTGAGTTTCGATGGATTCTTCTTGAAAACTAAAGGAAAGGATTTTTTCCAAAGGTGTTCGAGATTTGTTTGGAGTGACTTGCCCCTCATGTTTTTAAATGTTTGGTTTGTGGTTGGCGGTTTAGTTAAGTATCCCTGATACTTTAGTTAATGTTCAGTAGATTACTTGGTAACCTCACATATAAGTGCATGCCCTATAAGGCGGATAGATGCTGCCCTTATGTTTGGATATACACGCACTGTACCTGTATCACCCTCAAAAGAGCGTTTCTTAAGACTGATTGCTTTTAAATTGGAAATTAACATCAAATCAATGAAGAAATATTACCATCCATAGCTCACATTATCGTGAAAAACAAATGTCATTTTGTAAACGTATGCGTGTGTGCCTCTATTCTCCCAGTCTTTCTATTTGAAAATCTGTAAAATTGTAAAATTTCGCCAAAAGGCGCAGTCGCTTACATGTGAGGTTCAGTAGTGTCCCATATGAAAGAAGCACAAATTTAAGAAACACCGACCCTGATTTTCAAAATATTACCCGGTTTTATAAGAAACTGGAACAGGTCTGAAAAAAGTTTGTTTCTTATCTAAAATTTCCTGTTGAATTGAACCGTACCTATCCAAGCGAAAAAAGAATTTTGCATGCAAACCGAGCAAAAAGCACCTTCCTGGAATGATTGTGTCATTTACTGGAAGTGAAAATTTACAATTAAAAATCAAACTGATATGTTTTGTATCACAATGATAGAGCTCGTGCCTGAGTAGTTAATCGATAGTACATGGTCTTTCTTTTAAAAAAATTTACCCTGATTTGAGGTTTATCTCATTTTATAAGAATCGTGTCAGATCTGAAATTGAAAAGTTGTTTCTTATATGCGGGACACGAGGGTATGCTTCCCTTGGTCGGTTCTTCTTAAAATTATACTAACCAGAAGTTCTGTTATCCAATCGTTCTGTTCAGTACATTTGACAAAGTTTGATCGTCTAATGTATCACTTGATTTACTATATTAACGCAATTTAGATAAATGTCTATTCCAAAACTGTTACTCTCTGCTTGTGGATTTACTACCATCTGTAGTGTTGCAAACTGTTCGTTGCTAAGTGGTGTTTGTACCTGTGGAACCTGAACACTTGAATCTTCCCATGCAGGACCTGAGTAATAGGATGATGGCAACGGTCCATCCCAATCAATTCGAACTGCATTGCATCAGCATCATCCATGATCTCTTGTGTTGGACAGAAATCTCTCTGTCCATACACCCATAGCTGCACCGGTGTCATATTAGACTCCGTTCTTACAGGATGAAAATCCCAACCTTCCCTAAACATGTCCATGTGCTTGTTTATTCGAGGTAAATAAACGTATTGCAGACAAAATAACTGAATAAAGTCTGATGGATCTAGTAGGTCGTTTTCCTCGAGGTAAGAAAATACATAATAAAATATGAACGTGCACCCATGGAAAAGATCGCGCCAAAACCTTTCAATGCGTTGATTATGGCAACTTTTTCCGGCTATGAAGCTACCTCTGTCTGGACCACGGAGCGGATGTGTGAACATGAACATCGCAACATCGACGTTTTCTCCCCCATGGTCACCTCGTACACGGGATGGAAGGCCAAATTCTAACACTGATTGCTCAAAGCATTGAAATACTGTGTTCGCACGATTATTTGTACTGCAGCGTGAAAACATTATCCGCCTGCTGTACCCATCTATGCCCCCGTGAATTACGAATCCCCATCTTATTAGTTTATGGTTTCCATCTATGTGCCATAATGCTAGTGGTCCAGAAACTGAATACCGACGTCGACTGATAGTGTTTAGCTGGATAGAACGTAGTATTATCCCGTCTGGATCCACACGCCACATGGAAGATCTTATCCTGTCCCACTGGATTGTAAGTCCTCTGGCAGATAGGAAACCGCGCATTCGCTTTATGCCACAGTTGGGGAAATCTTTTATGATATCTGTAACGTGACCATCCAAACTCTCGTCATCAATGGGCGTATGCCGTTGGTAGTTATCTTTCAGGTTAAATTCCTCCATGCGCCTTCTAATCGTTTTTGTGCTGACTCGAAACATCAATGCGATTTTTGTTTTTGAAAAACCACAGCTCAGGTACAGTTCCAATGTTTCCTTTGGAATTTCGAGGACTGGACGTCCACGTTTACCAGAATTGTTCAAAATGCTACAATTTTCTTTTTCTTTAACTTCTGTCATCAACAAATCAAGTGACCTGGTTAACGCTGTCAAGATCTGACCATGTTCACCTGCTGGATCTGTTTGCATCATTCGAAGAACAGTGTTTGTCAGGAGCTCTATCCGGTACAATGCATAATCTTGGTTGTTACTCTCAGGAGGCTGCTGCAGAATATGAATGATTCGACGTAAAGATCGTTCCAAAAAGGTTCTATAATTTTGTGATGGCTCAGCTGCAACAAACTCATCAGAATTTGAAGCCATGATCTGTAAGAAGAAATATAAGCCATCTATTTGATTCTGAATATCGAATTCATAGTTTCTGAAATGAAATAATAGTACATCTCTTCATTCTTGCGAGCATTCTTAAGGAGTGGAGTACAACTGGTCTCTTGAGTTTTTGCTTCAGTTGTCTTTGCTAATGATGGAAACATATCTTCTTCCACAACGTCACAATAACAGCGAAATTTTTGCATTTCTCAAAACCTATTTCGCTCAACCACAATCCAGTTTGCCCTATCCTACCCTAAAATTAAACGGTCCTTTTTCCTAACCTAAGTTAGAATCATATAATAAGAGAAATTTCTCATCAAAAATAGCTATGAAGACATATCGTTAAATGCTTCAATTTCTGAGTTATTCAGGGGCGAGCAAGTAGCTACTGTAAAATATTTGACCCCATGTTTGTCCAAAGGAATTGGAAAAAATAACCTGTTCTTTTTTCACACAGTATGACTTTCCTGCCCAAAAAAACCAGTTTTTGGGACATAGGTGAAATTTTCAAATCAGTCTTCCTACTGTTTTCCATCAATTTGTCGCAAAAATCACGTTTTCTAACCTCCTAGCGTGTTTGTCCACCAAATTTAACCATAAAAGACCAATATCCCAAATTTTCACAAAAGCGGTTCTACGTTTGTCCGACAACCGCTTTTGGGACACTGGTACTTTCATGGCTACAATTACCACTTGCTTTTGAAAACGGTATTCAGTCGAAACTACCAGTTTCTGGGACAAACATCGCAAGTGATACATCATGTTAAAATTTTACGCCAAATTGAAGAAAAATAACAGCGGAAATTTGTATCAAACGACCAGTTTTTGAGACAAAGGCGGTGCAAAAATTTTTCGTGAACTACCGGTTTTCAGACAAAGGTAGGACCATCTTTCCCAGCGTGACATGCCCGTCCTTGGCTATTTCACAACAACAAAGGTAGGAATTTTTTGCATTTCATGCTGCCTTTGAAGAGCACTGTAGATCTACCGAAAAATTGCATTCTTAAATACGTTACTGCCATGGCAAAAAATGGGCAGTGTAGACAACATTTGAATATAAGAAATTATAAGATCAAAATGAAAGTTTAGGCCATACGTACCTTTAGCTGCTGTAGTAATGCATTCGTACAATAACAATGAAAAAATAACGGAAGATTCATTGTCGGCTTGACAGTGTCGACGATTTTGCGGCGTGACAGAGTCGATGATTTTGCGGCGTGACAGAATCGATGATTTTGCGACGACTCGAAAGAACAACACGGCTCGACAATATACTGAAACCACTCAACGACCTGGTCTATTCCACATACCACTATGACACACTGAAACCACTACACGACATACTGAAACCACTCCACGACACATTGAAACAACTCTACGATGTGGTCTTTTCTACAGACCACCATGGTATAATGAGACCACTACATGACACACTGAAACCACTCCACGACACACTAAAACCACTCCACGACACACCAAAACACCACCACGAAATCAAGAATGCCTCATTATAGTGGACGAAACGCATTACGGATTTTTGTCCCACACCTCACCCCATACCGTGAAAATTGCTGTGGGCATAATGAACAAAAGCGTACAATTTTGCCTCAAACAAAAAGGAAAGTGCTGCATCCGAATCTCAAGTCGAAATTTCTGTATGACCTAATTTTCAATTTCTTTGGAAACGAGGTCCTTAGGTGAGATGATGAGATGAAAAGTTTCATCAAAAAGCAATGAAGTATTACTAAACCTTCTTGATCAGAAATATTGATGGAATCATCCATTAGGCATGCTAACCATTCATCTATTCCATCACTGCCCTGCACTTCTGTCAAGTCCACTAATTTCAACGGTTCCTCTTCCTTCCCCTCACTTATTTCATTGAATACATCTTTGAATATTAGCACAATCTCAGCTGCATCTTTCTTCGATATAACAGAGGTAGGCTTTATCACGTCTGATACACTATTTATTGCTCTATCACATCAGCAATTATATCATCTGTGAAGCTTGTTAGTAACTGTGGATGTGTAACCAAATAATTTGATTCTTTACAATGCTCGACTTTTAACGTGTACTCATTCACCAGTGAAGACAGCAACTCTTTATCTCCTTCATCTACCAATCTCACGCGAGATAGACGACCCTCGTTAGTATGCATAAATGGTTGTTTAGGAAAAGAGCAAGCTCCCCATTGCAATTGCAGATTGAAATGCAATAAGAATAACATTCGTGTTGGAGACTGGGCCTTTCAACCTGGCATGCACGGTCAAACAAACAGTAAAGAGCTTCTCGATAGCAGCCATCTTTGAGTGAAACGTACTCTTTCATTTGTATTGAAGCCTTTCCAAGCTGTCGGCCCATGCAGTACAAAAGTACACTTGAAATTGAGTTACCCTTGCAGCTCGACCTACCGCTTACATGTAATCTTCTATGTCAAGAGGTGAGCTGTAATGGATTACATACTGTATGTCCTTTGTGTCAACACCCATAACTAAAGAAGTAGTTGCCACAACAACTCCATAAAATCCATTTGCTTTGGACATGTCTTAGAGGATCTAGTTCTTCTGTTTGTCTGAGGTCTTTCTGTGGTACATTCCAACCAAGGGCGATTTTGATGCCGACTGACAAGGCAATGAATGAAAAATGTATCGCTCAACTCCAACTTGAAAATCGTGAACACTTTTGCAACAGCTTCTATGTTTTGACAGTAAACAATTGATTTGGGACACTTTTCCCGCTTTGTCTTTTTCTCAAGCTTTGTCCTTTTGAAAACAAAAAGTCGTATGTTTGGTCTATTGGGGCTAACTCTCAACATAAGATTTTTGCACAAAGATTTCACGATGTCTTTTTCTGTTTGCTTGTCTGCAGTAGCTGTCACTGCTAGCATTGGTACATCTGGTACGTGGGTTTGTATGATCCCAAGCTTAGAGAAAGAGACTCTTAAGGCATGCTTTACTTCACTGAAACTCCTTCCACTCACTTTGCTATGCTCGTTCTCCACTTGTCCCCTAAAATAATGCAAAAATTGATATCAAGATGATACAAATTTGCACTACATTTGTTTGCAACAAGAAAATACAGAGTTCCATTCTTTTCCCCAATTAGATTTTCATTGCTAACGCTATTTGCAGACAGGCATACCAGCACTTAACTTATTATCAGGAAGTAAAGCAGTATATTGGGCAGTAGATTACGGTCAGTGTAAATTTTCAAAAAATTCAATTGCAATTCTTGCATATCGCACAAACAACAAGAAACTACATATCAATTTCTCTCGAGCACTACAGAGACAATACGATGAAGGCTTAAAAGATTAAGTAAAACCAATAATACCATTGACCTCCTTATTCATGAAAGCCTTCTCATTCTTAGTGATCAACCTTCTCTCAATTCCCAAAGGTTGTTGATCCCCTTCACTCTTTTTTAGTATTTTCCCCTGTAGTATTGCTGATTAAATTTCTCATATAATTCACTTAATATTGTAATTCTAATTAGTCTGTAACTATAAATTGCTGGACTTTTTGCTTTAAAAAGCAAATTGTTTTCATCGGGAATGATTTCGCCTAAATTTCTCCGTTATAGAATAACCTTTCAGTCACTGTTTGCTTTAGGAAAAATAATTTCTAATATTATTTTTTCACTGACACATTCGTTTGGCTGTTGAAAGTTGATTTCGCTTTGTTTACGGAAGTCGGGGTACGACTCTGTGCATGCCCTTTGCATGACATCCGCCTCTCTCACAAATAGTATACTGATTCTATTTCGATGTTCTTTCCTCGATGATTTCACTGTACTTCCACTTACCGAGCAAAGAATTTTACTAAGTTTATAATAAACAAATTATTTCATTGGGCCACCGCTTGAAGTTTACATCTTAATATTAAAAAAAAAATTCCTGTGACATGAGATCTAGGTAAAAGTTTTACTAAAACTCTGTATAATAGTCATAAATTGGTTTCTGTCACCTTACTTGAAAATGATATAAATTTTCAGGCTTTTAAAATGTATTCTTTAAAATTGTAGTTTGTTTACATCTGTCTATAAGTCAGTAAGCAGCATTTTCGTAAGCGCTGTGACAGATGCAACAGCATGAATTAAGAACGTTGTTAAAACCTGGACCAAGGAATCGCATTGAGGGGCATGCTGTGGAACTGGCGGAACATGAATAATGAAGACTCTCGGGAACAACACCTAGGAACAAGACAGACTGAGGAGCATAAACAATAACAAAACTAAGGAAAAGGACCTTGAAAAAGGATTCAGAAAACGATTCAGATTAAATTAAGATTAACATTAAATGTAACTTGATAAGTGTAACTAAGATTAAGAAAATTTTCATACACTTAGCCCCTTGGACTAAGACCAAGGAACAGTTCCTTCACTTGGAGTAAAGGGACCCTGGACGGGGAGCAGAATCAGGACCAGTTATTATGGACTAAGGAACCTAGATTAATACCAAGGAACAGGACCCTGGACTAGGAAAAAGGAAAGGACCTATGACTAGAAAAAAGGAAATAAGTAAACAATTGATCTGCAGGCAGCAGTATAGATGAGGGCCATGCAATGACTAACAATTTGACTGCACAGACCTTTAAGATAGAGGTTCTTATGATGCAAGGGTTGTCACCAGGTTGTGGTCAGAGATGGGCAAGGGCTACCTCATGCCCTGGACAGGGAGTAGAAACAGGACCCATTATGGCTTAAAGATCATGAACTCATACCACGGAACATAAAATTTAGAGGGAATGGGGAACAGGACCTTGAACAAGGGTCAAAAGAAGGACCTAGGACCAGAATAAAGGATCTAAGTAGAAGTTACGTCTGCAAACTTATGTATGGGTAAGGACTATGGAATCACTTGAATGAACAGACCTTATAAGGCAGAGAGTGTTATGAGGCGGAGGTTGTCACGAGACGGTGGTCAGACACGGGCAAGAGCTAGTCTTATATACTAATTTTGTAGTAGTCAAGGCAACAATTTTGTCAGAGCATCTCCTCCGTGGCCGAATATGTTATGCTTTTCAAACCTGCACCCTTCTCTGCAACCTATTTTAAAGTTGAGCGATCGCTTGCCATATCTTTCCTAACTGCTACCGTTTCTAGGGTAAAGGGGGGAAAAGCCCCCTCCTTTGTCACAAGGCATTGTCTTGCCCCATTAAAATCTTTTGTCTAAACTCCAGACGTAGATTACTTGCTGACTGTATATTAAATTCTTCTTACTTCATAGCGATGACTACAAGAAACTAGACTGACTGAATATATTTACTAAATTTCATGTATACCTGAATTATTTACTGGGAAATAACAACTTTTCTAGATCTAAAAATGTTTTAACGTTGATGTTTCAAAGCAAAACAAAAACCCTTTGTGAAGATTGCATTTGAAATCCAAAACAACCAAATGCCATCCTGAAGTATAAGCTGGCTGGATAGCAGTATCTGACTATGCAGTATGAAACAGGACTAAAAAAGATAAACTACCAAAAGACAAACAGTATCCTGCAGTTAACCCGAGATCCTGACACGAGACCGAATCTCCATGACCAGACGGAGAATGCGTTCAATATTTTTTTATTGCTACGCTTTTAATCAAGGATCATTTTAGAGGGAAGGACACAAGGATGCCTAGAAAGCTAAAACTTTCCAAGGAACGATAAAAATGGACTATCCAACAGGCTTAGAACTGCCCCTAGAAACACGCCAAGGAACATAACTAAGCAAGGGGGCTGAATACCGTGAAAATATTATCAAGACTGAAGAACAGGGCTAAAGGAATGGGACTTAAGACCATGAGTGATTTCAGGACTGAGGAACAGGACTAAGAAATTGGACTAAAGACCATGGGTAATTTCAGGACTGAAGAACAGGACTAAGGAATGGGAATGAAGACCATGAGTAATTTCGGGACTGAGGAACAGGACTAAGGAATGGGACTAAAGACCATGAGTAATTTCAGGACTGAGGAACAGGACTTAGGAATGGAGCTGAATATCATATGTAATTTCAGGACTGATGAACAGGACTTAAAAATGGGACCAAAGACCATGAGTAATTTCAGGAGTGAAGAACAGGACGAAGGAATGGGACTGAAGACTATGAATAATTTAAGGACAAAGGAATGGGACTCAAGACCATGAGTCAAGCATGTCAAACAACTTGAGGCAGTGCAAAAACTACAAAAATAATCCGTTGTTTTAGCAACTTATTATACAAAAAAAGACTTATAGATATGAAACTGGCAACACTAATGTATAGGTGGAAACGTGATGATATGACAAATACCTACAAGATATTCCATGGACTTATTGATACAAATGTATTGAAGTTTTTTCCAAATCAACAGAAATTACACCAGGGGACATAATTTCAAAATTGAACTAAAAAGTGTCGCCTCAATATACATAAACAGTCTTACTCACAAAGAGTTGTCAATGATTGGAACAGACTTCCTTCTAACGTTGTCAATCATAAAGATGTATTCACGTTGAAAAAATTATATGACTGTTTGAACAAGGACACACAGTCTGTGTTTCAACTGTAAATTTGTTACACAGGCTATTATAGGCTTCTGCCTTCCAGCCCCAATTTCACTTTATATTATATATTATTATTATAACAAGAAGGCCCCCACCATAGACGTTTCTGTCTGCACGATATGGTGACTTGTAGCCAAGTATTAGAAACTGAGAAGTGGAGAAAGTTTCATCCCGTTTTGTTTCTCCAATTTCCATGCAATCATATGAACTTGCTGTCACTAAATTTTTTAGTTGGCAAAATTTGCTTTTAATGCTGTTTTTTTGATGTGTGCAAGGATATGGTTTTTTGGACTCTTTAGCCTAGCTTTTTTTACATTATGGCACTTGCCATTATCTCTTGTAGCAACATTATTATCGGACTTATCAGAGATAGTTCTCAATTTATCAAGTCGCGCCTTGATGCAATCTCTGAAGTTGCTTTCTAGCTTAGCACTACCTTTATCATTTAAATGTAATCTACTCCCGTTTAGATGTTCGAATGTCACATTACTATTATCTATGTAGATCACACTATTCTTTTTACACATATTACATAGAGTTCGTTCAATAGTTAAACATTACCATTAATATTGGTATACTTAGCTTGTTTCAGAATGCTTGATATAAATACTTTGCAAATTGGTAACAGCTCTTTGATATTCTTGGCAATAAAGCTAAGTGTGTTAGGTTGATGAGGTTGCCGAGTGAAATCAGGTTGTTTGCGGGTGGATGCTGTTTGAGTTCTAGGAGTGCTTTGTAATGGAGGAAATTTGATGCTTGAAGAGTTATTAAAAGTTGCTTGTTGTGGAATATACTGGAGTTTGTCAAATATATTGGGATGGAAAAACGTATGCATGTTGTTGTTGGCGAGTGGTTCATAGATGGGATAAGGCTGATCGAAATTATGATGGTTCAGTGGATGTTGTTGTGGGTTTGTCTTTTTTGTATCGTTTCCATGGGTTTTTTATTTTTGCTTTTTCTTATTTTGATTTTTTAATTGATCAATTTCTTGTTTTTTAAACATTTTTTTCATCTAGCAAGCTAAATTTTCTTTTTTCAAGAGCAAATTCTCTTTTTGGATTTGGTCTTCTCCCATTCTTCAATTAGAGGATTGAACAACACGCTTAGTGGATTGCTTCAATTGTTCTTTTGGACTGTTGATTTCATGAAATAAAATTTTGATTTGATTCCAAACTGGCTTCAAAGGATCCTTCAGCCCAGATGTTTCCAATTGAATAGATTGAATAGAATGCATTGATGTTGATGGCGATGGTGCTGAAAGGCACTCATGATCATTTTGTGAAATTGTTGAAGGGATAACTTCATTGATGTTATGTGTATTTCGATCAGCATATTGTTCTTTTTCAATGTTAATTAGTTCAAAAAAATTATTCTTAAATTCGCTAATGCTATCAACCTCGCCTATAATAAAAATTGTCAAAGATGGAATGTTAATTTTTACCTCAACCCAATGGTCGCCATCTTTTTCGATTTTGATGCAAACTTCCTCCATTTCGTTATTCTCCATATTTATGAGATTCGACCACAGAACGTGGTAATCATCATCTAGTCCAAGCTTATCACAGATCAATTTGTAATAAGTGAGGCTAGTACTTGCTATATTGAGTTATTGATTGCATAGGTGGAATGATCAGTACCTTTATATCTTTCCATAGAATTCGAAAGGGTGTTCTTTCCGGATTTGGGTCAATTTTGAATTTTGAAATTCTACTATTGATATCAGTGATTTCAAATTCTTCAGAATTTACTTCTTTACCTTTCTTTTCTTTGTTGTTCTGTGTCCTGGCCTTGTTTGTACCAGTTATTGGCTCTGGATTCATCTCGACATCTCCACTGGGGATCAGAATCAAGGCAAGATAGGCCTTACTTCCGCGTTGCTTTGGTAGAGATATAACTCCTAGAGGAAATCTTTTTCTGGTAATGGCAAAATGACAAATGGCATTATTCCTTTCATTGATCAAATCTAATTCGTCAAAATCATAGCTGTTTTTTCTTTCCAAGTTACAATTATATTTACTTATTAAAGTTAGCAACATGAACAACATGATTAGCTGCCTATACGCTGCCATTGTCAGGATTTGACTCACTAGCAATTTGTTTGTCTATGGTCTTCCAACAAAGCTTTTTGATAAGCGCCAAGAACTTGAAGAACTTTGCTTCGTTTTTCAGATGCATTCTTCACCTACACACTATTTCCAACGAAAGAAGTTACATTTATTCATACCAAGTTAGACAGCACACTGTTAATTGAATCTGAAATACTCTTCACTTCCTCCAAATAGTCATTCAATTTAAACTCACATTTGTACTGCGATAGGTCCATATACTTCTCAAATATACTTATAAAAGTATTTCATGATTCCGCAGTATCAATACATTTTTGCATGAACAATGCCTCTTCCCATATTGATACATCGGCTATAAAATTTGGGTAAACTTCCGGCTCACATATTTTTGGAAATAATTCCTTAACAAGGGATGAATCTGGATCTTTAAGAAATAAGCAGGGTCACGATTGCAGCTATTAACAAGCCGCTACAGTTGCTAATACTGCTACTGCAACCAACCTCTCTGACACTAGGACTGGTCATATTGAATTATACTCTTGCTTTGAAGATAAGGTACCTCCTTATCAGTTTTGTAATTCGAAAATGATAAGCATTAGAAATCGGCCAAAGAAATATAAAAAGAAAAAGTCAGAGGTCCAAAGTGTTGTTGATGATCAAAGTATTGGTGTTCATGATGATGGCCATCAGCCCAGAAATGAAATCATCACGAATGAAGATTCTGCATCAATAATGACTGATAGAAAGTTTTTATAGTCTAGCTCATTTGTAGAAATAGTAATCATAAATTACCATCATGTTCATATAAAGTGGCTATAATTATTCTATTCATTAGAAGAGTTTCATTTAGATAATACCTCTACCGTAGCTAGGTGTCCGTAATGGTTAGCATATGCTTGTGATGTAAATGGTAACATCATTCTCAACATTGAAAATCAATCCAGGTTCGAATCCGGGCAAGCATTAACCACAAGGGCACCTTAGAACAAATTTGCAAATAACTTCAACTTTGAGGATCGTGCTCTCTTGACAAGCTTCTTTGAAATCTTCATTATAATCTGCACTACACATACTACTTTTTTATAAGCAACTAAGAAATGAATAGAGTACTGAAAGAAATGTTCAGATTTTGATTACTGAAAGTTTCTTCAGAGTTTCTTGAATATCCATTTCTATCTCAATGATGTTCCAAACGAAGTGATCTATCATATTTGAATACATATTTTTATGATGTTGGAAATGCAAAAAAATTCCAGTACTGGAGTTTCATAAATTTTTGGCCATTCGAATGTCTGGATTTTGTATAAAGAGTTTCTGGTAAAAATTTAATCAATAGGGATTCACAAAGTGCACTTTTCCATATCAGCTCCTCTAGAAGCTCCAGATGAGATATCTTCTGATTTTGATGATGGTGATGATTAGAGTGTCAATAGCATCCAATATTATACTGGAGATGCTGAAATGCAAAGTGAAGGAACTGAAACTGAAGGCGATATGGTATGCAAGATCTTTCAGATCTATATTTTTACAATGAATGATTCTTCAACTTATATATGTTTGAGATACTGATACATTATATATTATTTATATTCCAAATTATAAAATATTCATTGACATTTGCGCTACTTTGCTGTTGATTTTGTGTTTCATCTAAGATTTCTTAATTTACTCCACTTTATAATTGTTTCAGGTTGACATTGATGCTGATCAGTTATATTTGGTGAACCTTTTAAGGGGGAAGTCTATCATGTCAATAAATGAGAATTTCACCAGATTTCTTGTGCAAGATTTTGACGGATTAACAATTAGCTTTAAAGTGAATGGTTTGGGAAATGTAACATTAAATTGTGCCTGTAATCTTACTATCTGTAAAAATAATGGTTAATGGTTTACCACAATGATGTTTTTCTCAATTTATCTGATTTTTATTAACAACAACGATGTCTTTGAAAAATAAATTGCCTGTAATATTGTATTTGGTATTTGAAAATTTTAATGGATATCAGCATGTATCATGTATTATGTGTAGCTCAGCATCACAACTCTTTCGTTTCTCAGTATATGTATCAAAATGGGGCTATTTCTTCAAGCCTATTTTTTCTTTATTTCTTCAAATTTGTCTTCCTGGTGAAAATTTGTGAAAAGAGAACCTCAATACTTTATTGATGGAAATATCTGGATTTACTCTTGCTCTTGCGATATTGGCCGAAATGCTTGCATCAAAAATCTAAGTAATAGAATCCCTCAGAAGATAGAGGGTTTGTGTAATCGTTTGATTTGCAGTGTAATTATCATCGATATTACATATTTTTGTATTATTTTCAGTTATAAATCAAATATATGCTCTTGTTTATTTCAAGTTTTTACATAACAATCGCCTGCTTCTTGTTTTTGTCTGTATTTTAAGTAAGTAAGTTAAGAAAGTGGCTCAAAAAGAAGAATTCTCAATATGGGTGACTTTCTCATTGGACATGACGTTCTTAAAGACTACATATTTTGACTCCTGACAGGAAACAGGTTTGTGATGTTGGTGATGATTCTGTGTGAATCACGAGGAAAAGTTAAAGTAACCTCCCTTTCCATGGTAGAAACTGAGAAATTCATTCAATGATATCAAATTGTGCCATTTATTCAACGAAACCGATAATGTTGTATGTTGAAAGAAAGAATATTTAGCCAGATAACCTATTTATATAAATATACGCTTTTCTTTATTAGTGAAAGCCTTGTTGGTTTCCATGAATCAGTGAAGATGTTTTACGAACATTCAGATTCTCCTGGTATTTTTAATTACCAGAAGCTAAGTATGGCTTGGTATTCATTCTTAGGCTTGCTGGATATTGATTATAACAGTGGTTATATGTATGAGAAATGTGGTACTTACCCTGAAGTTCTTCTGTATGATGCCACAACACTTGGCTTTAGACGGGAATTTGCACAATGTCTGGATTTTGAGACGGAAAGCAATGACGATAACATTTTACTTGGCAGATGAGTATCTCACCTTGTATTTTTCCCATTCTATGCTTATGATTCACGATTGCTTTGTGAATTACTGAAAACCTACCATGTTGAACTCTTTTCTATCTTCCTTTCAGGCTAATTTTTCACTTACTTAGAGACCCTGTCTTAAAATACGTGGTTTCCCGACAAGGGGACTTTTTGTCCAGCCCTCAAACCCCAGTCCTAGTTGTTATTAAATGTTTAAGTGTTTAAATTATCGAACTATGATTTTCTTCTCTTATATTACTAGTTTCAAGGAGAGAACGTTTGTGAAAAAAAAGAAATTGCAATCTGCTCTGAAGGAATATGTTAACTCAAAAGCACAAGATCATAGCAAAATAAAGAAAGCTTTGAAAACAGAATTGCCAGTAATGGAACAGTTCATTGAGAGCTGTGAAGTGATTTTTGGAAACGAAAGGAAATTTCCAAAGACAGTAATGGACTTTATTCAATGCTTAGGATCTCAATCGCCAGTTTGTTCATACTTTCTGGCTTCAGAAGAACTGGTTCTCAGCCTAGAGCAAATAGGTTGCACAGAATGCATTGGTGATTCCCCAAGTGCATTGCTAGTGGTGCAAGAAAAGGCTCCAGTAATTTCCAATGCCCTCTCGATTAGGAAATCAAAAAAAATTGCCTGCCGAGTGGTTGGAGCTATTGAATACACTGCAGGCTAGAGCTAAAGCCTGTTTTCCTATGGCAGCTCATAAGCTACTGGAAAGTGGCACAATGGTCGAGCGAGGCTTGAGATATTTCCCTAACTGGCAACCACTTTACATTCGAGGAAAGTACGCCCAGGACTTAAAAATCAAGGCAAAGAATGAGGAATCCAAAAGTTGTACTAAAGTCCCCGCTAAGAATTCTTTAATGCCTGGACTCTTCACTGTTTATTGTGAGAATGGTACGAAAATGAGAAAATTTCATGAAACGAACATACATTATGCTATAAATAATATAGGCAGGCAATTTGTAACAATTCTTTGTAAAAAAATATTTTTGGAAAGGTCAATGTTTCGGCTTCGAAGTGATGGACTGGCATGAATCCTGTAACATACCTTTTACAATCTTCCGAACAAGACTGCCAAATGGTAAGAATTGGCACTCATTTTAGTTTTTTAAATGACTTGCAATAGGATGGTGAATTCGAAGTTGATTCAATATCATAATTCTTTCATCTATTGACACCAATTCATTCTGTTCCTTCTTAAACCCCTCAAGTGATAATATACGACAACTCCTGTAATCTACATGCATACTGTTTGAATAGAAATCAGGGTTTTTCAAAATGTGTATATTTGCTGTCGACCGATTTCACTGGAAAAATCACAAAGGTAATATTTGTTGAAAGTTGATTTTTATAAGCAAGCTAGGAACGTCTTGAATTCCCTGAAGTCCACAATGGTGTCACGGGTAAACAAGAGAAAACAATAGTTTAACAATACGGCGAGTTGAATTTGGATTTGAAAGTGAAGAATTTTCCATCGGATGCTATACTTTCTGCTTTCCCTGGTTGCTGTCAAGGCCACTAAACTCCCTGTAAGGCAAAATGTCATTGTAAATAAGTATCTCAAGAGGAAGCACACAACATACGATATAGATATTTAAATTAACGCTGAAGCTCCTGTGAAACTCTCGTATTTGTGCTAAGAAGTAGTAATTTAGAGCTTGACTTCAAAACCCACATATATGAATAGCATAAATGGACGATGAAGAAGGCAGCAAGAGACAAAATAGAAGAAACAAAGTAAAACTGTGGCATTACCTTTGAATTTGCTTTGCAATGAAACTGTCTTTGATTCAATTTTTCAATTTTTCAATTTCATTAATTAATCACCCATTTCGGGTCTAGTAGTTTACAATTTAAACGTAGTTAATTAAAATAAATTTAATTAAATTACGAATTACAAAATTGAGACTACAAGTTAAATATAACAAAACTACAAAGCGAAATAACTATTCTATATCAATTAACTGTCTGTCTCTATTTACTATAGTAAGCACGGTTTTTAAGAAATGATACTAGATACAGTTTTTCAATAAAAGATACTAAATGTAATGATAGCTATTGATCCACGTCTAGGTTTGACAAGTTTATTTTCTTTCACTTTTTTTCTCTCTAATTCGGATAGGTATATAAATCGTGCCAGATTTGTCAACATGTTCTTATTTTCAGAATTAAGAATGTTCTTAAATAAGTCTATTTTTTCTCTATTAGTTGAGGATCTGTTTTGGTCTATTTTCAAACCAATCTTAGGGAAATATTCTTCTCTTAGCTTTTTATTTGAGGTGCAATCATATAAGAAGTGGATTTCATCATCAATCGGTTTGATGATGATTAATGTAAGGTCCGCTGCAACCCTTCTCAATTAAATTCTGACTCGACTTGTTTGTGTAGAATATGTTGCCATTCAAAAGTGCCACAAAGAACCTTGCAAGCCTTGCGAAAAAGGATTATTTATGAGTTCATGATGTCCCAATATGATAAATGTGTTGGATGTAAGCACGTTTTACATTAGCAGGGAAATCAAGACGGTCATACTCTCGTTAAAAGATCTCTCAAGGTAGTTTGAAAAAGATCCAACTTATGGTCTTTTTTCTGTCACACAGGTTGTGGTCGTAGCTATAACATGTCACTACACCCAAGATTGAATTCTATAAACAGCCAGATAAACGAGCAGCGAAATGCCGAATTAAAGAGATTGAAGAATCAGCTTACATTGATGGGAGAAAAAAATTTTATTGAGCATTGCAAACTATCTTTATGGCATCAAATCTTAGAATGTCAGGAAGAGTACTACCACTATCTAAAGTTGAATAGATTCTTTTAACAAGGATGTAAACATATAACGATAATCTACCAAGTTCTGCCATATATTTGTCTTTTATATTTGGCATCAATGTCATCAGTGTTTCCACCACTCCTGATGAAGAACTGTGAACAAAATTATAATTTTATTTCCTGTTTCTACTTTGTGCTTCTAGGAGTAGGTAACAGGTACATATATGATTCAAATGAAATACTTGTTAAATTAAATCTGGGATGTAATGTATGAGCATATAATATAAAAGTTTTAATGTTCTCACAACTGTCGAAGAAGGACCTTTTTAACTGCAATCAATGAAATTCTCTCTTCTCTCTGTGTATCAGGAATGCAGCTTGCTGTATTGAGAAGAGCGGAGGCTTGTATTAAGTTTTCAATTATTCAACCATAAAAATTGACTGCAGAATTCATATATAGATATGGGTCAAAATTTGACAAACCGTGATAAAATGTAAATGTAAAATGTAACCGAATTCTACCACTGACATATAAGAACTATTTAAGAACAATACACTCTTTTGTTTTTAATAAAATATTTTTTTAGAAAGAATTGTTGTTTATTAATTGCTGTTTATTAAGAAGCCATCTGGCGTTTACTGATGCTGTTCTCAGCTCCCTCCTGTCATCAGTGAAATACATCTGCATGTGCAAAGAGAATTTGGCACCCTTAAAGATGGCACTGAAGTGTTTCTATGGCAAATGATAGGTAATATATAAATTTTTAAGGTAACTGAATCGCTGTTTGGTTCCTTTGGATCATTTGATTGAACCTATCTGCATTAGTAAAGTCGTCATTCCTATGAATAATCAATGGATTAAAATTCATACTAGAAAGCTAAATATAAATGAGGGCAACAGGTACAAAGTAACATAATATACTATGAAAAGAGATAGTATGCCAATTTTTTAGTATGTAAGTATTCAGCTATTTATAAGGGATTAGACAATTAAGAATCACTCAGGGTGAAGTTTACACCCTTAGTCATTTTTCTGTCTAATCCCTTATAAACTATCAAACTTTTCATTGGTACAAAATCAACATTGTCAAGACTAGAGGCACAAAAATTTACTATTTACTATTGGTATAGCTTAAAACTTCCTAATGAGTTGGCGAATTGATCTGACGTTTCTGCATCATTTATGGATTCATCTTCCTCTGGCGAAAAAGTTGATCTTTCTGATCCAGAAATTTTTTCGTTTTCCATGATATTTTCTCCAGATGTGGACATTTTCTTTGACGTTTTTCAAGACTTTTTTGCAGCTCACAATACGCAAATATAATCTCTTAACACTGAACAAATCTGTGTTACTACTATGATGTATGTGATTTACTTGCCCCAGAATCACTTTGTGCACGCTATTTTTATGCATCTGGGGGATTTCAGATGGGGTTAATTTGGGTTATCAACAATTCAAATGGTGATTTAGCCCCATTTTTCGGTTTCTGCATATTCAAATTACCAAAATACTTGTTATTGTCACATAACTTCATAGGCACTTTAACTAGAAAATCTGTGCCAAGCAAGAATGAATAATAAAAATTGCGTGCAAATTAGCATTCTACAACCCACATCTTCTTGCACCGCTAGTCTGCATATCCACCATAGTCAGAGTCAACTTTTCCACAACTTTCTCCAAGCGTTCCAACCAATCCTGTTTCAGTTCACTTGAGATTTTTGAAACTTGAACCAGAGCTAGAGAATAAATGGCCTTGGCATATTTGGTTTCCATTCATTGGTAATTTTGTTATTTATTTCTTCTCTCTGCGCCAGCTCTAAAGCTTTGTTAAAAGATTTTGCATCTGAAATCAAGATCATTCTTTTCAATTCTGTTCAAAGAACATTAACAAGGTGTTCCCTCATGAGTGTATCTTGATGCTAAACAGGCATTTCAGCATATGCTCTTCTGGGGAGTTGTTGGACATCTCTCCCTAATTCTGCAACTGTTTCTGTTGGATTCTTTTTCATTGAGTATATGTCAGAGTAATAAAATCAGCGTGCCTCCCTAGGCATGAAAATCTTGGAAAGCTCTTACTTCAGCTTATCAAGTTTACATTGATCATCTGGAGATAATTCATCATAGAACTCGGCACCTCGATCTGTAAGGTATGCCAGAAGAATATCACACTATCGTCTACTGTTCCAATCAGTTTCCTTAGTGACCTGATCAAAAATCAATACGACAACAAACCTCGCCATAGGAATTTGAACAGTAGTTCTCACTAGCAAAGGTGTTCAGGGCTTGTATGGTACGAAGACGTAGTAAACAAGGACGAACAATGTATGAAGGCAAATCAACTTCGTTTTGCACAACATTCAATAAAAAAGCTTGCTACAATGTTTATGACTCCAAGCAGACCAGGCATCACTGCAAAGGCAGCACACCCGTCAGCTCCTAGATATCTGAAAACTGCAAATCATTCAAATGCTTATAATTATCTTTTACATTCTCTATGTGCATGTTTCTATGCTACCAATATTATCAACGACATAGGCCTTAATATCTACAGCCTTCTTACCCTTATCTTCCACATTCTGTATACTTAAATTAGCAATATACCTACATTCTAGCTTAGCCTCGCTGTTTCCAAAAGCCTTCATTTCAAGTTTCTCTCCTTCCACAACTCTGGCATTCATGTCCTCCACTAACTTAGAGGTAACAAAGGACCTTTGGCTCCCGCTGTCAAACATCACTTGTACTTTCCTTCCCTGCACAAGAGCCTGAGCAGTCTGCAAAGCCACACTCCAACTACAACCTACACTGGCAATGCAAGGCATGTCATTAGTGCTTTGCACTTCTGCTGGCAAGGGTGTAGCTGGCTGAGCTCTTGCTTAACCTGTGGAAGAAATTTCAGTACATAATGATGTATGGTGTTTACTTTAACACAAGCTACACAACTTCTCACTCCTACACTCCAAGGCACGGTGCCCTTTCTTTAAACAGATACAACAAAGATTTGCCAGCAGATATATAATTCGCAGTTGTCAAGGAAAATCGTCCAATAACATTTTTGCTGGCTCTTCCAACATGGATCTTAGATAAGAAAACTTGTCGACATCAGAAAGATCTTAATTTGTATCTACTGTGCTTGAAAACATGTCCCAAAATTCTTGCCAATCGTATGGCTTACCTGAAAACTTCTTAATTTCCAACTTTGGCAGTTTAGCCTTTACTTTCTTCCTTGAAGTAGAAGATCCTTCTTCTCTGCCGCTGCTTCCATTCGAAATAGCTAATTGAAGTGACTCGTTTAATGCCGTTCTACTTCGCAAACCTCCTTGTTCCTGCTGTTCTTCTTCAAATTCCTCTACAGGCAGAAGTGCAGTATTTCCTTTCGCTCTGATCTCACTTGATTTGTTAACCTCTGCAACGCAGGCTTGCTCGTTGTTTTCTCCATCGTCAGCACTCATCAACTCGAGAATTTGATTGTCTAAACTTTCCAATTTCTCGAATTTGCTGCTCAATTCTTTTTGAAGGACTTTCAAAGTCTTCTTGTCAGGACTTTCTTGTCCAGCTAACAGCTTGCTGATCTGGTTTGAAATTCTCATTACAACTCCAGTAGTTCGGTGGACAAATTGTAGTGAAAAACCTTCGCTGCTTGTTTTTCTATTTCACTAATTCACAGAGAATATTTTGCGACAAAAATGAATGTGACATTTCATCACAAAATGAAAATATTAGCTGACATCTATGGAAGTAAACAACATAAAGTTTTTCAGAAGCAAAATTTGCCAGTTTAAAAGAAAAATAGAATACTATGCTACCTGGATTCCATGACTGGTTCAAAGAGAAACGAATTACTTTGTTTATAGAGTCTATCGTCAGATCACCTCTAGACAGAGCTACACTCGGAAATTCATTTTACAACAATCGGCTTGAAGTCCTTCACAAATTGCAAAAAAAAACGAGGAAGGGAAGATTGAGCATGAAGTTTGCCAAATTAGCAAAGCCCTTGAAGAGTGGACAAAGTCGTAGAATAGATAGGCTGTCTGGGCTATTTATGGAGATGGCAAACATAAGCTTGTGCCTTTGAGACTCCCAAGTGGTTCCGATGGAATGAGCAGCTAAGAAAACAGCATATAGCTTCGTTCATGCAGTTTACCCCCAAACCAAGTGAGCTGTACAGCAAACAAAAGCATGCAGGTTTAAAAGGCAGTGGTAACACCAAACCCTGACGGGGTCACATTAAACCAGATCTTTTTATAAACCCTTTTGAGGATGTCTTCCCAACTGTAAAGGAGAGTACATGCAGCCTTTGACACTTCTGTCAGACCCAACTGTAGAACCTCAAGTGACCCTGAGCCAAACCAAAATTGTGACACCACTGAAAATACAGAAGATTGCTAATGACAGGTATGCTGCTTCAAAAGTTTTTGGTGATGAACGAGATGAAGAAGAGAAGGATGTGGATATGGATCACTTGAATCCTTCAAGAGAAATTGATTACAAAGATTACAAGCTTGTGCACCGAAAGGACAAAAAAAACTGCCCAGTTAAAGTTTCAGGATGTGAAAATTGTAAGATATCATTTAACCACTTGGATGTTGTTCTTGTTCCTACTACAGGAATTCGGGAATATACAGATAAAAATGGTAGAGAGCGCAAGAAATCCGGAAATGTTTTCATTACTTGAAGAAATGTCTTGAAGAGTATGACTCTCTGTTTACCTTCAAAAAAGTAGTTGTTCTAAGAAAAACTCTTAAGTATCTAAAGCCAAATGCGTTAGAGAAATTCAAGAAACAGGGGCTGAAGATTGAAATGTAACAGAAAAAGTAAAACAAAACCACTAAAACTACAACCACTAGGTACATCCCAAAATGCTGACGTTTTTTTCTACATTTTACTCAGATACATTGTTGTTTTGTTTTTATATTTTTACTTAGATATACTGCATTAGTGGACAACTGTTTCAAAATTTATCTTCTGGCTATCTAAGGGATGAGTACTGCAGGATTGCCCCTTGGAAGAAATTCCAAGTATCACTCCCAGGGATAACTCCTTTCTGTACTTCATGCTTGTTTGCCTAGATGCTCCATATTTTTTATAGAATATGCCTCTGTCCTCGCTTTATACTCAATATTGAATAACAAAATGACAATATACTATAATGCTTAGAAAACTGTTTAATTAATCTCAAGGGGAAGGCAAAGAAATTAATCCAAAAACGATTTTAATCCCCAGCCTAACTTTTATGGTATAAATTCTGTATAGATGCCCCCTTGTTGTTTCTCCAGCTCCTCACAACTTTTTGCCAAGACTGGACTTGTACTCCAAAAGAAAGGACTGAAGATAAAACAATAGAACAATAGAGCAATTCCTTTAGATTATTTGCCCCCCTAGTTTTATCCCCTTAAAGAAAGCGCTGTTAAAATGGGCAGTATATTAAAAATTTGGAGACTATTTGGATTACACACCGTCATTCATCATCTACACCAGCAGCAATCCTTTAACATATGAAGTACCCTCCGCAAAACTCATACCCTGGGTACCAGAACCTACCTGCCTCTGAATAATAACAAAATCCAAACAAAAAAAAAGGAGAGAGAGAGCAAGAGAGGCTCTGGGCTAGACAATACACAATCTGGCTCTGGATAATTTTTCATGATTCTTGATTGAACTGTCAGTGATGGATCATGGATCATGATTTTAGTGATTCACTGTTTGAACAGATCGAGTAGGTCACAGTTGGGTTGACTTTTTTGACTACAATTTTTCTATAAATGGCGGTCACGCCTAATAAAGTATACCCAAAGAAATTTCTACCTGATTCCAGCTGTCGTTTTTGTGATTTTGATTTGATTGAAAATAACAAAAAGCCAGGGTATAATATTTTTGAGAATCACGGCAGATTATCTTTAAAAGCGGCAGAATTTCAAGCATTAATTAACAAAGTGGTAGGATGTGAGATAACAATAATTATAATAATAATGACTTTATTATAGTGTCAGTGGATTTAGCATTATTGCTAATTGGGGACTCTATTTACATACTATTTACTATTTTAATTCTACACTGTGCACTTCATACATTGTCATTTATTATGCCTCGAGGACCTTGATGCCTCGAGGTCCTTTTCTCTAATGCAATTGCGAAATTATCAATACTTTGGCTAGTTCTTTCTTCTTTATTTAATTTTGACCGTAAAAAGGGCCCTAGGTACCTCAATGAATGTTTTCCATACTTAACTGTATTAAATCTAGGAATGGTAAAGTCTGCATTTCTTAGATCATGTTGCTTATTCGGTATTTCAAATAAATCATCAATGTACTTGAAACTCATGTCATGTTTCACTTTGTACATCATGATTGCAATATTTTGTAATCTTTGATTGTTTGGTGTTTGCAACTTCCCGTGTCCTAAGAGTTCACTGTAGGAACTATGCTTGTCACAATAGACTGCTCTCAGTGCTCTCTCTTGAACTCTTTCCAGCTTACATTTATCTGATGCCTTACAAAAATGCCAAACAGTATCGCAATAGGTTAGGTGTGGTAATATTGCTTTCTTGTACCAAAGGAATTTTGTCTCAGTAGGTATCAGATTGCAGAGTCTAAATATTAACCCGACTTTCTGACTAGCCTTTGTGGATACATTCTTTATATGCTCAGTAAAGTCCAATCTGTCATCAATGCTAACCCGTAGCAATTTCATTGAGCTGGTTTGTTCAATTTCCATTTCATTTCATTTACAATCTCCTCATCATTTGGTTTGTTTTCCCTGCTAACCATTGCTTTATTGGCAATTAAAAAGTTATCCTGGTACCATTTCGATGCATTTTCTATATCCCTGTTCAGTTCTTTCTACACTTCTGGAATGGATTTCCCAGACACAAACAACTGATGATCATCTGCATACATGCTTATTTCACAGCTTTTTATCTTATATGTCATGTCATTTTGGAATATGTTCCATAACAATGGACGAAATTAGGAGCCTTAGGATCACAATTTGTCATCAGTGTCATGCAAAAGTTGCCATACCAAAATCAAGAGGTATTCAAAGGTCTTTGATGAAATAGAACATTTTAAAAACAGAGTTATAAATTCTAAAAACCGTATTGATGAAGAAACTGAACAACATGCCGTTTGTGAAGAATCAAAAGATGTTCAAGTTCACCACACCAATCGGGACTTAGGTTTAAGCAAGTAACACGTCAAAAAATATTTCTCTTGACCCCCGATCCATTCTTCAAACATCAGTGGAAATACACCTGATGAGAATAGTCTGCCGTTCAAGAACTTGACTGACAGCAAGATTTGTGAAGAGTCGGCTATTGGTGCAATTGGCAAAAAAAATGTAGCAGTGTTGAGGTAGGTACTGTAAATCATAAAATTTCTTTTCAATCATGATGGAAATGATGTTATAGTAACAATAAATTGGATTTTCATGATTTTTGTTTTAATCCCCTGTTTTGTGAAGTCAGATTCGAAGCAGTGAGAAGAACATGGATTACATTATATATATATTCATAACATAACAAAACATCTGAATAAGTATGATAAAGTATACCTAAAATATTGACAGATTTACGTTTTGTGTTCATGACACGTTTTATTCATGACAGTTTAAGCATCTGGTATCTAGTTACATGGCATGCAATCAACATGATTATAGTTCTAGAGGCCTGGCTCTAGTTAAGTACAAGGTTACAAGGTACAGATCTTTACAACACACTCCCACGATTTGCTTCGCTACAATGAGACCAAATCTGGCTAAATAACAAGTTAACTTAAAAATTAACATTACCAACAAGATTAAAATATTGATTAATGCTTATCTCTGCGTTTCATGTCAGCAATGACGGCAGTGGTGTGCTTGGGCCGCGAGGCGACTGGGGCGGATGCATGCACACGCGATGGAGGTGGGGACGATGGAACTTGATTTGCACCTTGCATGTTGCGACAGCAACCAGAAGGATTAGAAACAGAAATATGTATCTCTAAAGGTATAAGATGTTGCAATGCTCTATTAAATACCTTCCTTTTACCTTCAGGTGTTACAACTTGTACCTTTGCAGCTCACACAGTACCATCTTTCCCTTTCAACAGTTCCAAAACCCTGCACATTTTCGAAAACGCTCTTTTTTCATGATCTTTTCCAAGAATGAAAATATCTCCAATATTAATATTTGCATCTTTACGAGTATGCTTAGGACGATACGCCTCTAAAAGATTTAAAAGATACTCATTTCTCCTTCTAGTTGAGAATTGACTGAGAGTTCTCCTATTGTAGCGTGCCCTTTTAGATAGAGATTCATATGTGCTCAAAACTTCATAATGTCCGTCGTGTGGCATCATGTTAAGG
This sequence comes from Chrysaora quinquecirrha, assembly GCA_014526335.1. Taxonomy (NCBI): domain Eukaryota; kingdom Metazoa; phylum Cnidaria; class Scyphozoa; order Semaeostomeae; family Pelagiidae; genus Chrysaora; species Chrysaora quinquecirrha. The sequence continues at coordinate 158,374 of JACTAT010000115.1, forward strand.
TTTCTTCCATTGATCATCTGCGAAGGAGTGAGGGGATATGAAATACCCTCTTTATCATTGAAGACATATGTCAATGGACGAGCATTATACAGTTTCAATTTCCGTCAGAATTGTCTGTAATTCTGGATAGCTTAACGAGGCTCGACCAATATTTTTAATGAAACAACGCTTGGTTATGCGAATCATGCTCTCCCACATTCCTCATTGCCATGGGGCAAGTTCCACTACTAGTTCTAAATGGACTGCCCTTGTAGAGGCACATGTGAACAAAGAAACGTAGGCTTTTGTATCCTGTTTGTCTGAAACCATCAAAGGTCCGGCAAAATCTACGCCTGTGTTTACAAATGGTGGGCCATCGTTGACTCTGAATTCCGGTAACTTCTCACAAAACACTGAGTTGTACGGCAAACCTTCTAATCGTTTGCATAGCATAGATCTGCGAATTAATTTCTTAAGTTTTTCTCTGCCACGTAAGACCCAATACTTCCGGAGCAGTAATTTCAATGTTTCTCTTATTCCGTTGTGGAACACTTTATTGTGGCAATCATGTATGAGAAGTTCAGAATACCAACATTTTGATGGCAGCAGCATAGGTGTCTTACTTGATTCTGAAAGTGAAGCCTTATTAATTCGAGTCTTGCATCTTAAGACACCGTTCTTGTCCAAGAACAAATTGAACTGGTTAACATACAATGGAGGCTTAGCCTTGGACTTTGACACTAAGTAACCAATTTCATTCAAGAAAGCCTCTCTCTGGGTCGATGTGATTAATACCCTTTCTGAGTTTTCTAGCTCTGATGCACTTACTTTCGGTTCTCTATTCATTTGACCTTTACCGATTGCCGATTTGAAATTTGAAATGGATCTAAGAACCCATGATACTATACATAGAACCTTATTCTTATCACTATAACGGTCTATACTTAATATATCTTGAATACGAGGCTGAGTATATGCTTCTGTTAACATTGCATGGGTTACCTTTTGCTCTCGTTTTAACTTTTCCTTCATTGCTCCTTCGATTTCTTTCTCACTAGTAGAAGGTGCCTTAGGCCACGTTGTATACGATTGATCGTCTTCAGCTACTTTAGCTTTCTTAAGAGTGCTTTGCTGCGAAATCCCCATTTTGGATTTCTTAATTTCCTGCAGAAGATTCTTGTAATTTGAGATCCATTTACGAAGGTAAAAACCTCCTTGCAACATAATATCTTTGGCGTCTCTGTACACTTTTAATGCTTCTTCTGCGGTTTCAACTGAATATGACAGGTCATCAGCGTAAAGCCTATCAAGAATTTTGACGACATGTGGGCTGACCTCGGTCAAATCACTAATGTAGTTTCACCTAAAATCGCTGGACTACACGTGAGCCCAAAGACCAAACGACAAAACCGATATTGAACAATAGAGGGCTTGTCTTTCGAGATATCATCAAACCAGAGGAATCTTAAAAAATCTCTGTCATCCTCACGAATCCCTATTTGTAAAAATGCAGCCTCAATATCTGCTGTAACGGCTGTTGCATGTACCCTAAAACGCAAAAGGGTTTCAAAAAGCAAGGGCATGTAATTATTTCCAACGTCCAACCGGTCATTTAGAGACAAAGAGGTCGGATTGGACTTGGCAGACCCATCAAACATAACACGCAGCTTGGTTGTTTTTCTGTCACTTCTAACAACTCCAAAATGACACAGAAAGTGAGAGTTTTCAGCCTTTTCCTCTCCTATGGGAACCTTCTCAATTATCCCTTTGGATAACTGGTCCTTAAAAATTGCATCATATTGCTGTAAAATTTCCAGATTGCTCTTTCACTTACGATACAAGGAATTAACATGATTAAAACACATTTTATAATCAGTAGGCAACGAATCATCAATAGTTTCCTTCCAAGGAAAGCTTACATCGTATCTCTTGTCTTTTTCGATGAATTCAATTTTTGTTTTGCTTGACACTTTGCTTTCTGTCAGTTTCCCATCTGTATAATCATCGCTTTCAGTCAAGCCTAACAATTTTGTTTCTAGAACTGCTGTAATGACTCTGTAATTTCTGTAACGTCATTAATTACTTATTCCTTTGAGGGAATAACATCTAAGACTCAGTTAGAAATTACGTTATTACATGAAACAGTATCATCATAGAAAGGTGCAACTGGACCAGATAGTAACCATCCTAACTTGCTACTAACGGCAACAGGCCCTACTTCTCCTTTCATAACCTCACCTATAACAATATCATGGTAGAAATCAGCACCTATTAAGATATCTATACGTTGGTTGCTGCAGTTAAAGTTGTTGGCTAATTCAAGCCCCATAAGATGAGGATACTGTGTAACCTCAATGCGCGAGGACATGGGGGAGTAAATAGCAGGGTGACATAGCGCAGTTATAGACATAAAATCATTATTTAGCTCTATGTTCAAAACTAAACGATCACAAGACTTTGTTACATAATTTTCAGAACCAAACGTGTTTAGATTTAATTTCTCTATACATTCGGTTTTTAATTTTAATACTTTCCTCAATCTTTCGACAACATATCTTTTGACTTCCAGAGTCAAATAACACGTTGACTGGAACCCTCTGACTGCACTCTTCTTCAAAGGCATAGGTTTGAGTAGTTTGTAAAAGGATGTTTGATTTTCCTTTCATAGCAGATGCCGTAACAGATGATTCTGTCTCTGGTTTTTCCTTGTCTTTGCTGTTCTTTAAGCATACGATTGCGTGATGCTTTCCTTTGCAGTAGCGACACTTTCTGTTACTCTGACACTGCTTAGTCAAATGTCCAGATTTCAAGCAGCATAAACAACGTTTTGCAGCGTTTAGAATTTCAATTTTAGTTTAGGCTTTCTTACATCTGTTACCTCTTGGGAGTCCGTTGTGTAATGTTCTTTACTGCATAAAAAGCACTTGATTGTGTATTTCGTATTTGATGCTGATACAAACGCTTTTGTAGTTCTCACTGGGGTATTCACAATGGGTTTCGCCGCTCTGTCGCTTACTTTATTTCTCACATGGATTTTTTCACATAAGTCCCGTGCTTCTATTTCGGTTCTAATAATGCTCATTATTTCATCTATTTGCCATATATCCTGGGAAGTTTTTCTAGCAACTTGCAAGGTAATTTCAGATGGCATTCGCAACATAATTACTGGGATGAGCAGACTTCCGTACCTTTCTGATGAAACACCCAAGCTTTCTAAGCCTCTGACGTGCACCAAAATGTTGTCATAAAGTGAATGCAAATTTTTGGCTTTCTCTTTCACAGATGATTGTAGATTCAGCAACTCCTGCATATGAGCGCTTATCACTTGTTGTGACCTCCCAAAACGTGCTTTTAATAGCTGCACTGCCTTTTCGTAATTTTCTTCGATCATCTCCAGCCCTTCTAAAGCTTTATGTGCGACACCTTCCAGAGACGTGATCATATAGTTCAACTTATGAACCTTGGACAGACTTTCATTTTCATCAACCGCAACTCTAAAACTCTGCTAAAATGCTTGAAACTTCGTTATGTCTCCTCAAAATTTTGGTAGTTGTATCTTAGGCAATTTCACACCCGGTGTGCCACGGCCTGAAGAAGAACTTGTATTTAAACCCATCATTGTTGGAAAACTTATAGGCATCCCTTGAAAACCAGAGATCTTTATTGGTGAACTTATATGCCCCAAGGGCTGCTCCGCGTGTTGAGCTCCCGCCATATCTTCTCGTGAAGTGGGGATTTTCTTCTTGAATTCGTCAATCTTTAGAACGATTTCATTTACTCTTGTGCAAATATCTGTGGACTCTTCCACTTCTGATTCAATGTCGTCAAGTTGACATTTGTTAAGAATTTACTGACATCTAATTTACTGACACAGCTCTGCTTGTCTTCTCAGGTCTTCACTATAGTCGTTAATTTCAGGACAACTTCATCACTTGGCAAGGAACCATCTGCTCCATATTCTCTCATTAATACCATAGCATCGCGCTCTAATTTGGTAATCTTACCTCGATTTCCACTTCAAATCGCTTGAAGCCTTTTTAAACAGTCATCGTGAATTGCGGTGCCAGTGTTGTCCTCGTTTTGTAACATTTTTCAATCTTTCAGCAATTCAAACTTATTTCCAATTTCTCACTGCCCCATCTTTGGCACCATGTTTTGTGAAGTCAGATTCGAAGCAGTGAGAAGAACGTGGATTACATTATATATATATTCATAACATAACAAAACATCTGAATAAGTATGATAAATTATAGCAAAAATATTGACTGATTTACGTTTCGTGTTCATGACACGTTTTTATTCATGACTATAGTTTAAGCAGCTGGTATCTTGTTACATGGCATGCAATCAACACGATTATAGTTCTAGAGGCCTGGTTCTAGTTAAGTACAAGGTTACAATGTACAAAGTTACAAGGTACAGATCTTCACAACACCCTGCAGACCATCAAGCATCACAAAATTTTACAACAATTTGGAAAATTTTACTTTTAAAATACTAAATTTTGTCAACTCTTAATTTCTTTAATCTGTCATCTTAGGTAAAAATTGTTCATCCAAGCTCATTGGTAGCCAATCCAGTTAAGTCAAAGGGTTCATCAGATGTTATAAAATCCCTAGCAAATGGAAGAGTCAGTGCTGCAGTGAAGAATTTTGCAGATGATGATATGCTGAGACCACATTTATTAAATTGGATAGAAAATAATATAGCAGACGATATATCTCAACTGGTTAGCCTTAAAAACCCAAGCATTTTATCTCAAACATCAGCAACTGCCTTATTAACAATCACAAATGATAACATTGAGAATGAATTGAAGATCCAAGCTCCCTTGGTATATCTGGTGCTAAAAAGCATTGCCATATCAAAGAGAAGAAAATCCAAGATATCTCCTGGGAAGGCTTGTGATAATAGTACACCTAATGTTGTCATGACTATCAGTGCTTTGATGAGAGCAAGGGCTCAAACCATTACTGCCATGGCATACAACATTGGATTTATTCTTCATCACAGTGGTGCAAAAAAGGGTGAGATAAATTTGTTCATGTTAGACATCTTAAACACCTTCCTCAGAGAAATCCATATATTCACAGTTTTCATTCTCCTCCCAATCACTCTCAAAATCGTCCCCACCTGAGCAATCAAAATCAGAAAGCTCAAAGTCACTGTTTAGTACATGATACAGCTTCTCTTTAGAGTAGGATTTCTTCTTCTGTCATATCCACATTTGCTTTCTGCATTTCATGAACATCAATGTCTTCGAAAATTACATGAAGGATACATATGATTTTTGCTCCAACTCTTTCAATTAGAACTGCTGTGTTGCACATGATAAACTTACATGAGTTGATGCAGTTCGCTTTTTCAACTAAATCGATTATGATTTTCTCTGAAAAACCAGTGAGGTATGGATTTTTTGTGAATGAAACAGCATCTTTCATTTCATTTTCAATTTTGAACTTTAGATCTAAAAGGGTTTTTATTGAACAATTTCTCTTTTTCATCTGAACATTTTCTTCCACTTGTTACTGCAATTTTATCCATTAAATTAAGAAACTGTCAAAAAACTTTTAGAACTAAAATAGGGCCCAAAAATTAAGAAACTTTTACAACTAGGCCCCGAGCCAGGTTTCTTATAAAAAAACTTGTAATTAGGTATCTTTTTTGAAGTTTTGCCATTGTCTATGTCTTCCGCTTTTACATATCTTTTGCTGCCTCCCATTTGAAGCTAAACTGTTATTAAGTAATATCCTAACATGTCATAACTTTCATTCATATTTTGGTGATTAAAAAGTAGGTACCACCAATTTATAAAATAAGAATATTCTTTCCATAGATATGTCTACTACTAGGAAAATTGTTGTTTCTTTCGAGGAAAATGAAAAGGTAAGCAGCTGCAGTTCTTCATTGGAATAAGTATTTTAGGAAAGGATACAACATTATATTAATATTGGTTGTCTTCTAGGAGATTGAGGTCAAGGAAAATGTTAGTCTTGGAAAACTGAAGAAAATAGTGGCCATGAAATTGAGAATAAACAGACACAAAAGATTTATACTCACCAATATGGAAGGCCAAAAATTGGAAAAAAATTTCAGGTAAATAATTTCAATACTATAAAACTTTTTGCAAATTGCAAACACAATACTTAAAGGCTGTTTTTTCATGCATTATTAATTCACCAATTGTATTGTGCACCGTCATAAAAAATGCCTGCTGTTTTTTATCAGTTTCTTACAAAAATACTTTATTGACCATGACACAATGAACTTGAGTTGACAAATTGTTTTGAATTTCTAGAGACTTTAGATTTTATAATCATTTTCTTATACAACATAAACAGACTTAACTTATTTAAAGATTAGACATGAAGCTGCCTCTTCTAAAGACAGCTAGGCCACTGATTTAAATAAGTGCAAATAAATTCATAAGTTCAATTACATACTTTCAAATAAGGGTATTATTACAATAACAATTTGTTGTATTACAAGCGCTTTTGCAGTAAAATTAATTTCAAGATAATAGCCTTTTTATATCATGCCATAGCAAAAACCAGAAAATATGCTTGCTTCAAAAAAACATAGTGTTAACATATGAAATTATTTGCATTTTCTAGCAGGGAATTCATCTGTCTATGAATACCTTTTTTATCTGATTCAATCATAGTGATGAACACAAATTTCAAACACAATTTCTACTTGCATTTCAGAGAAGACAGAATTATGGTCAAAATTTTGAAAGGGACCCGCAAGATTGGGAATAAGGAAGAAGATAAGAATGGTGGGGAGAGGAAAGACCATAAACTAGCCAAATTCTTTAAAGATGTTATAAACGAGTTCTATTGAATGTTTAATTTAATTCATTAAAAACACAGAATTGCAACCAATTGTTATTTCAATACAGTATTTAATTTTCATGCCTTAATTTACATTTCCATAATAATCATAATTACTCTACATTGAAAAATCAATAGTTCATTCATTCAGCATTTAAGCAGTTTTGTCTCTGGGGTGGTGGTGTTGGTGGAGGGGGGGAGTTAAAAATAATTGACAATTAAACCTTTTTATCCAATAAATAACTTTACTGGCATGGCTTGACAATTGAATAACAGTTGGAAATACCCTATAATTGGTTTAGGTACCCCCCCTTCAACTCCAGTAAAGAAGCTGTTCAAACATTGATATTCTGAGATTTTGATAACAATGGGAAGGTGATGAAATTAATTATTGTAATATTTCTGTGATTATGAACCACATTGATGAAAAATTTACAAATGAAATGACAATAATGCCTGGCCCAGACCCTTTTTTAAATTGAATTTTCATATCTTCATATTTATTTGTAACAACAACAGCAGCAACCGATATATGTTGCGAGTAGCGAGTAGCGAGTCTATATTCAAGTCTAGGGCAAGATTATAGCTGTGTGACAGAAAAAGAGACAATATTGACACTTCAGCAATGAAATATTCATGCACAGGTCGGACAAATAAATGTTCACTTATTTAATGCTTAAGGGACAAATAGGCCTAGGGGCTGCTGCCCCCTTTCCTCTAGCTTGCTCTACAATCAAAATATACCAAATCATCATATTTTTGATCTTTTCAGATGTTTTGCGCCCCCCACCACACCCATTTTCGTGTAAAATAACATGAAACAATAACAACATTGCAGTCTTTTCCAGTTGAAGCAAAGCATGATGGGATAGAAAAAGTGGCGTCAGCAGAAAATTTCTTTCAATCAAATATTTCGTCCTATTTTTCAAGTAACGGAAAGAAACGCTGGAAAAGAAATATTTGAGGTTTGTTTTCTCTTCTCCTTTTCAGCTACTTTTTCTAAATTCATGTTCAAGAGTATTAGAAATTATCTTTCTTCTCAAAAAAATAATTTTGCAGTTACCCGCTGCTTTCTTTCCATTTGTGCTTCTTCTTCCCGGCTTGGAGCCAGGGCGCACAGGTAAAACGCTCATGTAATATACTCTGAAATATGACATAGAATGAGCTGTGTAATATGACATTTGTGTGTAACTTTTACAACATGTAATATGCCGGAATGTTGGGCAATACTGGAAATATGCTGTGTAATATTATGCCCTGTGTAACAATACGTAGTGGGTAACGGTACCTGTAATATGACATGAGTAATGACAGTATTCCTGAGGTTTTACAAAATCGATGCTGATTGGTTTATTCAGCAAAGTGGGGATTACATGGGTTCCGAAGGTTTCGGGCTGTATGATTGGTCAATAGGGGGAATCTTCTAAAGAACAAGTACTTCCATTCGTTAAAATTCAGAGTTGCGCAGTAGACGTGTATCAGGAAAAATACAACACAACTGACGGTTTGACAAAATGGCGGCAGCAACATAAGATTGGAGTAAGCACTTTATGGACAATAAAGAGGGAGAACATCTTGAAGATATAAAGGGAAGTTGCATCTACCATTTCTAAGAAATTGCTAGAGCGAATGGGGCAAATGGAAGACATAAATCTGGAAACCACCAGAAAGATAACAGGATCAGAGTGGAAAAAGATGATAAAGAAAAGGTTATTGATGAATTGTCAACAAGCAAGGGAACTTTGTCAACCCTCTGTATCAAGAAACAAGATGTCTTCATCTATTTAAACTACTATGGGCCTATTTTTTGTGGACATTACCATGTGGAAACATCTTGGTATTTATAGCCTAATTATGCTATTGATAGTAGATTGTCAAATTCACTGTAAAAATGGCACATGGCCCCAAAGCCCTCACTGGGCTATTTCCATGTGTCATTCAGCAATTGATTTTGATACAATTAGTTACTTTAGAAAAAAAAGAAATTGTACCGTACTATCAAAATTATTAATTGTATCCAAATCTATGAGTTATTAAAACCAGTATTCTGTAATTAAGCTGAGAATAAACAATGAAACTTGAAACTTAAAATCTTTATCTATTTAAACTATGGGCCTTTTTTTGGTGGACATTATCATGTTGAAAAATTTGGAAGGCTGGGCTCAACAAATTGTAGTCATGTTACCATATCTTTAAAATATAAATAGATACTGAGAAAAAAACAAAACTTTTTAACATTCCCCGATAAGCTTCATAAATAATAACATTAAATTACATGCGAGCAAACATTTATACAGAAACTAAAGATGCAAAAGAACAATAAAATTTGCAATAAGCAAAAGATGGTAATTCTACATACTATTTCTTGATTAGAAGAGGGTAACCAGAATGATACATATGTACATAGGCCCTTTGCACACTAGACCTAAAATTCTGCCAAAATTCTACCAAACAGTGGGGCGCATTTGCTAATTATTGAGTTCCGACCATAAATTCCTGATGCCCTGAAATAGTCTCTATCAATCATTTCGACTTCTGATGACAGATTTGATAGCGTTCACCGTAACGTCTGAGAAGAATTCTTTCTTTCTTTCACCCTCAATGCACCATCAACTTGAATTATATTTATTTTGAAATTGCCTATTTTCGACATTTAGTGAATGACATGAATTAAATTTAAGAATCTAGGTTCTCCGACTTTAGCTCTTCAGAATATTGTTGAATAAAGAACCTTAATGCCGCTTGTTGCATTTGTAAAAGTGATACAGTAGTGTAACATATGCAGATAATACCAACATCATTCTTTGCATTCTGCCCTGGCCGCTTTGCTCCAGCAAATAAAAAAAAATCATAAAAAAGCATGAATAACTCTTCATCCGACATCTTGTTTCGAGAACGAATGAAAAAAGCAAGAAAATGTCGCTTCAGGTCAAGAAATTAATCCGTGATGACATTTGGCAGAAATAAGGGCAGCTCGGGAGCTGCCCATATTTAATTAGTCGGCCTGTTTCATCCTTACTAGAATTTATGGATAGTAGAAAATGCAAAAAAGTCCTTGCACACTAGGAAAAAAGGTGTTAATTTGTTAATCCTTACTAAAATTTGGAAAAGTACTCTAGTGTGCAAAGGCCCATATATACACATATTTGAAACTAAAAAATTGACCAAGTACTGGAAGTTTATTCAAATTTTAAAATTGAGTATTGAAAGTTTCTTAAGAGTTTCTTTAATGTCCATATTGGCAACATAGTTATTCTATCTGAATGATGTTCAAAACCCATTTATCGATCGTATTTAAATGCATGTGGGTTTCCTATTTTTCTACTTGTCACAGAAATATGCTATTGCAGACAAAACACAGGAATTAAAGGAACATTTTTGCTGTCTGTGATCACAAGTTTCCTACGTAAAAAAATTCCAGTACTTGAGTTTCTTAAATTTTTGACCACACCAGAGTCTGGATTTCTTATAAAGGGTTTCTTATAAAAATAAATACAAGCTTATATGTACCGTAAACCATTTGCACTCTGCTCCCATACCTCCATTTGTTATGCCAACTAATTGCATAATTGATTAACTATTCTTATTTGTATTCATTCCTTCAACCATTTCTGTAGTCTTTACTGGCCCAGAGAGTCTAAGGAGAGCAAAAATTAGGGTTCTGGATAATAAAATTATATTGTGGTTATTACTTGTCAACAAGCAAGGAAACTTGTAAGTCTTGGCTACATTGTGCATTAGAACACAAACCCTTCAAGCAGCTTTTCCACTTTTCCAAAGGCAATCTTTGCCATAAGGGTTGAGAATTTCTTTAGAAACAGAAATAATTTTATTTCTCCCTCCCCACCCCCAACTCAATGTTGTTTGTTGATATTTCTTAAATTCCGTCACTTTTCTTTCAACACCTTATGGCCAAGATTGTAGGATTTTTTTATTAAAACATTATAGAACTATTATTTCTAATTTCAGAGACAATGGTGAAGATGTTCTTGGATACAAATATGAAAAACTGACTATGATCATTCAAAGTCATAATAATTGCCTTTTCATTGTTAAACAATAATAATGAATAAGTTTGATTTAACTTGTGTAGCTATTTGGATGAGCAAAATTGTACTCTCTTTCTTCTTTAAGTTAATGCACCAATACGGTACAGGTACACTGTGTCTGGTATTTATAAGAATGCATTTTAAAAGACAATCAATATTTATTGTTTGTAGATACAATTGATTGTGTGTAGTTGTAAAAATTTGTGTTTTCCTGAGATTTCGCCCATCTTTACTTTCTGCACTGACCAATGTTGCTTCTTTTATTTATTTGAGCAGAATGCTATTTGGGTTGGCAGCATGGGCAAAAATCTTAGAGGGCTAATGAAACAAACATTGGACAATCCAAAATTTGGTTAGGGCAGCTGGCTACATCGGCAAAACAAGTTTTAGTTGCTATTATCATAATGGTTATGAATGATGTTAATTATGACAATATTGAGAATGACTTAATGATTATTGTTGCATCGCCGTTGATAATAGTTATGACCATAGCGTTTATGATGATCATACCAATTGTCATTATGATAATGACGATTATGATGGTGATTATTGTCCTTTGGACATTGCAATAGAGTTTTTATTTTTTTCATTCAGTCTGACTTTCTTACTTTATATTAAGCTGATATTCTTAGTGCTTATGAAAAGGCCAACCTTGTTATTACTGTGTTCTTAAATTCTGAGCAAAATCCAGACTCAAGTTCTTATAAAAATGTTCTGATAAAAAGAAAAGTGTACCTTCTATACAAATTTTCCTGAAAAGTGTAAAAACATTTTCTACATACCTTTTCAATGGCAAAACCTTTTTTCTTCTCACAAAGTAAATCAACTTTGTTCGACACAACAATGACTTTATGACACAAAATTTCACCAACAACAATTCATTATGCACTTTGTGTTTACTTTATGAGCAGCCTTGTTTGTTTTGAGCTATTACTACAGTCATATAGCCATATAGCCTTTGACATTTATCTGAGTCAGGGTTCCACACCCTTCAGTATGAACAACTGACAAATAGAATGACAATAGGGTGGGGTGGGGCAAAATGAGTCAGTGAGGCAAAATGGATCAAAATGAAAAATTTCAGCTTTTCTCAAGAAACAGGGGACTGGGCAGGAGAACTTTTATATCAACTTCTTTTTGTGACACTTATATGAAGTAAAACACTTCATTTGGTCTTCCCCATACGAAAAATTGTCAATTTTCAGGCAAATCTTGTAGCATATCATTCAACATATAAAAAAATGCAAAAATTAAACTTTTATTTAAAGTGCTTCATCATTGATGTGGAGCAGAATTTTTAATTCTATATTATGCACAAACAAGTAGAAAAGGAGGAAAAACCTTAAGTTTGATAGAATTTTTTGAATTTAGGAAAATTGTTGGCTTTTTCGTTGATGGGGCAAAATGGGTTGACCCGAAAAAAGTGGAAATTCCCCACTCACAAAAACATTAAATTCATATTTTAGGTACATTAAAAGATCTTATAGTCCATAGCAAGTGAAAATATTCAAATAATCTATTATTTTCATCAATGGTGGAACTTTCCCTTGAAAGTTCCCGATGTTTTCATTTAAATAAATGAAATCTGAGTTTTGCAGTACTGCAATATTGCAGTATTGTGAAAATATTTATCCCTTTTTCAATAAGCTCTAAAATTCTCATGTCAATGAACATTTATGTAAATGAAAGGTGAACTGACTGCCCAGGAGGTGTTTAGAAGCTTAAAACAAGTTTTAAGCAATATTTGTAATTGAAAATACCCCTCACCCATTTTGCCTCACTGATCTGAAACATCAAGCCACAAAATAGTCAGCATTCTAGCATTTGTTGTAAGGAATTGTTACCCCTTGACTCTAAAACCATTAATTCAGGCTATAGAGTAGACTTCAGGTGCATGAATAAGAGGTTGATTAACTTACCAGGGGGTCTGCTGTATACAAAAAATCTTTTCAAAGTTGAAAGTTCAAAATAGATGAATTTTGACCCATTTTGCCCCACCCCACCCTAATAATTCATGACACAAATGATAAAATGTTAATTATTTAAATTTGATGACATTGCCTGAAGTAAGGACAGAAAGCAATAAATACCAAGGGGCAAGGTCTAATGACAATGGTAACCGGCAAGCCAAGGGCCAGGCCTAGGCCTAGCTAGATACCGTAGGCCTAAAATGATGATGATGACTGGAAGAGGAAAAAGGGAATGGGTTCTCTGTTATTTGGTTCGTTTTAAGAAATTAGATGTACTCTACCTTTAGCATGATTTTTGAAGCATCTTTCTTGAAACACCAACGATCTAAATAAGGCTTGGCGGACAGAACTCAGCGGCTAAAATGATTGCCCAACTTCAGGTTTAAGGAAACCTTCACGCTCCATTGCATTACTGTTTGTGATGTGTGGTGTAAGTTATGTAAAAACCAAAAAATGATGCTACATGAGATATTGTATCTTGCCTTACAGTTATCAATGAAATTCTTTGCATTTCCTTTCTAAGAACATCTGCTTTCGGAATCCTCATCTTGTTTTTATGCCTAGGCCAAACTTGTCAGTATTTTGGCAGATTTTCTGGCCGGAACCAGGGCCAAACAAAATCGATTTGACGGTTGAGATTCGAGGAAATTCGATTTGGGGCCTGGGGACGAGGTTGTGGTAAATCTAATTCAAATATTCAAAATTTTGATCAATATCAACACACGAGACTTTCCCTCAGTTGCCTCCAACTGAGTTCCGGGCGCAAAAAGGAGTCTGTAAAGATATTACTTTTTCGTTTCGTGATACCTCTACTTACAATATCATACTTTTTTCTAGGGCACAAAATCCCGCAGAGGATGTTTTCAATTACTTTTCAAAATTGGCTCAAAAAGGGTATGAATTCTCTGATACTTTTTCGATACCTCTGGCAATCTAGACACAAAAAGCTTTCCACACAAACATACAATGCAGTTGTATTGTGAATTAAATTTTGCTTGTAAAATACAAAAACCTGTTTCAGATGACCCTAATGCGGAACTGCCAGATGCTGAGCCTGGATCATCAGTTACCGACGTGAATGAAAAAGAGAAAGAAGAATTGGAAAATCTTCAAACAAAAATAAAGAATGCAATAAAAGGTATTTGCTCATATCGTGCTTTATTTTCATATCTATCTCACGCATAACGAGAACGTAATCTGATGAAGTGAAAAATGTAAAAACTTGTACCGACTGGCAATATATTTTTTATGAACATTGTCAATTTTAAACGATGAACACAAAACTATACCGGTTTTGGACCTTCGTGCACACTATACCTGCACAGTTGTGATATGAATGCGATTCAAAATAAGTACGATATGCTACTGGCTGAATACGGTATAGTTTGATGACGCTCTGCTGAATGAAATAGAGAAAAGCAATTGCTGTCAAACCGCAGTGAAATCATGCCGTATTCATTTTGCACTGGGACAACGTAAACGGAGCCTAATAAAAGAGTGGAAAGAACATTATTAGCAATTCAATAATTAATCTTAAATACCTTCAACAAAGTTTTAGTCTTGCGCTTTCTCCTTTATTAATTTAGATGATAGTGGAACTGCAATGGCAGGCGAGGATCGTGAAACACCTCAAATAACGGTAAGAGATCTTCTCTTTATACACTTGTTGAATGACGAAGTTTGAGGAAGTTTGAGCAGAACTTGAAGAAAACTATCTGGAAAAATTAAATGAACAACAAAAAGGTTGCAAATAATAGTCAAATTTGCTCTAGAATATGAAGAAAACCCCTTTCAAAAATACCTGGAAAATCCCTTCAATGATACCTGGACTGAGAATATAATCCTAACTGCCTAATTGCTGGGGATGGGGATATACAGTACAAGGGGTTGGGACAGCACTCTAATATATGTTATTTCTTAAAATTTGAGAAAATCCAGGGCAAAATCCATGTTCAATCCATGATCTTGTTCTTAAAAGTGTATCTTTATCGCTGTATTTTTCGAATACCAGAAGATGCGAAAATCGGACTCTAGATTTATTGATAGAGATAACCCAAAACAGATTGCTTAGCTATTTCGACATACAGTTATTTGAAAGTTCTGTGAAACCTAGGAATTAATGGACATAAAATTTTTCTAACAGCGTGTATTGTCCCCTGAAACAAAAAAGGATTTCAAAAAATGGACGCCAAAAAGTCGAAGTTTCTTTGAAAAGGTTTGTTATTTTAAAACTCATTTTCTGAGGCTAACTTTTCTATAGTAGCTACTTAGACATTCTAATGAACCCTATAAAAAATTTGAAGTAATATTTGAAAACAAAATATTGAGCCATGCTAGGCTCGCAACGTTTAGTTTACAACATAAAGCAGTTGACTCTTTTGAACCAAGCAAATATTTGAGCCATGACATGGACGGATATATTTCAAAGTACAAGAGGGCCAAATCTCAGGATTCTAAAGCTATAGCTAAACTAGGAGACATGGTTGGGTGCGACATTATATTTGACATGTCTCCAAGAGTGGCTTAACATGCGAGTGACAAGTAAGCAACCTTTCTTCTGAGTCACAAAGACAAGAAGTGTTTCTGGTGTTAAATCAGCTCCCAGTAGCATCACCATTCTTCATTTTCTAATCAAAACACCTTTAACTCTACACCAGGGATTCTCCTATGCAATTAAAAAACTGAATGACCGTGCTGCAGATGACAATCATGAAAATGTCAGGGAGAACAGAACTATGACAAGTGAAGAAGAAGATATGGATGAAAGTTCAAATGATGAACAAAATAATTATGAGAGAGACAGCTGCAAAAGGAATCTGTTTCCAGATGGAGTTGCAGGGGCTCTTCCGCGCAGTGAGTAATTCTGTATTTTTTTTTAGAATCTCAATGATTATGCTACTAAATTTAAAAAAATGTTTATTGCGCACAATTGCTGGGTAATTTGGCAGGCAGTACAATTAGCGCATCATGTACAACTGATTTCTTACCTAGTCAGAAAACTTTTTTATCAACATGTTTCTCTTAAAAGGATATTATGAACGAACATCTACGAGCAAACACACCACGAATGATTTAGAAGAGGATAGCAATAAAACTGATGAATCAGAAGAAGAAGGTACATACTGTGCTTTTAAATGATCTGGAAGTGTATGTTATAAAAGATAAAATTACCTGAAATCACCTTTAAATAACCTGAAATCAGCTTATAGGTCAAGAGCTTCTGTCAAGAGCTTTTATCTTCTCCGTTTTTGGTGAAAATGTAAATTAAAATGCTCAACCATTATAAAATTTTCTAGACAGGCCCCCAGACTGAGGAATTTATCTTCCTATCCTCTACAAATACAAAATAATGGACGTAGAGCAAAAAAGGCACAATTCTGTTAATGAATTGGGAATATAGAAATTGGGGACTTCCAAGGGACCTATCGGCTCATTTCACGTGATTTACAGGTGATTTCAGGTGGTTTTAACTTTTGTAACATACGCAACTGGAAGACACTAAACCAGCTGTTGAACAAACACTTCGAGAATTAGAAAAAAAATCATTCTATTGTAAACATCTGTTGCCATCTAGTGATTAATATCTTAGTATTGGGGTTTTCATTAGTATCTTTTTAGTATTAGTACCTTTAATTGATTAAGCTAAGGTTAAAAATTACTATAAGCTTTTTGAAATGTGATAGGTGGGCTGATAAATTTGAAATACTGAAATATTTTCAGAACACGATGAAGCAACAAAGGAAAATAAAGATGAAGAAGACACAGAGCCACCAAAGAAGAAGCAAAGTGAGAAATTTAAAAAGAATTTTCAATGAATGAAATTTTTTTTTCAAACATAGATTACTTTTGGGATTTTTTTGGTTGTCAATCTAGAAGTTGGGAATATATCATATTTTTCAGGATATAAATTCTACTTCAAATTACAATATATTTAAGGAAAGATAGTAAAAATAGTTATCCATAAACATGATGCATAATATGACTTGGTGATAATATTATGCACTTGATATCTCTTGTACAGGTATGGCAAAAAAGGGAAATATTGTACTTGTAAAGAGGTATGAAAAGTTTGTTTTGAATTCTAACAGATGATGGGTACCATATTCAGTTGCTTGTCTCCTAAAGCATATTTGCAATCTTATCAGTATTTATCAAATTTAGAATAACAAAAAGAAAATGATAGAGTGCTCTGGGCCAAGAAAATATCAAACAAATGTAAGTCATAGCACAATACAACCTTTTATTTTGATCTAGCATCTACACTTTCTTTTTTCCATAGTAAAAACGGCTCTATAAGAAATCCACTAGTAAGATTTTTGGCAAAAACAATAAAAAGTTTAAGAAACTTTTACTAGTGAGGCTTTAGCTAGGTTTCTTATATAAAAAAAGTGTATGTATCCTATATTTTCAGAAAAAACATTTTACCAAATTGTGAATTGTTTTGGAGATCATCAATTTTTGTGGATTGATCGTAAATTGTTCTCACTTTGAGAAGAAGAGCATTTGGGGACAGGAAGACAATAGAGGCGTGCATATAAACAATATGCCAAACTTTAGTTGCAATATTCAAAACATGTTGGAGACAATGCTAAAGCTGTGTAACAGAAAATTTTATGCTATACAGGTCACACATAGCATGAATTGCAATTATTAGGAAGAATGTTCTATACAAGTTAATGCAAATTTCAACAAGCTGTAGGTTAATGCACCCATTGCATTTATTATATCTTTACAGAGATTTTTGTCTGAAAATGTTGTGTTCACTTTATTGACAATTTTTTGTTAATAGTGTCCAGGAAATGAATGGTTTCATTTGGCATGCCTAGAGATGAAAAAACTTCCCCGAAAAGAAGAAGACTGGTGAGATACAGTAATCCATTATAACAGTTTTGATTCATGCAGTAAACTATAGCTATAGATAGCCTTACACTCTTTTTTTTACAAGAATACTATAAATTTTGTCCAGCCTCAATATTCTTAAGAAATGTCCGTTTTGAGCCTGAATATATTCTTAAAGTATTCTTATTTTTTCAAACCTGATATGGATTAAGGGGAACATAGATATCTAGTTAAAAGAAAAATTATCTCATTACCAAGAAATGGCTGTGCGAAAGAAAAATTCAACTTAAGAATGTTGTTAACAATCATGAAGTTTCGCTTTAACATTGCAAAACAGGCAGCTTCTGAAAAATGAGACACAAATAATGCAAGCTGAGGCTGAGCATATTCTTACAATATTCTTAAATTGGAAGATTCTGAGCCTCAATATTCTTATAAACAATATTCTTATAAAAAAGTGTATTATTCAAACACTTAGGCCTACTACCTATGCTCATCCAGGGTTGCTGCTTGGCAGAAAAGTGATGATTTCATTTCTCACATAGTATTCTCATAAAAATGGTATAGAAGAGACCAAAACATAATACAGACTTTTGTAAAAACAAATTTAGAAAGACATCTGGTGTTCATTAAAAAATTAGCATCAGAAGTAATAGAGATGAGCTCACCCATTTCCATTTGTTGTAGGATCATGATTTGGGGCATTGATTGCATTTAAGGTTCAGCTGTGCATATTTTGCTTGAATTGACAGCATTCTTAGGACTTGACAAAAATCATCTTTTCTAATCACGTTTTGCTTACTATTTATTACCTTGTTTCAGGTACTGTTTGGATTGCCGCAAAGTCAAAGAAAATAAAGAGAGCAACTAGATAAAATAAAGGACTAAAACATCATCTCGTGAATTTTACTAACGCCTATCAGATCGAGATTTCAAAAAATACCAGGTCGAGGCCAAAAATCCCAGAATTCAATGTTTTTCCCTGAAAAAATCCTGACGGTTTTTGGTTTGGAAATGACATCATGTTTGCAAGAAAAGGTATTTCATCATAGAAACAGCAGCAGGCCCCCGCGGGCAGTGAATTTTTGCTGTTGACAGAAAAAAATCTTCATTTTCAGCAACTTCATAATTGCAGAAAATATGTGTATTTTGGTACACGAAAGAGCGCGAAGAGTAACAAATACAGTGCAAAATGGGACTAAAACCCAATTTTTAATAAAAAACCAATGTATTGCAAACTCTTAGAAATTCCCAAGATTTTTCTCAAGATTTTTTCTCAAAATAAGCAACCTTAAATATTCCTAAAGATCTTGCTATAAAATCCTAAAATTGGCAACACTTGATTGATGATTCTTAAACTGATCACATGCTTCGTGTATCTACTAGTTTTGGAAGCAACTGTAATTTGTGCTCCGCTGCATTGCTGTACACAGCACGCCCTCAAAAGATTTCCTGCATTTCCCCAAAAATATAAAATAGATTCAGTTCAAATCATATTATAGACAAAATTTCAATTAGCCAAGCAAGGATAATTATGCAAATTTTCTGTATTGTTTTTTTATTAATTTAGGGAACTGTAATATATATTATGCATTGGTATTCACTTTAATTTTTAATGTACTTAATAAAGAAAGCAACGAAACATTTCTGTCCTTTTATTTCGCGTTCGCTTCAGTATTCCTTCCAGCTATTACAAAGCATAAGACTTATAAACAGTTATACAGTACTGATACAGTTATACAGTACTGAAACCCTCGAAACCTTCGGAACCCTATATACAGATTCTATGTGCTGGCTGTGGTGCATTATAAAGTATAAGACTTATATACAGTACTGAAACCCTCGGAACCTTCGGAACCCTCGGAACCCTATATACAAATTCTATGTGCTGGCTATGGTGTATTATAAAGTATAAGACTTATATATAGTACTGAAACCCTCGAAACCTTCGGAACCTTCGGAACCCTATATACAGATTCTATGTGCTGGCTGTGGTGTATTATAAAGTATAAGACTTATATACAGTACTGAAACCCTCGAAACCTTCGAACCTTCGAACCCTATATACAAATTCTATGTGCTGGCTGTGGTGTATTATAAAGTATAAGACTTATATACAGTACTGAAACCCTCGAAACCTTCGAACCTTCGAACCCTATATACAGATTCTATGTGCTGGCTGTGGTGCATTATAAAGTATAAGACTTATATACAGTACTGAAACCCTCGAAACCTTGAACCTTGAACCCTATATACAGATTCTATGTGCTGGCTGTGGTGTATTATAAAGTATAAGACTTATATACAGTACTGAAACCCTCGAAACCTTGAACCTTCGAACCCTATATACAAATTCTATGTGCTGGCTATGGTGTATTATAAAGTATAAGACTTATATATAGTACTGAAACCCTCGAAACCTTCGAACCTTCGAACCCTATATACAGATTCTATGTGCTGGCTATGGTGTATTATAAAGTATAAGACTTATATATAGTACTGAAACCCTCGAAACCTTCGGAACCTTCGGAACCCTATAAACAGATTCTATGTGCTGGCTATGGTGTATTATAAAGTATAAGACTTATATACAGTACTGAAACCCTCGGAACCTTCGGAACCCTATATACAGATTCTATGTTCTGGCTGTGGTGCATTATAAAGTATAAGACTTATATACAGTACTGAAACCCTCGAAACCTTCGGAACCTTCGGAACCCTATATACAGATTCTATGTGCTGGCTATGCTGTATTAAAAAGTATAAGGCTTATATACAGTACTGAAACCCTCGGAACCTTCGGAACCCTATATACAGATTCTATGTGCTGGCTGTGGTGCATTATAAAGTATAAGACTTATATACAGTACTGAAACCCTCGGAACCTTCGGAACCTTCGGAACCCTATATACAGATTCTATGTGCTGGCTGTGGTGTATTATAAAGTATAAGACTTAAATATAGTACTGAAACCCTCGAAACCTTCGGAACCTTCGGAACCCTATATACAGATTCTATGTGCTGGCTGTGGTGTATTATAAAGTATAAGACTTATATACAGTACTGAAACCCTCGAAACCTTCAGAACCTTCGGAACCCTATATACAGATTCTATGTGCTGGCTGTGGTGTATTATAAAGTATAAGACTTAGATACAGTACTGAAACCCTCGAAACCTTCGGAACCCTATATACAAATTCTATGTGCTGGCTATGGTGTATTATAAAGTATAAGACTTATATATAGTACTGAAACCCTCGAAACCTTCGGAACCTTCGGAACCCTATATACAGATTCTATGTGCTGGCTATGGTGTATTATAAAGTATAAGACTTATATATAGTACTGAAACCCTCGAAACCTTCGGAACCTTCGGAACCCTATAAACAGATTCTATGTGCTGGCTGTGGTGTATTATAAAGTATAAGACTTATATACAGTACTGAAACCCTCGGAACCTTCGGAACCCTCGGAACCCTATAAACAGATTCTATGTGCTGGCTATGCTGTATTATAAAGTATAAGGCTTATATACAGTACTGAAACCCTCGAAACCTTCGGAACCTTCGGAACCCTATATACAGATTCTATGTGCTGGCTGTGGTGTATTATAAAGTATAAGACTTATATACAGTACTGAAACCCTCGAAACCTTCGGAACCTTCGGAACCCTATATACAGATTCTATGTGCTGGCTATGCAGTATTATAAAGTATAAGGCTTATATACAGTACTGAAACCCTCGGAACCTTCGGAACCCTATATACAGATTCTATGTGCTGGCTGTGGTGCATTATAAAGTATAAGACTTATATACAGTACTGAAACCCTCGAACCTTGAACCTTCGAACCCTATATACAGATTCTATGTGCTGGCTGTGGTGTATTATAAAGTATAAGACTTAAATATAGTACTGAAACCCTCGAAACTTTCGGAACCTTCGGAACCCTATATACAGATTCTATGTGCTGGCTGTGGTGTATTATAAAGTATAAGACTTATATACAGTACTGAAACCCTCGAAACCTTTGGAACCTTCGGAACCCTATATACAGATTCTATGTGCTGGCTGTGGTGTATTATAAAGTATAAGACTTATATACAGTACTGAAACCCTCGAAACCCTCGAACCTTGAACCCTATATACAGATTCTATGTGCTGGCTGTGGTGTATTATAAAGTATAAGACTTATATACAGTACTGAAACCCTCGAAACCCTCGGAACCTTCGGAACCCTATATACAGATTCTATGTGCTGGCTGTGGTGTATTATGAAGTATAAGACTTATATACAGTACTGAAACCCTCGAAACCCTCGGAACCTTCGGAACCCTATATACAGATTCTATGTGCTGGCTGTGGTGTATTATAAAGTATAAGACTTATATACAGTACTGAACCCTCGAAACCTTCGGAACCTTCGGAACCCTATATACAGATTCTATGTGCTGGCTGTGGTGTATTATAAAGTATAAGACTTATATACAGTACTGAAACCCTCGAAACCCTCGGAACCCTCGGAACCCTATAAACAGATTCTATGTGCTGGCTATGCTGTATTATAAAGTATAAGGCTTACATACAGTACTGAAACCCTCGGAACCTTCGGAACCCTATATACAGATTCTATGTGCTGGCTGTGGTGTATTATAAAGTATAAGACTTATGTACAGTAGCTACTAGCCATACTTGATAGGACATTATGTGTATATATAGACACATATATTACAGCTGTATGGGTATAATCAACTTGTATAAGCGACCATCAGTCTCTATTGTTATGCAAATGAGAAATTTGAATTTATCCAATGAGCGAAGACCTTCTAAAATGTTCAGAAAGACCCCAGTAATGAGCTGTGTAATATTACACTTTGGAGTAACAGGCTAGTAACTTCACAGTCTGAGTAATATGCCATGTAATAATACAGTACTAGTAATATGATTTGTAACACAGGAGGAAGAGTAATTGCCAAGAAACATTTTGCTGCAAGTAATATTTCTCTTTTTATGTAATTTCCATAAATAATAAATACATCACAGTAAAGGAGTAAATTGTAGCAACAGTCAAAGTGATCAATATATAACAAAAAGTCAAACTGAGTACCTACTAAAGACAATATTTCTACACAAATAGTATCACAAATGAAAATGTCCACTCATACTTCAGTTTATTGCCATACAAATGGAGCTGTGTGCCATCTGTATAATCTTCTGTGATGCAATCTGCTAAAACGGTTGAGCACCAACAGTCACATATCATCAATTTCAACCTGGAAATAAAGTTAATGAATCTTAAGAACTTGAAATAAGAACCGAGAATAGGCCCAATAGGATAGAGAACTGGAAACACATTGACAGAGTCAAATTATCTAAAGAAATAAAACTTTAAGTTTACAAATGTCTTCCTTGTTTTACTTACTTTGGCTTTTATTAATTCCAAATTCTTTTCTTCATTAGACTTGAAATGTCACCAGTCAAATGATTTTTGCAATTTGTTCATGCGTCCATAATCTAAAATGTTATCAGAAAATACATAAATCATCAATAAATCATCAGGATATCCTTGAATAAACTTTGATGAAAACAATGCATAAAATGATCCATATGAAATATGAATTCGAATGTCTTTGAAGAATATAAGAAAATATTTACCACTAATTATCACCCTGCAGCATGACAAACAAGTGGCTTGATCTTGACTTCAACAAACTTGAAATGATTCTTGAAAATGTTCATGTTTGACAAAATTCAATCACCAGCAGGCAGGCAGGCAGGCAAAACCAAAACGAATTTCTAACAGAAAGTGCTCAGATTTCAAATAAAATAAGTCACTATGATTGGTTGAAATGTGTCCCTTTGTTTTCCTGCTTCTCTCTTCCATTGTCACGCAAAGTGTAAACAGGATAATAAAATGTCTTTCTTTGTTCAATCAGTCATTGTCTTATTCATGTGTAATATGTAACATGTGTTATATAATAATGAGATGTAATAAGCTCTGTAATCAGACATTTGTGTGTAACACAACACCATATTACAGCACTTGACATAATGTTACACAGGGCCCTCATTTCAATAGAATGTTATGTGTGTAACACTATGGCATATTACAGTATCCCTCTAATTACACAAGATGTCATATTACTAAAGGAGATTGATAGTGTGTCATGTTTCACATAATGTTTCATGTCCATATGTAATATAATGTTAGATTACACAGAGTTATATGTTACACAGTACCTGTAACATAATGGACATGTGCAACATGGCATCACATTACACAGAGCGTTTTATTACTAGGCCGTAATATTACATGAGTGTTCTACCTGTGGCGGGCCAGGCCGGCCTGTTTTATATTGTTCACTGTTTTTGTTGTTATTCTAAGAAACCAGTAAAACAATTACTAAATGGTCTTTTCTCGCGGGTATTTCAAATTAAAATGCTCTTTCCCTAAATTTCACGGCCAGCTTCCCGTAAACAACTTTATAACAGAACAGGAAAACACAGGCTCACAGTCAGCTCATACGGTAGCTGACTTTACTTTGCCCTCAAATCCCTGATAGGTAAAACTCCCCAGGGGTGGTAAAAGTAAATAAATTAAAGAAATATAATTGTTTTGCAGATTGGATTTCGGAAAGCAAGAATTGAATTCTAGTGCTTTGACTTGAGAAGAAAGTTTACTGAGTTTCTTTGTAAGTACCTCTATTTAATATCTCTTCAATTGTACCTTTGTTTGCAACTTATAAAGATTTTGTTGATGTTGATAATTACTGTTTTTTGATAATTTATCGTCATTCTTTCTAGGTTACATATCAATTCACACCTTGGCCTTGTGAGTGAAGGGAAATTTCTATAATTGTAAGTTATTCCCCTCATTCTTTAAGGGTGGTTATCAGAATTTGTTAAATTTTACAAGGGCACTTCATATAACGGTATTGGTGCATTACACTCTTCATCCCCGTAACATTTGCAGATTTTATGACAAATTTGAGCAACAGTCATGCTCTAAATCTGGGGTTCTAACAGTATTTTCAACAAAACTTTTGTGTAATGCTTTCTGAAGACATTAATTTTGCGCTCTTGTGTATTTTTTAATTTCTTGGGAAGCTTTTC
This sequence comes from Chrysaora quinquecirrha, assembly GCA_014526335.1. Classification (NCBI taxonomy): domain Eukaryota; kingdom Metazoa; phylum Cnidaria; class Scyphozoa; order Semaeostomeae; family Pelagiidae; genus Chrysaora; species Chrysaora quinquecirrha. The sequence continues at coordinate 183,156 of JACTAT010000115.1, forward strand.
CAGCTTACTGTCCAGTGAAAAAAAATGGCATATGAGTTCTTCTTATCTAACAGAGATGATGTTTACAGCTATGCAACTTCACATATAAATTTAGAATTACTTCTAAAAATTTCGGATGATGCAGTAAAGGAAGGTGATGGGGAGGGGATCATTTGTTGCTGGAGACTTTTTCTTCGTTCTACAAAGCGTATGGTCACCACAAATATGCTATAGCAGCATTTCACCTCATAACTAGAGTTTCAGCATTATTGACTCCAGCACTTGCAGAGCAACGTACATGGAAATGAATAGTAAACAGGCATTTGCTCAAGAAACTTGATATTTCGGATTTAACAAAAACTTTGAAAGAACAGCTCACGAAACTGAAGAAGAAATATCCATAACTCGGATTTTTCTCCATTGCATAGGCTACTATTACTAGGCTAGTTTCTAATAGCAAAGAAAGATAAGCAGGTTTTAAAGAATTTTATCTAACACTATTTTATAAAATTACCCCTTAAAAGTATTTTAGTCTATGAATCAACTATCTACCTACAATTATTGTATTATATTATATTACATTATTATTATTGTTACTTTATTATAAGATATTAATATTATATTACACTCCAAAAAGGCACAGCCCATGAAGGACTATGTAACTACCTCAAACTTTGGCCTATAAATATGTTGCCTTACCACTTTGGAATACAATGTGCTTCATCTGCAACAATCCACAACAATTTTTCCTGATATGTTTTTGAATGAAGCATTTTTTGCCATTTCTTTGAATGCACCCAAGCTTCTGGACTTCCAAAGACAACTTAAAAATGCCCCGATTCAAGCTTTTCATAATCAATTGAGTCAGCGTGTAGCGAGCAAGCAGGTATTCCCTTATCATTTAATTCCTTTACTTTAATGTCTATAATAGCCAGAAGAGATGAAATAACTACAACAATGTTACGTTTCTGCAAAGCTTGGAACCCATCTCGGTCAGAGAGCTCTTTGGCCAAAATCAGGGCCATGTAGTAAGGAAGAGACTTTCCCTGTCCAGTTGGCAAAATAGCAAACATATCTTCTGAATCAACAAGCAAAGATTTGATAATTTGATACTGTTGAGGTGTTAATTCATCTATGCTTTCAAAATAATTCTGGAGCACTTTGTCCGCAGCAACTCTCAAATCTTCCTCCAGTTTAGAATTACATGCCACAATCAAACAAAAATCAAATGGATCAGTCGAGTCAATCAATGATTTGGAGAAAGAGGTCACGTGTATTTTTTCAACCAATAGAAAAGAGAATTCCGATTTTGGAATCCTTTCTCAAAACAAGATCGTGTTAGGTTCTTCTCTCTCTGTTTTTTTTTACTTTTTCTCTTCTTCACCTCGTAGGCTCTGGAACCCAGGGTACAAAACTCAATGCTCAAAGTTTACGTTTGTTGAGCCAACAAGCCAATTTCAATTTCACGATAGAATATCGACTAGGAGAAAGCAAATAGGGATGCAGACACATTGTCTAGGTTCCCCCTGGAAATCGATTTAGTTATGCAATAGTGTACAGAGGAAATTTTACCCGATATTCGACAAGCTGTAGCATATGCAGCACATCTAGTTGACAAAGGTAAGCCAAACTATTTAACTTCCTAATCAACTGATTACAGTTTGTTATCCGTTGATTGTTTGCCTAACAATGTACACCTAAAGTTAACGTAAAGGATCTCTGACAAATTCAAATAAATGACCAAATCGTTTCCCATGTGTTTCTTACGTAAATAATGGTACAAGGCTGCTGCCCAAGGACATCGCAACTGAACTTCCTGATGTAAACAAGTAGTGCTACCCAAGAAATACCAGCGTCTCGTGATGAAAGAAATGCACAAGGAAATGGGTCACTTAGGTGTAGAAAGAATACTAGATCTCACAAGGCAGAAATGCCTTCGACCATGAATGCAAGCTGATATAGACTATTTAATTAAAAATTAATGTCCACACATTAAACTAAAGCATCCTGCATTCCAAACCCAAGCAAAGTTACAACTGAAAATTAAAACTTTCCCTTTCGAATTAAGTTCAATTGATTTCCTTCAGCTGGACAAAAGCAAGTGTGGTTATGAGTACATTGTAGTAATAATGGATCATTTCACGCATTTTCCACAGGCATCCTACTAGCAATAAAACCGCAAAAACAGTTTTCAAAGATTTTGTACTCCCCTTTGGATACCCAGTTGCATGGCATTATGACCAAGGGGCAGAATTCGTAACAAGCTGTTTAAATCTCTTCAAAGATTGTCCAAGCATTTTCACACATCTCCATACCACCCTCAAGGGAATGGTCAGTTGGAAAGGTTTAATCGCATACTACTATCTATGCTCTGTACTCTCCCAGATGCTTACAATAGTAATTGGAATGAACACATTAACAAAGTTGTTCATGGATATAACAGCACGTGAACAGACACAGCAGAATACTCACCTTTCTTTTTGCTTGTTAGATGCCATGCATGTTTGCCAATCAACTTTTTTTTGAGACAGGACCACAGCCATCCCGACCGTCAGTCATGATGTGTACTTCAGTAATTGAGGACAGCAAAGGAAGAAGCCTACGCAATTGCTAGGGAACAAACCAGTATGGAGTGTTATGTGCGTCCTTATGACAATGTTATTTTTTCCATGCCAGTTACATTTTTATCACCTATCGAAATTTATTTTGATAACGAGCAGCAAATTTGCTTACAATAATTCTTTATTTTATGTGATATATATTTTTTTCATACTGTTTAATTTTATTACTCTAACAATGAAAAATTTTGATGCTTTTTGTAATTTTGATTGTATTTTGTTTCATTTCCATGTGAATTGATTTAATGATATTGTAGGTTTTCTGTCTTTTTTGCCTATTATTTCTATTTGATTTTTCATTAAAATTCGTTTAAATTTTGCTGGTTATTAAAATTAATTTTGATGACATGATACATTTCTGCATGGTATGATGCATTGCGCTCCGAACACATTTTGGCGGGAAATTCGAAACAGGCATATCATCTGTGCAGTGAAAACGGGGCCTATTGCTACCATGCCTAACTGTCGATTAGTAGGGCGATAACAGATACAAAGAACCTGCATTAATCGAGAAGAAGCTCTTGCAGCTTATAAACGCATGTTACAGAATATTTAACAGCCTTGAAGGTGTTCTTTTAACTCAAGATCTCGACGTTTTAAGCCATTTTGCAAACCAAAGCGAGGAGATGGGAAATGGACTACATGTTGTACATGCGGTCAGTGACCAAGACTCAGCACAAACTGTTAACAGACTTTTGAACATCACGTTATGCAAGAAAATGGGCCCGAGATATTCCAGTTACGACAAGGTCCTCGTGGTAGGCCACAAATAGAGATCGAACAGAGATCAGCTCGAATCTCTGCAAGAATTCAATTCAATTCAATTCAATTCAATTATATTCAGCAACAAGATTACAAATTAGTTTTTACCAATAATACAATTAGAAAAATTGCACTACTTTTTATACAAAAATGATATCAAATACAAGACGTTGTTGCCTAGGACACTGAGTAGAACCAAAAATGGTTATCGAGCCCAGTGCCCTATTCACATTTAACTACTACAGAACTGAATTGATTTATTTTAATAACAGTAACAATTAAAAATAACGTTTAAAAATAATAATAACAATTTACTGTAAAAGAAATGGAAAATAAGAGGAAAAAAAAAGAAAATAATAATAATAAGAACCAAAATAAAAATAGTGCAAGCAAAGAAAGAAGGGAAAGAGGTTGGACACGGTAATGATAGTTTCATGGCAGATAAGGGTAAGCTACGAGTTGTAGCTTTCATGTATTGAAGAATTATCGAAAGCTCAGCTGACATTAGCATAGCTGCGTGGGAGGTATTTACGAAAATGCTTGGCAAAATTCTTTTTGGAGCATTTAATTCTAATACTGTGAGGTATATTATTCCAGATTTTGATGCCTTTAAAAGTTATAGCATTTTTTAGTTCTCACTGAAGGAAAAGAGAATAGACTTTGAGTAGCTTGACGAGTGTTATAATTGTGTTTAGAGGTGGTTTTTTGGAATAGGTTGCAAAAGATTTGTGGTTGATTGTTGTTTTCAATATCTTGCATGAATTTCGCACATTCTAATGTATATGAATCTTCAAAGTTTAAGATACCAAGCTGTGAGAATCAAGGTCTTGAATTTGCTGTGGATTTTTCGAAGCATATGACTATAACTGCCTTTTTCAAATTACAGCAAAGTTTATCAAGATGTGATTTCAATGCACTTCCCCATGTGGTAAGTGCATAAGTAATGTGTGGTGCAATAAAAGCATGATAAAGATTGCGTAGTGTACTTGAAGGAAGAAAATGTCGCAATTTAGCAAGAATACCAATGCCTATACATTTTCATGTTTACATGCTGAATATGTTGTTTCCAGTTTAGTTTATTATCAAACAAGACTCCGAGATATTTAATATTATCTTTTACAATTAATGTGGTATCATTCATTTTTATATTAACCATTCTTGTTCTTTTTGTGTTTTTTGGAGTTATGATGAGTATGTTAGATTTATCAATGTTGAGAGTTAGTCTATTAGCAGAGAGCCTATTGGAAACTCCAACAAGTTCCTTGTTCAATGTACATTCCAGAGAATTTAGATCTTTATGAGAAAAGAAAATGCTTGTATCGTCGGCAAACAGATGAAATTTTAAGACTTTCGATGATAATGGCATGTCGTTAATGTATATGAGAAATAGAAGAGGACCTAATACACTACCTTGTGGAACACCATAAGTTATATTACGTGCCTCTGATAAAACACCATTGATACTGACTTTTTGCCATCTATTGGAAAGGTAGGATTTAAACCAATTTAATGCATTTCCTCGAATGCCATAATGCTCTAATTTACATAACATCTGGATAAACACAATATTTTCCTGTTCCTGTGAAGAACCTTGGTGGTTTCGCAAAGGAAAACTTTCTGAGTTGTCTTTCGTACTAAGTGTTTGAAGAACTTTTTCTAGCGACCAGCGTTGTTCTGGATGCTTTTGTATACATCCCTTGAATGCATCAAGGATACCTATCCACTCAGATGCCTGTATATGCCGGTACAATTCGTCACCTTCAGGGACTATCCCTTTTGAAATTTGCCTTCTTACAAATTCCTGCCAATTGCCCTCTATGTGCTGCTTTGTCAGCTCAGCAAAATAAGGTGCTTTAGCACTTGGGTTCAACATGCAAAAGAACACCATACCAAGGCTCCATATATCTGCTTGTAGAAGTTGATCTATGCACATCTCTCTAGGTTTTTTAGAAGGATCGATTAACTCTGGGGCCATAAATACCGGTGTACCTTTATAGTTATCGACAGTAAATGAGCAGGCAGCATGTGCGGATTCACAAATCTTACCCCAACTCTCCCCAAAGTCAGTAAGCATAGTAACACAGGGTTTGTTTAGCGAAAGTAACTTCTTCTCCTTTTCAGATACTTTCCGTAGATGACTTGAATCCACTAGAATATTTCCTGGTTTCAAGTCCCTATGCGCCACACCTTGGGAATGTAAATATGTCAAGCCATCAACAATCTGTTTTGCTGTACATGGTATCAAGTGCTCAAACCCCATAAACTTGCATTCATTTAGCTTCTCTAAAAGTTCGGCCAGACTGGAAACACTGTCATCTAATCCAAAGTCTGACAATACAAAGCACATGTACTCAAGCATGATGGCCTTTTTTGGGAGACATACTGCAATAAAACGTACAACGTTTGGGTAGTTAAGTTTATGTAAAAACCTTGCCTCTCTAGTGACCTCTTTCTCATCCACGTCGGCTAGAACCTTAACTACAACATCAGAATCTTCATATCTGCCATGAAAAACTTTTCATGCCAGGGCATGCCATCATAAGGCAACTGGGGGCAACTTGGTTGAGTTTTCTTTGGGATCTGCGGAAGCTGAAACATCTATAACAGATACAAAGAATGTTTTCAGGAAAATTATGCAATATTTTCCTCCATGAAATGGGTATATGTTATTAGTATTGTCACTTTTCCCGAGGGGGGGTACTCATCAATATATTTTTGGTACTGGGGACGTGCTGCCCAAAACGGTATAAACATGGGTCTTAATGTTCTAAAAATTGGTATAAATTAGGGTATCGATTTCTCGAATATCGGTATCAACTTTATCAAAAACGGTCTTCTTTTCGTTGGTTTTCACTTATCTTTCATGCTTTCATTTAAGCATAAAGTAGTGCAGGGGTTAATATTTTCGTATAATTTTGGGTATATATTTCCTGAATTCGGTATAAATGTGGCAAGGCATTTTGTTGCCTGGGCGGCACGTCCCTATCCAAAACTTAGTCAAGAAAAAACTCTGTCAAAGCCAGTATAAAATCGTAAACTTTAAACGCTCCTTAAATCGATAACACAATCGCTGAGGTTGTTAAACTTTGCACCTAGACTAATTTTTGGGTGATTTATACGATTTTCGCATCAAAATTTATATCTTGCGATGTTAAAAGTTACCGAAGTTGTTTGTAACCTTATACCTTTCGATGTCAATGTACTATTTATTGGTGTAAAAGGCTACTCGTTGCTTAGGTTCTTCCCACTTTCTGCATTTGCAAATTTTAGCCACATCCCTTCTTCAGCTCAACATACAGAGTCAATAAATTGAGATAATATTCAAAATAATTGTATTGCTATAGACAGTTCGCAAATTTGAATCAACAATTTCAGACAAACAAAATACTTTTAGTAAAACTTTCAGTAGTACATGAGTTGTAGTTTCTTATAAAGATACATGCAGCGCACTTAGTACCCAGAAGCAGAACCAAGCAAAGATTTGATTACAAACAAAGGTGATTACAATCATAAGAAATCAGTCATAACATATTAACATAACATATTGTTGATACGGGTATGTGCTGCCCATATGGTTGGGTTTTTGGCCCTAAAATTTTTTCATATGGGAATCACTTTAGATGAAAATTTCATAAAGTAGGGTGGGAAATCGAGTTTATTCTAAAGTAGGGTTGTAATTAATAGATTTTCATAATGATGGGTCTGAGTTCCCGATTTATTGATGCAAATGGCGTCACGTCGCAGGCTGTTTTGACATCGTCAAATCTACCAAAAAATATTATTTATAATGTTGAGTGGGTTGGTTTTATTTTTATCCATAATACAGGGTATGCTTGAAATCCTAAAATTATTAGCGGGGGGGTTTGTAAAATCTGGGTGGCACATCCTTGTCCTTTCATCCATGTCCTACACCCGCCCCCCCGAGAAATACGTCTTATCGCACGTTTCTTTAGAAAAGTTTATGCTGCTTAGCTCACTGTAGAGTCCTCTTTCGGTTAGATGAGTTGAGGCTGCATGCAGGCCAATGATGCTGAGACCATAGTCACATACTGAGACAGAACACTGTCTCAAATTCTGCTTCCTACATCCTACATCAAATGCGTTGTGGAAAAATAACACTCACCCCATTAGTAATAGGCCGCAATTTTCATTAGTAGCTAAATAAGAGTCTATTGAGGCCTAGTGAATTGTAATAAATTGCGGGAAATTTTAATTCAACCTTACCTTTCGTTTTTAATGTCTTTAGCTTCACAGCAATTGTCTCTTGCCTTCAGTCACATTCAAATTGGTCGTAGAAAAAGTCCTCATGATCAATGGAACTATTCACACGTGTTTCAAAGCTCTTTCAAAACCGCAACCACAAGAGATCAATGTCTCAAAACAAACCAAACATGACAAACATTAGAGTATCAGTGAATGAGATTGGCGCCTGCTTCCATGTCAAGAACATCCTCGTCGTTTTACAGAAATTCCAGGGACTTATTGAAAGCGCCGTTCCTGCGATTTTTTTGTATAATTTTTGTGTGTAAAAATGATTTTGAAGAAGAGTATGAAAAATTCAGTGATACATTAGACAATCCAAATTGTACAAGCAAAAACAGGCATGCATCTACTAATTCGTATACACTTCTTGTCCATTAGTGGCAACAAACAAGATTAGTAGAACTAAGTAAATGCTATGATGATTATGTGGGAAGTATGCTTGTCACCTCAAATTAAAGCAAATACCTTTTCCAATGTAAGCTATATTGAAAAATTTCACATTTTTAAGGCGTTATCGGACAGGATACTGCTTAAAACTCAAGAAAATCAACGTAAAAGGCAACAGGGTAAACTTTGATAACACGGGTCAGTGAAGTCAGTGTTTTCGTTTTTCTCCTATAGCAAAAGCGGAAAACACTGACCCGAAAAACACCGACCTTTTCCAATGTAAGCTGTGTTGAAAAATTTCACATTTTTAAGGCGTTATCTGACAGGATACTGCTTAAAACTCAAGAAAATCAATGTAAAAGGCAACAGGGTAAACTTTGATAACACGGGTCAGTGTTTTCGTTTTTTGCCTATAGCATAAGCGGAAAACACTGACCCGAAAAACACCGACCTTTTCCAATGTAAGCTGTATTGAAAAATTTCAAATTTTTAAGGCGTTATCGGACAGGATACTGCTTAAAACTCAAGAAAATCAACGTAAAAGGCAACAGGGTAAACTTTGATAACACGGGTCAGTGAAGTCAGTGTTTTCGTTTTTTGCCTATAGCAAAAGTGGAAACCACTGACCCGAAAAACACTGACCTTTTCTTATGTAGGGTGTATTGAAAAATTTCACATTTTTAAGGTGTAATCGGACTGGTTACTGCTTAAAACCAAAGAAATTAACGTAAAAGGCAACAGGGTAAACTTTGATAACACGGGTCAGTGAAGTCAGTGTTTTTGTTTCTCCTATAGCAAAAGTGGAAAACACTGACCCGAAAAACACTGACCTTTTCTTATGTAGGGTATATTGAAAAAATTTACATTTTTAAGGTGTTATCGGACAGGATACTGCTTAAAACTCAAGAAAATCAACGTAAAAGGCAACAGGGTAAACTTTGATAACACGGGTCAGTGAAGTCAGTGTTTTTGTTTTTCTCCTATAGCAAAAGCAGAAAACACTGACCCGAAAAACACCGACCTTTTCCAATGTAAGCTGTATTGAAACATTTCACATTTTTAAGGCGTTCTCGGACAGGATACTGCTTAAAACTCAAGAAAATCAACGTAAAAGGCAACAGGGTAAACTTTGATAACACAGGTCAGTGAAGTCAGTGTTTTCGTTTTTCTCCTATAGCAAAAGCGGAAAACACTGACCCGAAAAACACTGACCTTTTCTTATGTAGGGTATATTGAAAAAATTCACATTTTGAAGGTGTTATCGGACAGGATACTGCTTAAAACTCAAGAAAATCAACGTAAAAGGCAATAGGGTAAACTTTGATAACACGGGTCAGTGAAGTCAGTGTTTTCGTTTTTCTCCAATAGCAAAAGCGGAAAACACTGACCCGAAAAACACCAACCTTTTCCAATGTAAGCTGTATTGAAACATTTCACATTTTTAAGCCGTTATCGGACAGGATACTGCTTAAAACTCAAGAAAATCAACGTAAAAGGCAACAGGGTAAACTTTGATAACACGAGTCAGTGAAGTCAGTGTTTTCGTTTTTCTCCGATAGCAAAAGCGGAAAACACTGACCCGAAAAACACTGACCTTTTCTTTATGTAGGGTATATTGAAAAAATTCACATTTTTAAGGTGTTATCAAACTGGTTACTGCTTAAAAACTAAAGAAATTAACGTAAAAGGCAACAGGGTAATCTTTGATAACATGGGTCAGTGAAGTCAGTGTTTTCGTTTTTCTTTTATCTCCTATAGCAAAAGCGGAAAACACTGACCCGAAAAACACTGACCTTTTCTTATGTAGGGTGTATTGAAAAAATTCAGATTTTTAAGGTGTTATCAGACTGGTTACTGCTTAAAAACCAAAGAAATTAACGTAAAAGGCAACAGGGTAAACTTTGATAACACGGGTCAGTGAAGTCAGTGTTTTCGTTTTTCTCCGATAGCAAAAGCGGAAAACACTGACCCGAAAAACACTGACCTTTTCTTATGTAGGGTATATTGAAAAAATTCACATTTTAATGTGTTATCAAACTGGTTACTGCTTAAAAACTAAAGAAATTAACGTAAAAGGCAACAGGGTAATCTTTGATAACACAGGTCAGTGAAGTCAGTGTTTTCGTTTTTCTCCTATAGCAAAAGCGGAAAACACTGACCCGAAAAACACTGACCTTTTCTTATGTAGGGTATATTGAAAAAATTCACATTTTGAAGGTGTTATCGGACAGGATACTGCTTAAAACTCAAGAAAATCAACGTAAAAGGCAATAGGGTAAACTTTGATAACACGGGTCAGTGAAGTCAGTGTTTTCGTTTTTATCCGATAGCAAAAGCGGAAAACACTGACCCGAAAAACACCAACCTTTTCCAATGTAAGCTGTATTGAAACATTTCACATTTTGCAGGTGTTATCGGACAGGATACTGCTTAAAACTCAAGAAAATCAACGTAAAAGGCAATAGGGTAAACTTTGATAACACGGGTCAGTGAAGTCAGTGTTTTCGTTTTTATCCGATAGCAAAAGCGGAAAACACTGACCCGAAAAACACTGACCTTTTCTTATGTAGGGTATATTGAAAAAATTCACATTTTTAAGGTGTTATCGGACAGGATACTGCTTAAAACTCAAGAAAATCAACGTAAAAGGCAACAGGGTAAACTTTGATAACACGGGTCAGTGAAGTCAGTGCTTTCGTTTTTCTCCTATAGCAAAAGCGGAAAACACTGACCCGAAAAACACCAACCTTTTCCAATGTAAGCTGTATTGAAACATTTCACATTTTTAAGCCGTTATCGGACAGGATACTGCTTAAAACTCAAGAAAATCAACGTAAAAGGCAACAGGGTAATCTTTGATAACACGGGTCAGTGAAGTCAGTGTTTTCGTTTTTCTTTTTCTCCTATAGCAAAAGCGGAAAACACTGACCCGAAAAACACTGACCTTTTCTTATGTAGGTGTATTGAAAAATTCAGATTTTTAAGGTGTTATCAGACTGGTTACTGCTTAAAAACCAAAGAAATTAACGTAAAAGGCAACAGGGTAAACTTTGATAACACGGGTCAGTGAAGTCAGTGTTTTCGTTTTTCTCCGATAGCAAAAGCGGAAAACACTGACCCGAAAAACACTGACCTTTTCTTATGTAGGGTATCTTGAAAAAATTCACATTTTAATCTGTTATCAAACTGGTTACTGCTTAAAAACTAAAGAAATTAACGTAAAAGGCAACAGGGTAATCTTTGATAACACGGGTCAGTGAAGTCAGTGTTTTCGTTTTTCTTTTTTCTCCTATAGCAAAAGCGGAAAACACTGACCCGAAAAGCACTGACCATTTCTTATGTAGGGTGTATTGATAAAATTCAGATTTTTAAGGTGTTATCAGACTGGTTACTGCTTAAAAACCAAAGAAATTAACGTAAAAGGCAACAGGGTAAACTTTGATAACACGGGTCAGTGAAGTCAGTGTTTTCGTTTTTCTCCGATAGCAAAAGCGGAAAACACTGACCCGAAAAACACTGACCTTTTCTTATGTAGGGTATCTTGAAAAAATTCACATTTTAATCTGTTATCAAACTGGTTACTGCTTAAAAACTAAAGAAATTAACGTAAAAGGCAACAGGGTAATCTTTGATAACACGGGTCAGTGAAGTCAGTGTTTTCGTTTTTCTTTTTTCTCCTATAGCAAAAGCGGAAAACACTGACCCGAAAAGCACTGACCATTTCTTATGTAGGGTGTATTGATAAAATTCAGATTTTTAAGGTGTTATCAGACTGGTTACTGCTTAAAAACCAAAGAAATTAACGTAAAAGGCAACAGGGTAAACTTTGATAACACGGGTCAGTGAAGTCAGTGTTTTCGTTTTTCTCCGATAGCAAAAGCGGAAAACACTGACCCGAAAAACACTGACCTTTTCTTATGTAGGGTATATTGAAAAAATTCACATTTTTAAGGTGTTATCAAACTGGTTACTGCTTAAAAACTAAAGAAATTAACGTAAAAGGCAACAGGGTAATCTTTGATAACACGGGTCAGTGAAGTCAGTGTTTTCGTTTTTCTTTTTTCTCCTATAGCAAAAGCGGAAAACACTGACCCGAAAAACACTGACCTTTTCTTATGTAGGGTGTATTGAAAAAATTCAGATCTTTAAGGTGTTATCAGACTGGTTACTGCTTAAAAATCAAAGAAATTAACGTAAAAGGCAACAGGGTAAACTTTGATAACAGGGGTCAGTGAAGTCTGTGTTTTCGTTTTTCTCCTATAGCAAAGGCGGAAAACACTGACCCGAAAGACACTGACCTTTTCTTATGTAGGGTATATTGAAAAAATTCACATTTTGAAGGTGTTATCAGACAGGATACTGCTTAAAACTCAAGAAAATCAACGTAAAAGGCAACAGGGTAAACTTTGATAACACGGGTCAGTGAAGTCAGTGTTTTCGTTTTTCTCCAATAGCAAAAGCGGAAAACACTGACCCGAAAAACACCAACCTTTTCCAATGTAAGCTGTATTGAAACATTTCACATTTTTAAGCCGTTATCGGACAGGATACTGCTTAAAACTCAAGAAAATCAACGTAAAAGGCAACAGGGTAATCTTTGATAACACGGGTCAGTGAAGTCAGTGTTTTCGTTTTTCTTTTTCTCGTATAGCAAAAGCGGAAAACACTGACCCGAAAAACACTGACCTTTTCTTATGTAGGTGTATTGAAAAAATTCAGATTTTTAAGGTGTTATCAGACTGGTTACTGCTTAAAAACCAAAGAAATTAACGTAAAAGGCAACAGGGTAATCTTTGATAACACGGGTCAGTGAAGTCAGTGTTTTCGTTTTTCTTTTTCTCGTATAGCAAAAGCGGAAAACACTGACCCGAAAAACACTGACCTTTTCTTATGTAGGGTGTATTGAAAAAATTCAGATTTTTAAGGTGTTATCAGACTGGTTACTGCTTAAAAACCAAAGAAATTAACGTAAAAGGCAACAGGGTAATCTTTGATAACACGGGTCAGTGAAGTCAGTGTTTTCGTTTTATTAACGTAAAAGGCAACAGGGTAAACTTTGATTACAGGGGTCAGTGAAGTCTGTGTTTTCGTTTTTCTCCTATAGCAAAGGCGGAAAACACTGACCCGAAAGACACTGACCTTTTCTTATGTAGGGTTTATTGAAAAAATTCACATTTTGAAGGTGTTATCGGACAGGATACTGCTTAAAACTCAAGAAAATCAACGTAAAAGGCAACAGGGTAAACTTTGATAACACGGGTCAGTGAAGTCAGTGCTTTCGTTTTTCTCCTATAGCAAAAGCGGAAAACACTGACCCGAAAAACACCAACCTTTTCCAATGTAAGCTGTATTGAAACATTTCACATTTTTAAGCCGTTATCGGACAGGATACTGCTTAAAACTCAAGAAAATCAACGTAAAAGGCAACAGGGTAATCTTTGATAACACGGGTCAGTGAAGTCAGTGTTTTCGTTTTTCTTTTTCTCCTATAGCAAAAACGGAAAACACTGACCCGAAAAACACTGATCTTTTCTTATGTAGGGTGTATTGAAAAAATTCAGATTTTTAAGGTGTTATCAGACTGGTTACTGCTTAAAAACTAAAGAAATTAACGTAAAAGGCAACAGGGTAATCTTTGATAACACGGGTCAGTGAAGTCAGTGTTTTCGTTTTTCTTTTTTCTCCTATAGCAAAAGCGGAAAACACTGACCCGAAAAACACTGACCTTTTCTTATGTAGGGTGTATTGAAAAATTCAGATTTTAAGGTGTTATCAGACTGGTTACTGCTTAAAAACCAAAGAAATTAACGTAAAAGGCAACAGGGTAAACTTTGATAACACGGGTCAGTGAAGTCAGTGTTTTCGTTTTTCTCCGATAGCAAAAGCGGCAAACACTGACCCGAAAAACACTGACCTTTTCTTATGTAGGGTATATTGAAAAAATTCACATTTTTAAGGTGTTATCAAACTGGTTACTGCTTAAAAACTAAAGAAATTAACGTAAAAGGCAACAGGGTAATCTTTGATAACACGGGTCAGTGAAGTCAGTGTTTTCGTTTTTCTTTTTTCTCCTATAGCAAAAGCGGAAAACACTGACCCGAAAAACACTGACCTTTTCTTATGTAGGGTGTATTGAAAAAATTCAGATTTTTAAGGTGTTATCAAACTGGTTACTGCTTAAAAACTAAAGAAATTAACGTAAAAGGCAACAGGGTAATCTTTGATAACACGGGTCAGTGAAGTCAGTGTTTTCGTTTTATTAACGTAAAAGGCAACAGGGTAAACTTTGATTACAGGGGTCAGTGAAGTCTGTGTTTTCGTTTTTCTCCTATAGCAAAGGCGGAAAACACTGACCCGAAAGACACTGACCTTTTCTTATGTAGGGTGTATTGAAAAAATTCAGATTTTTAAGGTGCTATCAGACTGGTTACTGCTTAAAAACCAAAGAAATTAACGTAAAAGGCAACAGGGTAAACTTTGATAACACGGGTCAGTGAAGTCAGTGTTTTCGTTTTTCTCCGATAGCAAAAGCGGAAAACACTGACCCGAAAACACTGACCTTTTCTTATGTAGGGTATATTGAAAAATTCAGATTTTAAGGTGTTATCAGACTGGTTACTGCTTAAAAACCAAAGAAATTAACGTAAAAGGCAACAGGGTAAACTTTGATAACACGGGTCAGTGAAGTCAGTGTTTTCGTTTTTCTCCGATAGCAAAAGCGGAAAACACTGACCCGAAAAACACTGACCTTTTCTTATGTAGGGTATATTGAAAAAATTCAGATTTTTAAGGTGTTATCAGACTGGTTACTGCTTAAAAACCAAAGAAATTAACGTAAAAGGCAACAGGGTAAACTTTGATAACACGGGTCAGTGAAGTCAGTGTTTTCGTTTTTCTCCGATAGCAAAAGCGGAAAACACTGACCCGAAAAACACTGACCTTTTCTTATGTAGGGTATATTGAAAAAATTCACATTTTTAATGTGTTATCAAACTGGTTACTGCTTAAAAACTAAAGAAATTAAAGTAAAAGGCAACAGGGTAATCTTTGATAACACGGGTCAGTGAAGTCAGTGTTTTCGTTTTTCTTTTTTCTCCTATAGCAAAAGCGGAAAACACTGACCCGAAAAACACTGACCTTTTCTTATGTAGGGTGTATTGAAAAAATTCAGATTTTTAAGGTGTTATCAGACTGGTTACTGCTTAAAAACCAAAGAAATTAACGTAAAAGGCAACAGGGTAAACTTTGATAACACGGGTCAGTGAAGTCAGTGTTTTCGTTTTTCTCCGATAGCAAAAGCGGAAAACACTGACCCGAAAAACACTGACCTTTTCTTATGTAGGGTATATTGAAAAAATACACATTTTTAAGGTGTTATCAAACTGGTTACTGCTTAAAAACTAAAGAAATTAACGTAAAAGGCAACAGGGTAATCTTTGATAACACGGGTCAGTGAAGTCAGTGTTTTCGTTTTTCTTTTTTCTCCGATAGCAAAAGCGGAAAACACTGACCCGAAAAACACTGACCTTTTCTTATGTAGGGTGTATTGAAAAAATTCAGATTTTTAAGGTGTTATCAGACTGGTTACTGCTTAAAAACCAAAGAAATTAACGTAAAAGGCAACAGGGTAAACTTTGAAAACACGGGTCAGTGAAGTCAGTGTTTTCGTTTTTCTCCTATAGCAAAGGCGGAAAACACTGACCCGAAAGACACTGACCTTTTCTTATGTAGGGTATATTGAAAAAATTCACATTTTTAAGGTGTTATCGGACAGGATACTGCTTAAAACTCAAGAAAATCAACGTAAAAGGCAACAGGGTAAACTTTGATAACACGGGTCAGTGAAGTCAGTGCTTTCGTTTTTCTCCTATAGCAAAAGCGGAAAACACTGACCCGAAAAACACCAACCTTTTCCAATGTAAGCTGTATTGAAACATTTCACATTTTGAAGGTGTTATCGGACAGGATACTGCTTAAAACTCAAGAAAATCAACGTAAAAGGCAACAGGGTAATCTTTGATAACACGGGTCAGTGAAGTCAGTGTTTTCGTTTTTCTTTTTCTCCTATAGCAAAAGCGGAAAACACTGACCCGAAAAACACTGACCATTTCTTATGTAGGGTGTATTGAAAAAATTCAGATTTTTAAGGTGTTATCAGACTGGTTACTGCTTAAAACCAAAGAAATTAACGTAAAGGCAACAGGGTAAACTTTGATAACACGGGTCAGTGAAGTCAGTGTTTTCGTTTTTCTCCGATAGCAAAAGCGGAAAACACTGACCCGAAAAACACTGACCTTTTCTTATGTAGGGTATATTGAAAAATTCACATTTTAATGTGTTATCAAACTGGTTACTGCTTAAAAACTAAAGAAATTAACGTAAAAGGCAACAGGGTAATCTTTGATAACACGGGTCAGTGAAGTCAGTGTTTTCGCTTTGATAACACGGGTCAGTGAAGTCAGTGTTTTCGTTTTCTTTTTCTCCTATAGCAAAAGCGGAAAACACTGACCCGAAAAACACTGACCTTTTCTTATGTAGGGTGTATTGAAAAATTCAGATTTTAAGGTGTTATCCGACTGGTTACTGCTTAAAACCAAAGAAATTAACGTAAAAGGCAACAGGGTAAACTTTGATAACACGGGTCAGTGAAGTCAGTGTTTTCGTTTTCTCCGATAGCAAAAGCGGAAAACACTGACCCGAAAAACACTGACCTTTTCTTATGTAGGGTATATTGAAAAATTCACATTTTTAAGGTGTTATCAAACTGGTTACTGCTTAAAACTAAAGAAATTAACGTAAAAGGCAACAGGGTAATCTTTGATAACACGGGTCAGTGAAGTCAGTGTTTTCGTTTTTCCTTTTTCTCCTATAGCAAAAGCGGAAAACACTGACCCGAAAAACACTGACCTTTTCTTATGTAGGGTGTATTGAAAAATTCAGATTTTAAGGTGTTATCAGACTGGTTACTGCTTAAAAACCAAAGAAATTAACGTAAAAGGCAACAGGGTAAACTTTGATAACACGGGTCAGTGAAGTCAGTGTTTTCGTTTTTCTCCTATAGCAAAGGCGGAAAACACTGACCCGAAAGACACTGACCTTTTCTTATGTAGGGTATATTGAAAAATTCACATTTTAAGGTGTTATCGGACAGGATACTGCTTAAAACTCAAGAAAATCAACGTAAAAGGCAACAGGGTAAACTTTGATAACACGGGTCAGTGAAGTCAGTGCTTTCGTTTTTCTCCTATAGCAAAAGCGGAAAACACTGACCCGAAAACACAGAAAAACTATTAGGACATAATTATAAAGCAGAATCAGTTAATTTAACAACTGATTGCTTTAATGCTGTTTCAATCGAAAAGAGAAGATTTTTCAAATAGGAAAAAGTCAGTGAGATCAGTGAAGTCAGTGAAGTCAGTGTTTTCCACCTGGCCCTGATTCTGGTCTGTAGAGATAGACTTTTAGACTGTCCTGGCTGAATAACTTGTTCTTTCTTGCTTGTCCTGATAGTGCAAAGATCTTCATCACGACTTTTCTGAAGTATGCTTGTTATTTAGCTGATATAAACATTGGCAATGCCTGGAAATAACTGTGAATTCAACGCCGAAAACCCTTGCTGTTTTGACAGTTCAGCAATGACATTATACCCGATGATTGGTGTGTCAAGTCTTTCTGTTGTCACCAGAAATGAAACTAACAGTGTAGTATTGCTATTTTCCAATTGGATCTTCTATGTGGCTTTTAACTTCCTCGTAAAGGTGTCTACGTACAGACAAATAGTTTTTCTGTATGGGAACATTGTCTTTAAGGTTTATGTGCATTCTCAGTGAGGGTATGGAGCCCACATCATCACTGTCTTTTGCGAATATATGTTGATATTCCTTGAGAAGATCTAACACTGTCTCATTCTGTTCGTCCGAGAGTCCATCAAATTTGATTCCTTCCAAGTGGATTGGCATGCCAGGAAGCTGGTCAGCTCCTTCGGAAGTTACCCTGTTATACGTGGCATGGTCTTTCTTTTGGTCATCATTAATAGAAAAACCAGAATTGTTCTCAATTTCGACTGGAGTAACTGATTTTACCAGATTAAGTTTTCCTAACACTGTTCGACCTGGCAAAGTGATAGAATGCGAGCGTGTGTTAAAGACTGTTATGCCAACATGGGGAGATCTTCCTGGTTGCAAGGATAGTAGAGTGTCTGTAACGCTGAGGAAGGCTGGAATATGTCCAGTCTCATCTGGTTCAAACAAGACAGGGGTAACTTCTGATTCGGACCGATTCTGGTCTGTAGAGATAGACTTTTAGACTGTCCTGGCTGAATAACTTGGTCTTTCTTGCTTGTCCTGATAGTGTAAAGATCTTCATCAAGACTTTTCTGAAGTATGCTTGTTATTTCGCTGATATAAACATTGGCAATGCCTGGAAATAACTGTGAATTCAACGCCGAAAACCCTTGCTGTTTTGACAGTTCAGCAATGACATTATACCAGATGATTGGTGTGTCAAGTCTTTCTGTTGTCACCAGAAATGGAACTAACAGTGTAGTATTGCTATTTTCCAATTGCAATGGCAATCTCATGCAACCACAAAACGGAATATCTGTGCCATTTGCGGCAGATGCCTGTCTGGGATTGTCTTATCGTTGAGCGCTCTACAGTCAACGCACAAACAGAGAGTCATATCTTTTTTTCTGACACAGATAATCGGTGAGCTGTACAGTGATGTAGACTTTCTGATAAATTGCTTGTGCAAGAGATCTTCTATGTGGCTTTTAACTTCCTCGTTAAGGTGTCTACGTACAGACAAATAGTTTTTCTGTATGGGAACATTGTCTTTAAGGTTTATGTGCATTCTCAGTGAGGGTATGGATCCCACATCATCACTGTCTTTTGCGAATACATGTTGATATTCCTTGAGAAGATCTAACACTGTCTCATTCTGTTTGTCCGAGAGTCCATCAAATTTGATTCCTTCCAAGTGGATTGGCATGCCGGGAAGCTGGTCAGCTCCTTGGGAAATTACCCTGTTATATGTGGCATGGTCTTTCTTTTGGTCATCATTAATAGCAAAACCAGAATTGTTCTCAATGTCGACTGATTTTACCAGATTAAGTTTTCCTAACACTGTTCGACCTGGCAAAGTGAAAGAATGCGATCGTGTGTTAAAGACTGTTAGGCCAACATGGGGAGATCTTCCTGGTTGCAAGGATAGTAGAGTGTCTGTTTTGCTGAGGCAAGCTACTACAACTACTTCGCTTTCATCGTAGCCTTGTTTTAGGCCTGCATCGATCTGATGAATGAGACTAACATAGGACAATTTGTCTTTTTGGCCAGGCCCACCTAAAAGGCAACAGGGTAATCTTTGATAACACGGGTCAGTGAAGTCAGTGTTTTCGTTTTTCTTTTTTCTCCTATAGCAAAAGCGGAAAACACTGACCCGAAAAACACTGACCTTTTCTTATGTAGGGTGTATTGAAAAAATTCAGATTTTTAAGGTGTTATCAGACTGGTTACTGCTTAAAACTCAAGAAAATCAACGTAAAAGGCAACAGGGTAAACTTTGATAACACGGGTCAGTGAAGTCAGTGCTTTCGTTTTTCTCCTATAGCAAAGGCGGAAAACACTGACCCGAAAGACACTGACCTTTTCTTATGTAGGGTATATTGAAAAAATTCACATTTTTAAGGTGTTATCGGACAGGATACTGCTTAAAACTCAAGAAAATCAACGTAAAAGGCAACAGGGTAAACTTTGATAACACGGGTCAGTGAAGTCAGTGCTTTCGTTTTCTCCTATAGCAAAAGCGGAAAACACTGACCCGAAAAACACCAACCTTTTCCAATGTAAGCTGTATTGAAACATTTCACATTTTTAAGCCGTTATCGGACAGGATACTGCTTAAAACTCAAGAAAATCAACGTAAAAGGCAACAGGGTAATCTTTGATAACACGGGTCAGTGAAGTCAGTGTTTTCGTTTTTCTTTTTCTCCTATAGCAAAAACGGAAAACACTGACCCGAAAAACACTGACCTTTTCTTATGTAGGTGTATTGAAAAATTCAGATTTTAAGGTGTTATCAGACTGGTTACTGCTTAAAAACCAAAGAAATTAACGTAAAAGGCAACAGGGTAAACTTTGATAACACGGGTCAGTGAAGTCAGTGTTTTCGTTTTTCTCCGATAGCAAAAGCGGAAAACACTGACCCGAAAAACACTGACCTTTTCTTATGTAGGGTATATTGAAAAAATTCACATTTTTAATGTGTTATCAAACTGGTTACTGCTTAAAAACTAAAGAAATTAACGTAAAAGGCAACAGGGTAATCTTTGATAACACGGGTCAGTGAAGTCAGTGTTTTCGTTTTTCGTTTTTCTCCTATAGCAAAAGTGGAAAACACTGACCCGAAAAACACTGACCTTTTCTTATGTAGGGTGTATTGAAAAAATTCAGATTTTTAAGGTGTTATCAGACTGGTTACTGCTTAAAAACCAAAGAAATTAACGTAAAAGGCAACAGGGTAAACTTTGATAACACGGGTCAGTGAAGTCAGTGTTTTCGTTTTTCTCCGATAGCAAAAGCGGAAAACACTGACCCGAAAAACACTGACCTTTTCTTATGTAGGGTATATTGAAAAAATACACATTTTTAAGGTGTTATCAAACTGGTTACTGCTTAAAAACTAAAGAAATTAACGTAAAAGGCAACAGGGTAATCTTTGATAACACGGGTCAGTGAAGTCAGTGTTTTCGTTTTTCTTTTTTCTCCTATAGCAAAAGCGGAAAACACTGACCCGAAAAACACTGACCTTTTCTTATGTAGGGTGTATTGAAAAAATTCAGATTTTTAAGGTGTTATCAGACTGGTTACTGCTTAAAAACTAAAGAAATCAACGTAAAAGGCAACAGGGTAAACTTTGATAACACGGGTCAGTGAAGTCAGTGCTTTCGTTTTTCTCCTATAGCAAAAGCGGAAAACACTGACCCGAAAAACACCAACCTTTTCCAATGTAAGCTGTATTGAAACATTTCACATTTTTAAGCCGTTATCGGACAGGATACTGCTTAAAACTCAAGAAAATCAACGTAAAAGGCAACAGGGTAATCTTTGATAACACGGGTCAGTGAAGTCAGTGTTTTCGTTTTTCTTTTTCTCCTATAGCAAAAACGGAAAACACTGACCCGAAAAACACTGACCTTTTCTTATGTAGGGTGTATTGAAAAAATTCAGATTTTTAAGGTGTTATCAGACTGGTTACTGCTTAAAAACCAAAGAAATTAAGGTAAAAGGCAACAGGGTAAACTTTGATAACACGGGTCAGTGAAGTCAGTGTTTTCGTTTTTCTCCGATAGCAAAAGCGGAAAACACTGACCCGAAAAACACTGACCTTTTCTTATGTAGGGTATATTGAAAAAATTCACATTTTTAATGTGTTATCAAACTGGTTACTGCTTAAAAACTAAAGAAATTAACGTAAAAGGCAACAGGGTAATCTTTGATAACACGGGTCAGTGAAGTCAGTGTTTTCGTTTTCTTTTTCTCCTATAGCAAAAGCGGAAAACACTGACCCGAAAAACACTGACCTTTTCTTATGTAGGGTGTATTGAAAAAATTCAGATTTTTAAGGTGTTATCAGACTGGTTACTGCTTAAAAACCAAAGAAATTAACGTAAAAGGCAACAGGGTAAACTTTGATAACACGGGTCAGTGAAGTCAGTGTTTTCGTTTTTCTCCGATAGCAAAAGCGGAAAACACTGACCCGAAAAACACTGACCTTTCCTTATGTAGGGTATATTGAAAAAATTCACATTTTTAAGGTGTTATCAAACTGGTTACTGCTTAAAAACTAAAGAAATTAACGTAAAAGGCAACAGGGTAATCTTTGATAACACGGGTCAGTGAAGTCAGTGTTTTCGTTTTTCTTTTTTCTCCTATAGCAAAAGCGGAAAACACTGACCCGAAAAACACTGACCTTTTCTTATGTAGGGTATATTGAAAAAATTCACATTTTTAATGTGTTATCAAACTGGTTACTGCTTAAAAACTAAAGAAATTAACGTAAAAGGCAACAGGGTAATCTTTGATAACACGGGTCAGTGAAGTCAGTGTTTTCGTTTTTCTTTTTTCTCCTATAGCAAAAGCGGAAAACACTGACCCGAAAAACACTGACCTTTTCTTATGTAGGGTGTATTGAAAAATTCAGATTTTAAGGTGTTATCAGACTGGTTACTGCTTAAAACCAAAGAAATTAACGTAAAAGGCAACAGGGTAAACTTTGATAACACGGGTCAGTGAAGTCAGTGTTTTCGTTTTTCTCCGATAGCAAAAGCGGAAAACACTGACCCGAAAAACACTGACCTTTCCTTATGTAGGGTATATTGAAAAAATTCACATTTTTAAGGTGTTATCAAACTGGTTACTGCTTAAAAACTAAAGAAATTAACGTAAAAGGCAACAGGGTAATCTTTGATAACACGGGTCAGTGAAGTCAGTGTTTTCGTTTTTCTTTTTTCTCCTATAGCAAAAGCGGAAAACACTGACCCGAAAAACACTGACCTTTTCTTATGTAGGGTGTATTGAAAAAATTCAGATTTTTAAGGTGTTATCAGACTGGTTACTGCTTAAAAACCAAAGAAATTAACGTAAAAGGCAACAGGGTAAACTTTGATAACACGGGTCAGTGAAGTCAGTGTTTTCGTTTTTCTCCTATAGCAAAGGCGGAAAACACTGACCCGAAAGACACTGACCTTTTCTTATGTAGGGTATATTGAAAAAATTCACATTTTTAAGGTGTTATCGGACAGGATACTGCTTAAAACTCAAGAAAATCAACGTAAAAGGCAACAGGGTAAACTTTGATAACACGGGTCAGTGAAGTCAGTGCTTTCGTTTTTCTCCTATAGCAAAAGCGGAAAACACTGACCCGAAAAACACAGAAAAACTATTAAGGACATAATTATAAAGCAGAATCAGTTAATTTAACAACTGATTGCTTTAATGCTGTTTCCAATCGAAAAAGAGAAGATTTTTTCAAATAGGAAAAAAGTCAGTGAGATCAGTGAAGTCAGTGAAGTCAGTGTTTTCCACCTGGCCCCGATTCTGGTCTGTAGAGATAGACTTTTAGACTGTCCTGGCTGAATAACTTGTTCTTTCTTGCTTGTCCTGATAGTGCAAAGATCTTCATCACGACTTTTCTGAAGTATGCTTGTTATTTAGCTGATATAAACATTGGCAATGCCTGGAAATAACTGTGAATTCAACGCCGAAAACCCTTGCTGTTTTGACAGTTCAGCAATGACATTATACCCGATGATTGGTGTGTCAAGTCTTTCTGTTGTCACCAGAAATGAAACTAACAGTGTAGTATTGCTATTTTCCAATTGGATCTTCTATGTGGCTTTTAACTTCCTCGTAAAGGTGTCTACGTACAGACAAATAGTTTTTCTGTATGGGAACATTGTCTTTAAGGTTTATGTGCATTCTCAGTGAGGGTATGGAGCCCACATCATCACTGTCTTTTGCGAATATATGTTGATATTCCTTGAGAAGATCTAACACTGTCTCATTCTGTTCGTCCGAGAGTCCATCAAATTTGATTCCTTCCAAGTGGATTGGCATGCCAGGAAGCTGGTCAGCTCCTTCGGAAGTTACCCTGTTATACGTGGCATGGTCTTTCTTTGGTCATCATTAATAGAAAAACCAGAATTGTTCTCAATTTCGACTGGAGTAACTGATTTTACCAGATTAAGTTTTCCTAACACTGTTCGACCTGGCAAAGTGATAGAATGCGAGCGTGTGTTAAAGACTGTTATGCCAACATGGGGAGATCTTCCTGGTTGCAAGGATAGTAGAGTGTCTGTAACGCTGAGGAAGGCTGGAATATGTCCAGTCTCATCTGGTTCAAACAAGACAGGGGTAACTTCTGATTCGGACCGATTCTGGTCTGTAGAGATAGACTTTTAGACTGTCCTGGCTGAATAACTTGGTCTTTCTTGCTTGTCCTGATAGTGTAAAGATCTTCATCAAGACTTTTCTGAAGTATGCTTGTTATTTCGCTGATATAAACATTGGCAATGCCTGGAAATAACTGTGAATTCAACGCCGAAAACCCTTGCTGTTTTGACAGTTCAGCAATGACATTATACCAGATGATTGGTGTGTCAAGTCTTTCTGTTGTCACCAGAAATGGAACTAACAGTGTAGTATTGCTATTTTCCAATTGCAATGGCAATCTCATGCAACCACAAAACGGAATATCTGTGCCATTTGCGGCAGATGCCTGTCTGGGATTGTCTTATCGTTGAGCGCTCTACAGTCAACGCACAAACAGGGAGTCATATCTTTTTTTCTGACACAGATAATCGGTGAGCTGTACAGTGATGTAGACTTTCTGATAAATTGCTTGTGCAAGAGATCTTCTATGTGGCTTTTAACTTCCTCGTTAAGGTGTCTACGTACAGACAAATAGTTTTTCTGTATGGGAACATTGTCTTTAAGGTTTATGTGCATTCTCAGTGAGGGTATGGATCCCACATCATCACTGTCTTTTGCGAATACATGTTGATATTCCTTGAGAAGATCTAACACTGTCTCATTCTGTTTGTCCGAGAGTCCATCAAATTTGATTCCTTCCAAGTGGATTGGCATGCCGGGAAGCTGGTCAGCTCCTTGGGAAATTACCCTGTTATATGTGGCATGGTCTTTCTTTTGGTCATCATTAATAGCAAAACCAGAATTGTTCTCAATGTCGACTGATTTTACCAGATTAAGTTTTCCTAACACTGTTCGACCTGGCAAAGTGAAAGAATGCGATCGTGTGTTAAAGACTGTTAGGCCAACATGGGGAGATCTTCCTGGTTGCAAGGATAGTAGAGTGTCTGTTTTGCTGAGGCAAGCTACTACAACTACTTCGCTTTCATCGTAGCCTTGTTTTAGGCCTGCATCGATCTGATGAATGAGACTAACATAGGACAATTTGTCTTTTTGGCCAGGCCCACCTAAAAGGCAACAGGGTAATCTTTGATAACACGGGTCAGTGAAGTCAGTGTTTTCGTTTTCTTTTTCTCCTATAGCAAAAGCGGAAAACACTGACCCGAAAAACACTGACCTTTTCTTATGTAGGGTGTATTGAAAAAATTCAGATTTTTAAGGTGTTATCAGACTGGTTACTGCTTAAAACTCAAGAAAATCAACGTAAAAGGCAACAGGGTAAACTTTGATAACACGGGTCAGTGAAGTCAGTGCTTTCGTTTTTCTCCTATAGCAAAGGCGGAAAACACTGACCCGAAAGACACTGACCTTTTCTTATGTAGGGTATATTGAAAAAATTCACATTTTTAAGGTGTTATCGGACAGGATACTGCTTAAAACTCAAGAAAATCAACGTAAAAGGCAACAGGGTAAACTTTGATAACACGGGTCAGTGAAGTCAGTGCTTTCGTTTTTCTCCTATAGCAAAAGCGGAAAACACTGACCCGAAAAACACCAACCTTTTCCAATGTAAGCTGTATTGAAACATTTCACATTTTTAAGCCGTTATCGGACAGGATACTGCTTAAAACTCAAGAAAATCAACGTAAAAGGCAACAGGGTAATCTTTGATAACACGGGTCAGTGAAGTCAGTGTTTTCGTTTTTCTTTTTCTCCTATAGCAAAAACGGAAAACACTGACCCGAAAAACACTGACCTTTTCTTATGTAGGGTGTATTGAAAAAATTCAGATTTTTAAGGGGTTATCAGACTGGTTACTGCTTAAAAACCAAAGAAATTAACGTAAAAGGCAACAGGGTAAACTTTGATAACACGGGTCAGTGAAGTCAGTGTTTTCGTTTTTCTCCGATAGCAAAAGCGGAAAACACTGACCCGAAAAACACTGACCTTTTCTTATGTAGGGTATATTGAAAAAATTCACATTTTTAATGTGTTATCAAACTGGTTACTGCTTAAAAACTAAAGAAATTAACGTAAAAGGCAACAGGGTAATCTTTGATAACACGGGTCAGTGAAGTCAGTGTTTTCGTTTTTCTTTTTTCTCCTATAGCAAAAGCGGAAAACACTGACCCGAAAAACACTGACCTTTTCTTATGTAGGGTGTATTGAAAAAATTCAGATTTTTAAGGTGTTATCAGACTGGTTACTGCTTAAAAACCAAAGAAATTAACGTAAAAGGCAACAGGGTAAACTTTGATAACACGGGTCAGTGAAGTCAGTGTTTTCGTTTTTCTCCGATAGCAAAAGCGGAAAACACTGACCCGAAAAACACTGACCTTTTCTTATGTAGGGTATATTGAAAAAATTCACATTTTTAAGGTGTTATCAAACTGGTTACTGCTTAAAAACTAAAGAAATTAACGTAAAAGGCAACAGGGTAATCTTTGATAACACGGGTCAGTGAAGTCAGTGTTTTCGTTTTTCTTTTTTCTCCTATAGCAAAAGCGGAAAACACTGACCCGAAAAACACTGACCTTTTCTTATGTAGGGTGTATTGAAAAAATTCAGATTTTTAAGGTGTTATCAGACTGGTTACTGCTTAAAAACCAAAGAAATTAACGTAAAAGGCAACAGGGTAAACTTTGATAACACGGGTCAGTGAAGTCAGTGTTTTCGTTTTTCTCCTATAGCAAAGGCGGAAAACACTGACCCGAAAGACACTGACCTTTTCTTATGTAGGGTATATTGAAAAAATTCACATTTTTAAGGTGTTATCGGACAGGATACTGCTTAAAACTGAAGAAAATCAACATAAAAGGCAACAGGGTAAAATTTGATAACACGGGTCAGTGAAGTCAGTGCTTTCGTTTTTCTCCTATAGCAAAAGCGGAAAACACTGACCCGAAAAACACAGAAAAACTATTAAGGACATAATTATAAAGCAGAATCAGTTAATTTAACAACTGATTGCTTTAATGCTGTTTCCAATCGAAAAAGAGAAGATTTTTTCAAATAGGAAAAAAGTCAGTGAGATCAGTGAAGTCAGTGAAGTCAGTGTTTTCCACCTGGCCCCGATTCTGGTCTGTAGAGATAGACTTTTAGACTGTCCTGGCTGAATAACTTGTTCTTTCTTGCTTGTCCTGATAGTGCAAAGATCTTCATCACGACTTTTCTGAAGTATGCTTGTTATTTCGCTGATATAAACATTGGCAATGCCTGGAAATAACTGTGAATTCAACGCCGAAAACCCTTGCTGTTTTGACAGTTCAGCAATGACATTATACCCGATGATTGGTGTGTCAAGTCTTTCTGTTGTCACCAGAAATGAAACTAACAGTGTAGTATTGCTATTTTCCAATTGGATCTTCTATGTGGCTTTTAACTTCCTCGTAAAGGTGTCTACGTACAGACAAATAGTTTTTCTGTATGGGAACATTGTCTTTAAGGTTTATGTGCATTCTCAGTGAGGGTATGGAGCCCACATCATCACTGTCTTTTGCGAATATATGTTGATATTCCTTGAGAAGATCTAACACTGTCTCATTCTGTTCGTCCGAGAGTCCATCAAATTTGATTCCTTCCAAGTGGATTGGCATGCCGGGAAGCTGGTCAGCTCCTTGGGAAATTACCCTGTTATATGTGGCATGGTCTTTCTTTTGGTCATCATTAATAGCAAAACCAGAATTGTTCTCAATGTCGACTGATTTTACAAGATTAAGTTTTCCTAACACTGTTCGACCTGGCAAAGTGAAAGAATGCGATCGTGTGTTAAAGACTGTTATGCCAACATGGGGAGATCTTCCTGGTTGCAAGGATAGTAGAGTGTCTGTTTTGCTGAGGCAAGCTACTACAACTACTTCGCTTTCATCGTAGCCTTGTTTTAGGCCTGCATCGATCTGATGAATGAGACTAACATAGGACAATTTGTCTTTTTGGCCAGGCCCACCTATTTCTTCCGCAATTTTGAAATCACGGCACAAAAGGGAGGCCTTATGCTCTGCTCCAAGTAAGCTATGAGGTGCATGTCCATTCCCTTTTTCTGTCTGGGTTGGGTAGCTATCTAGCTGTTCTTTCAGACGACTTAGCTCCCGTTCCTGTCTCTCTCTTATTTTATCTAACAAATTTTCCATTTTAGGCAGTTCAGCATCAACCCCCGGTTCATAATTAAATCAACGTGTCACTCACCAGTCTTTTCAAGGGAGTGGTGGCCCATTTTGAAGAACAGAAAGTAAATCACGTAAACAAAATTCTGGGTCTTCATTTGTAGCAAGAGATTCATCAACTTTTTCACGAATAATGTGCAACTGTTCGAAAAGTCCTTTCCCTGTTCCTTCAAGGTTCATATACCACAACAAACGTTCACAAGTTTCTGCGGTTGATTTGAGCAGAGCAGTCTCAAAATCTAAGCATAATTATTCGAAAACCACATTATTACCCATCATTTTCGTGAGATTGATACAAAACACAAAGAGGAAGCACACAAGAAGTCAGGCAAGCAAGTCAGTTTATAAACACGAATCGATTCTTATTTAAATAACAGCAAACCAGACAGCTTTTGAATGTGGTTGACAATAGGTCACAAAGGTTAACGTTTTGAACAATAAGAACAATAGTCATCCGTGGAAAACACACAATAAGATTAAATATCAGGAATATAAAATATCTTCTGTCTTCTAGAGCCTTCTGTTCTGCTTTTATGAAGGAAATAACAAAATTAACACGGAGATACGCACAAAAATTGAGAGTCAAAAATTAACTTATCCTTCCAGCCAGGCAAAGCCAACAGCGAATCTGGCGAGAAAACAATAACTGAGTTTGACAATAAAGACGACAATTTTAAAAGACATGTTTCGAACGTTCATCGTTCATCTTCAGTTAAGAAATAATTAAATTACATCAAGACAAAACTAGGTATATATTGAAATTAGTTACATAATATAAAAACACGTGAGGTAAAAGCGATAATTACAAGCGATAAATCTAAAAAAAACAATAGTGCAAAAAGGGGGTTTAACAATAGCAAAAAGAAAAATAGAAAAAGCGGTGTTAATAACAAAGGTTTAAATTGTAATGATATAGTTGTTTATTAAGCGTGGGTTTAACCCAAGAGATATGCAGAGCCTCCTTTATTTTGAGGGTAAACGAACCGCTAGCGCTGTCCAAGATAGAGAAGGAATCCTCAGAGCATAGAGGGCGGCAAGAGGGGGACTCATTAAAATGTCTGCGAATATGCGAGTTTTCTTCTGTGACTAAATGCTCGCGGATTCATGTAGAAAGATGTCGAGAGGTTTCTCCGACATAAGACGCGGAACATCCGCCACACAAGAATTTGTAAACTACACGAGCCCGTAAGCACTTGGGCACAGAGTCCTTAACCCCAAACATAGAACGTAATTTAAAAGAAGTAAAAACAAGTTTTAAGTCTAAATCTTTACAATACTTTTTAACTAAGCATTTAACTTTACGTTGAGTGAAAACCGAAAATTTACCAATGTAGGGAAGCTTAAAATAGCAAATACGGTTAGATTCATTATTGTTAACTACATGTATTATGTTATGTAACTAATTTCAATATTATGTTATGTAACTAATTTTTATATTATGTAACTAATTTCAATATATACCTAGTTTTGTCTTGATGTAATTTAATTATTTCTTAACTGAAGATGAACGATGAGCGTTCGAAACATGTCTTTTAAAATTGTCGTTTTTATTGTCAAATTCCTATGCTATCTTGTCAATGTTAGAAGTTTTGGAAATAACTGAGTTGCAACAAAATCCAACATTCTTCACTTGTCCAAATTCTAGACCCATACTGGCCACCAATATCACACTCCTGGAGTTCGTTAAGTCGTAGGCTAGGATGTAGAATGAGGACGAGATGATATAAACAACTTTGTTTGCATTCACAAGACTTCAAGAACAAATCCTTCAATTAGAATATCTAACTACGAGCAATATAAGAATGTCCAAAAGTCCAATCTTCAAAATTTAACAACAAACAGATCGACAGAACGCTTTGCTCACGTTTTCTCGTAAAAGGCCTGGGCCCCAAGGGTCTGGGCCCTACATAGGCAGAAACACTGTGGCGCAAGACACGAAGGACAACTATGTTCTTTTAGTTTTGCTAATATTTCGCCCTGCCAAGCAGGGCTTCTCCAGACTTCTTACAGTATTTTTTTTTTAATTTTTTCTTAAATTTTTTATGGATTTTTACTTTTCACTGTATAATTTCTGGAGTTGAAGTGTATTACACAGTTTCATCAGAATTTTGTTTGAAATATGTAATTGGCTTGTATAAAGTAAGTAAATATGTAATTAGTGCGTAATTATATTGGATATTGATTAACAGATTGTGAAAAATGAGAATATGAACAGATAAGTATTAGATTTTATATAAGGTTAAAGGCTTATTAATCATGTCAGTCATGTGCAAATTACGAAATATAGACTTTCATTCAGTTAAGTTCAGATTATGGATGGGCTTATTGGAAAGGTTATAAAATAATTGATGTTGAACGAGAATAGCTGGAATATGCGCAGATTATTTGTAGATTTGTTTACATAAGGTTAAATTTATTATTCTTGTCAGTCATGTGAAAATTACAAAGTGTACAATTTCATTTCCTTTTTTGATGATTGACCATAATTGGTAAATCATTCAGAAAAACGAGTATCAATTCTGCAGAGTTCTGTTCAGATTAGATGGGCTTGTTAGAGGGTGGACACTAGCTTCCTGTCTGCTGAAAAATTTGGAATGAGCTCAGTCAATAATAAGATCATAGTTTAGAATGTTCAGTCATTTCTATTGATAAGTTGTGTACCCTGGGTGCCAGACTCTCAAAAATAAAAAAACGAGAGTCTGGTTTACTGCGCCCTGACCTCGTTCTGATGAGCCTGTTTTGATCAATAAGGAGCCACTATACATATCTAAGTAAGTGCAAAAGGTCATGGTAAAACAATGTCGAGCACTTGAAATAACTTCTTGTGTAAAATGCTGAACAGAAAAGAATATCAAGTAATAATGGCGGCCAGAAACATTAAGTTCAAAGATGCTTTTCAAGCTGTTGTCAATGAATTTTTTCCTCATGTTGTGAAACTCAACATAAAGCAGATGAAAGCATTAAAAGATTTGATTGTTGAAAGACAGGATACATTTGCCATATTGCCAACTGTCTTCGGAAAGTCACTGATATTTGAGTCAGTCCCTCTCACTGCAAAGAAGTTGGGCGTTGTGGAGAAACCAGTGGTAGTTGTTATATCGCCTCTGTTGGCTGTGATGAAACTGCAGTATGCTGAGGACAACCATCCTGGTGACAAAGCATGCTGTCTTCACGATGAAGAAATTGATTTTGAAAGTGTTTTGGCATGTGACTACCAGGTAGTTTATTGCACTCCAGTGACTTTGTTGCATAGGTAATATCAAAATTACTGGAAGAACATTGCTCTACCAATGACAGTGAACCTGAGATCGACCAGCTTGCAGAGCCGCTTACAAAGGAGATTGGTTGTGATCCAATGTGTTTTGAAGAATTGAGACCAATACAGATGACAGTATTCACACAGACAGAAAACAAAGGCCAGCTGCATTCCAGATCTACACAGACGGTAATGATTGGAGTACGTACACCTACTGAAACATCCAAAACAAATGAATCAACTGAAACAGCTGAAACAAGAAAGTCAAATAAATATAAGATCATCAATTCTCTAAGAATCTTTAAAATTGTATCAACTAAGTCCAAACTTATGAAATTCTTTTCCATTAACAGCTGAACAAGTGGTATCAGACGCAAGAACAATGTTAGATGTCTCAGTTGGTTGTAACTTCAAATGTACATGTTTGTCACTTGAGAATTCAAGTTACATTGATGAACAGCCTCCTCCCTCACCAAGTACTGAAAGTCAAGAAAGTTCCGACGATTATGTACCATCTGAGTCAACATCCAGCTTATCTGATTCTGCTTCTGACAATGACACCAGTCCTCCTTTCCAAAGAAAATTTTTTGTGTTTGAGTCTTGTCTTATGCAGTTGTTCACAATATGTGGCATATGTGCCAGTCTGTTCACAGATGTATCAACCAGTATCATTGGATCAATGGTCAAAGTGAAAGCAATTTGCACAGAAGGCCATGCAAGAACCTGGTGTAGTCAGCCAATGCTTGGTGATATGCCAATGGGAAACTTTGTCATAGAAGCAAATACCTTACTTTCCGGATGTCAACCAGCTAAAATATTTCTATTTCTGAGTAATATGCAGTCACCCTGTTTTGGTGAGAGAACATACCACCTCATTCAAAAAATGTATTTGGTCCCTTCGATTCTTGAACATTGGAAATATGTACAAGACCAGCTTCTGAATGGTTGCTCAAAGATACTGGGCGGAGATGCTCGAATGGATTCCCCAGGTTATTTAGCAAAGTATGGGACATATTCTTTGATGGACCTGCAATCGAATAAAATAATTAGCATTCAAACATTACAGGTAAGACATTTTGAGTGACAATCTTTATTCTTAGAGGAAATTTTTTGTAATTCTAAGCACACAATTTGCTACCTAGAGTCTTAAAGATTAAATGACAAATTCTTTATACCTGCAGAGTAATGAGGTTGGTGGCTCAAATCGGATGGAACTGACTGGATTACAACGTGCATTCAAGGAAATCAAAGATCGAGGCATAGATTTTTCAGCCCTTGTAACAGACAGACATTCTGGTGTGAAGAAATTCATGAGAGAAAAAAATCCTACTAAAAAGCACTACTTTGATGTTTTTCATCTAGCAAAATGTGAGTACAATATTTTGGCACTTTAAAAACCAGGGACTCGGAGGAAACTTTCAAAAATGGATGTTTCAATCTTGGAAATTAATTACAAAAATTGTGTAGAGGTCTGGCTTTTTTGACAACTGCCGATGGTCGTGCCTATAGGAAATTCAATAAATAAATATTTAGACCCTTCTTTGGTTTGCTGAGGAGATTGTAGCTCTACTGCCAAGGGTTTGCAAGTACCATTAGTCCTGGGTTTTGATTTATGATAATGGCACAGTTGTGAATTATCAATTTACTATTCTAGCTATTGGAAAAAAAGTGGAGAAAATCGGGAAAAAGAAACAATCTTCCGAAGTAAATGCCTGGGTTCCATCAATCAAAAACCATGTTTACTGGTGCGCAAGCTGGAGCAATGGTAATGAAAAACCTGTCAAAGAGAAATGGCTTTCACTGTTGAATCATTTTGTCAATAAGCATGATGGTCATGGGACTTTGCATACGAAATGTTCACATGGACCCATAGAGCGTAATTGGTTGAAGAAAGGTCAGTCTGGTATTTTGTGCAGTAAAATATGAGAAATTTTCTTTGAGAAAAATTTTTCCAGCTTTCAATCCTTCTATCTGGCATTCATCTGTTTACAGGAAGTGCTGGATACAAAGAGTCAAAAGATAAACTGACAAAACCACAACTTGTCAAAGATATATGCAAACTATCACCTTCACAGCAAACAGGCCACCTTGAGTCATTTCACAATATTGTTCTACATTTTGCACCAAAGCACACACATTTCCATTTTCAATCTATGCAATCTAGGTAACGGAATTAATTTCCGCATGTGTAATGCAATTCTGTTTGTCTTTATGTTTCTATTTTTCAACTGTTTTTGAATCCTGTAAAAAATAATTAAGAAATGATTTTTTCCCTAGGGTACTTTTAGCTGCAATTCATTTGAATGAGAACACAGGCAAAAAACAAATGGAGACCAAACAGGGTGAAAAAAGATAGAAAGTATCCTATCTGAAATATAAGACGTCAGGGGTTGTTAAGCCTATCAAGTCAAAAAGCACATATGGCCTGTTGAAATGGTGAATTAAGCCGTTTTTACTGATTTGTTTGGTTTTTTGGTTATTTAAAAAAACACACTCTCATTGTGGTTTTTGTTACCAAGGTTACGTCAGGGAGATTATGGGAAGAGCAATCGAGAGAAGGCAAAATCTTTCTACACATGCTACAGCCAAGAAAGATACTAGTGCACATTTAATAAGTCCTGAGCCACTAGCTGCAGCTTTTGAAAAAGAAGAAAAAAGTGAACTCATCAAGAAACACAAAGCAAGATTTGCTCCTGCAAAACAAAATGCTGTTAAGCTGCAAGAAGAACACGAGCGTAAGAAATCAAGAAAAAGAAAAGTCAGCGAGGCAGCGATTGGTAGCAGGCGTAAAAAGGCCAGAAAATGAATTTTGAGTGGTCTCTGAAAAAAAGTGTTGTTCTCTTTTATTTTTAAGTAGTTTATAAGTAAACTTTGGAATTTGTATTAAATGTTAACACTTTTGTTAAATTAGTGCTTGATGCAAGGATTTTATAGAGTCAATTCACAGACTTCTGCAAAATTTCCCAGCATTATTTAACCTTGCCTGTTCTTCTGGCTAATTTACTATGTCTGACCTAGGGTTACCTTGCATCAAGCACTTGTACATAGATATAGATAGCTCATCTATAATTTACCTTGTTAATTTCAGGCTAATGATCTATGTCAGGAAACTTGAAACCTGTATAAGCCTCTGATGGAAATTGGCTTCGTATCTTTTTCACCACACAGGAAGGTAACACCATCCTCACATGCCTTCCAAGTCTCCGCCAAATCCACCTGACAAATTGCCTGTATGCAACGTATCTGAAAAGCCTGGAAAATGGCATGAATCATGTCAAAGTGTTATTGAAAATTATTCCTCAGTATGATTTCCAATATAGTATCTGAAAATTCTCAAGAGACTGCTGTCAACATTTTTATCATTGCCAAAAAAAGTTTCTTGAAATTAGAATTCTTTAACGAAATGCTGTAGATTAATGTATAATAGCTATACATATGTTCACTTTTTGGAGTATTATGTTCAATTAGAAATTAATGAACTCACTCAAAAACTGGTTTGTCATCCACATAACCCCCTTCATCCTCATCAACATACTGGTAAATTGCTGCTTCCACAACATGATAGTTAAGGCAGAGTGCTGAGAAACCATCATGTTGTGTAATGCAGTCAAGATCGCCACATCGCTGGCTAACTCTGTCAATCTCCTTGCAACAAATGCTCTCCCTCCCTGTGTCCATCATCATGCAGTTACCGCAGTGGCACCTATAATCAGAATATACATCAAGTTTTGATACATTTTAAACACAATAGCGTGAGAATTCTGTAAAACTGATACATAATATATACGTGTGAAAGCACAAATTAATGATTTCAAAATGTTAATTACCATTCTGTGTTTCCAAGTCTATCGATATTGATATCTTCCTCATCTTCCTCGCTCGAGTCATTGCTTCATTTTCTTCATTGCTCTCTTCAATCACAGAGGGACCAATATTTATTGAAATTTCTCTATCCTTTTCACCAAATACTAAGAGGTGGCATTTTTCTTCTTTTAATTTCGTAAAATTTTCTGCAAACCAATTGCTTAGTTCAGCAGCATCATTTTCAAGCCTTATTGTAACCTCCTGTAATTCTTGATCAGAGCAGTAAATTGTTGTATTATCTGCATAATTACAGATTTCAGTCTCATTCAACAAAAGAAATATATCATTAATAAATATATTCAACAAGGGTGGCCCTAAAACTGATCCTTGAGGGACACCTAATTTCATTTCTTTCCAAGAGCCATTTACTTTCACTCATTGCCTTCTACCTGTTAGATAGCTATGCATCATTTGTATGGAAATTGTGCTAAAGCCATATGCCTTTAATTTAGCAAGCAAAAGTTTGTTGTTGAGACAGTCAAAGGCCTTGGATCAATCCATTAACACTGCTCCAATGAAGCCCTTGTTATCTAGGGTCTTTTTAAAAGTATCAATTAATTTTAGCAAAGCATGCTGGGTATTGTACCCCTGTCGATAGCCACAGATTTTAGGTGAGAGAAACTTGTTCACAATAGGTAACATTTGATTAGCCCAAAGTCTCTCAAAAACTTTGGAGACAGACGGTAATACTGTTATTGTTCTATAGTTTTTCTTCTGAAATGAGTAACTTTGATATTGTCGTTAATCTTAATGACTTTTTTTAGATTAATAGTTTCCAGGCCTCTATGGACCAACGCATGCGTAGAGACTTTATGAAAAAACGTGTTCTCATGATATTTTCGTTGTGTTTAAAAATTGAAGTCTAGTTTCGTTTATTGAGAATTCAGTGAGTCTTTTTTTGTGTCGTCGAAGCATTCACGATATAGTGGCACCCCAGATGGGAGTATTTTATTCATAACAAAGTTTCAAACGTGAGTATATAGAATTTTAAAATTTAGGCCTCTTCGAGCCTATCAAAATCTCAACATGGCGAGGAACTAGACGACCTTAGCAAGAAGTTACGTGCAAAAACGCAGTTTCTAACATTTATTAGTGATGAAACCGAAGAAATCTTGAAAAACAACAGTCCAAGAGATATCCAAAGGCAGTTGAATATTTACGAGAAGAAAATTGAAGAATTCCATGAGTTAAAGTATCAAATTCAAGAAATCAAATTAGAAGAGGAGGAACCATCTGCTGTCAGAGAGTGGAGAACCGAAACAGATCAGAGTCTAAAGAAATTTGAACCGCATATTGAACAACTGAAAGAAGCTTTAAAGGCAATCAAGTTTGCAGAGAAACAGACTGAAGAACAGGCAAACCTTGAAAGAACACAGCGTCAACATGAATTGGAATTAAAGCTGAACAAAGAAAAATTGGAACAGAAAATTGAGATGGAAACAAAGTTTGGTGAAGTTAAAGAGAAACTTGGAGCTGTACCCAAACAAATCAATGTCAAACTACCAAAGCTTGAAATCACAAAATTTAAAGGTACCAATCTTGACTGGTTTCGTTTTTGGGGACAATTTGAAACTGAAGTTGATCGACAAAATATCGAGCCTATAACTAAATTCAATTATCTTAAAGAATTTGTAGAGCCTAAAGTGCGAAAAGCAATTGGAAATCTTAACCATACTACTGAAGGATATGAAAGGGCTAAGCAAATCTTAAAATCTAAGTATGGGAAAACAAGTGAAGTTATTAATGCCCATGTACAACAGATTATGGCTCTACCCACAATAAAGGGGGTCAATTTATTCAAGATCCATGATTTCTACAACAAATTGTTGCCAGGTGTTCAGGCTTTAGAGTCTATGGGCAAGCTTAAAGAAATTTCGGGCTACACTAGAATACCTTTGGATAAATTGGAAGGTATAAGGGCTGACTTGGTAGGCCTTGATGATAAATGGCAAGAATGGGGTTTTCCCAAACTTGTTGAGGCACTCAGTAAATGGACAGAAAGAAATCCCCTTAGTCATCAAGAATTTATAGACAAGGTATTTACAGCAAGCAGAGCCAATTTTCAGAGAAAAATGTGTATTTTTTGTGATGCAGATAATCACAAAGCAGTAGATTGCAGGAGAGTCAGTAATATTATTGAGAGAAAGAACATTTTAAAGCAAAAACACCTTTGTTTTAACTGCACTGCTGCAGGTCATAGGGCCTCTGAGTTTCCAAGCAGAGGTAGCTGTAAACATTGTAGAGGAAAACACCACACTTCACTATGTGATAGACAGGACAGAGCACAGCCACAGCAACAACAGCAAGATGTTTTGCTAGTTACTAGTGAGCAAGGAGTAGTTCACCCAGTTATTGTGATTAAGGTTGAGGGAATATTATGCCGTGCTTTATTAGATACAGGAGCAGGGAGTTCATATGCTTCAAGTAGGCTCATACAAATGTTAGGCAAAAGACCAATTAAGAAAGAACATAGGCAGATAGATATGATGATGTCAGTCAAAACTACAAAGATAGTGATTTACAGTGTTAAAGTCATGAGCAAAGATGAAAGCTTCAGTATGCAGATTGATGTGAGCAAGGTTGACAGGGGGGAGCTGTTGTCAGTGCCAAACCCCTCTTATTCAGATATGATTCAAAGATATGATCACCTTCAAGGCATCAATATTGACGACACTTCAACAAAGAATGAGTTACCTATTCATCTCATCATTGGTGCTAGTGATTATTTAAGAATAAAGTTGCCATCAATGCCAAGAGTTGGAAGATCTGGAGAACCCGTGGCTGACTTAACTGCTCTTGGGTGGACAATTATGTCTCCAGGACGAGAAGGTGATTACAACAATATGTTTTTTGCTAAAAAAAGTGTCGGAGATTTCGAAAAGCTGTGTTCTCTAGATGTGCTTGGAATTGAAGACAAGCCAGAGCAAGACATAGTGCTACAAGATTTCAAGGATCAATTAAACCGAAATCAAGAAGGCTGGTATGAAACTGGGTTACTTTGGAAGAAAGAAGTTCCAGAGCTCGCAAATAATGAGCAAGGAAGCAAAGCTAGATTGAAAAAGCTTATGCAAAGGTTAGAAAGACAACCTCAACTTTATGACAAATATGAAGAGATCTTAAGAGAACAAGAACATGAAGGGATAATTGAAAGAGTGTCTGATCAGAAAGTCAATGGTAAAAGCTTCTATTTACCACACAGAGCAGTAATAAGAGAATCTGCTGAAACCACCAAAGTCCGAATAGTTTTCGATGCATCTTCGAGAGCTAATGATAATTCACCTTCATTGAACGAATGCCTTGAGACTGGCCCACCTTTACAGAATCAAATATGGGACATTCTTACTAGAAGCAGAGTTAAGCCAGTTATTCTAACAGCAGATATGAAACAAGCATTTTTGCAAATAAGAATTAAAGAGCAGGAAAGAGATGTATTCAGGTTTCATTGGATTAAAGAAAGAAATATAGACAAGTTAGAAGTCTTCAGATTTACGAGAGTATTGTTCGGGTGTACACAGTCACCATTTCTGTTATTTGCTACAGTACTAAAACATCTTGAAGAGTATGAAGAAGAGTACAAGGAAGAAGTTGCAGAGATTAAGAAGAGCATTTACGTGGACGATCTTCAGCTAACTGGGAACACTGTTGCAGAAGTTCAGCATTTGAAAGAGTCTGCTGTCAAAATTTTCAATGATGCCAAGTTTCAGTTGCATAAATTACATTCAAACAGAAAGGAATTAGAGAGAGAAGATGACAAACAAAAGATGAAGAGCAAAGTTTTGCTAAACAGCAGTTAGGAGTGAAAGAGAATGACACCAAGCTTCTGGGTCTCAGCTGGAACAAGGAGCATGACACAATTCATATATCAACTAAATTAGAAAATGAAACAGAGCTAACGAAGAGAGGGATTCTAAAGAAACTGGCCTCAGTTTACGATCCACTAGGCCTGATTTCACCTATAACACTTGTTGGAAAGATAATCTTCAGAGATACCTGCTTGAAAAATCTCAAATGGGATGAAGAGATTCCTGAAAGTCTAAAAGAACGCTGGGTTAAATGGATTACTAGTTTGCCAGAGAAAATCGAGATACCAAGGTCCATTCCTTCAGCAGAAGAAGATATATTGTTAATTGATCTACATGTGATGCCAGTGTCAATGGAGTTGCAGCAGCTGTCTATGCTATTGTATATCAAGAGTCAAAAGTGAGTCAAGGACTGTTAACTGCCAAGGCACGTTTAGCAAAAAAGAACCTCACAATACCGCGGTTGGAGCTAGTTGCAGGACACATGTCAGCGAACATTGTGGACAATGTAAAGCAAGCCCTTGAAGGATACCCTGTCAGGGCTGCCCATGCTTGGTTACAAGGAAATAATCGATACAAGCAATTCGTAAGCAACAGAGTCTCAAAATCAAAGAAAAGAGCTATATTATGCTTAGTTCAAGATGAACGAGGTATCTATGTTTCTTAAGGCCGAATACAAGGTGAATACCCAGTATTTCTTCCTTCTGATTTTTTATTCAGTGAAAGATTGGTTATGCTTGCTCATCTAAAAAACACATTGTGGAGTTGCAGGCCTAACGATGGCAGAGGTAAGAGAATTGTACTGGATTCCATGCCTTAGAAAGCTAACCAAGAAAGTTATTAAGCATTGTTATGCGTGCAAGAGATTTCATGTCAGACCATTTGCTAAGCCAAGACCAGGACTGTTACCAAAGGATAGAACCAAAGAATGTTTGTTGTGTGTCTGATTCTTCATTCGCTGGAGTTGCCAGTTCATCAACTTTACCACTCTCCCTTTTATTTTTTCGGCTTGGGATATCCACAGGTTTATAATGAGTTGGAGGAGACGATTTGGTACCCTGGGACATATTGCAATGTGTAGGTTGCATCGAGGGCATTGGTTCCAGGAATAGCTTGATTTGGGACAGGTGGCGAAATATTGGTTGTCGACGGCGTTTGGGGTCGCTTGCTAGTAGTGTATATTTGGCCCCTTGAACATCGATGACGGTATATGGTGTTGGTTCATATAGAATTGAAATTTCGTTTTCCCACGTAATCGCTTTACCAGAACTTCGTTTCTTTGGATTATTTCCGGATAATGTCTCCATCGAGAAGCATTTATTTTGTTGTTAGTATTGGCCTTTTGATCTCTGTCCAGCTTCCTTGCATTTTCAACATCATGATTTGTGATTGGGGCATCGTTTATTGATAGATGAGACCTGTAGCCGCCTCGAAGGAGCATATCACCTGGAGCAAGACCAGTCGACCTATGTGGTGTCGAGCGGTAGTCAACCAGGAGATCTTGAACTGCTTGTTTCACCGGTTTATTTGTACCCAATGCGATCTTCACTGCTTTGCCAAAGGGTTTATATGAAGCATTCGGCTTCGTTTCCTTGTGGGTGATAAGGATACGAATGTTTTACTGCGATATTTCTTTGCTCTGAGAATTCCCGGAATTCTTTGCTGTTGAAGGGAGGTCCATTGTCTGATTTGTGCTCTTTTGGGTTCCCGTAGGTGTCATATATAGATGCAAGTTCTGGAAGCACATGTTTTGCGCTTGTTGATTGAACAACTTTAGCATCTGGGAATCGGGAAAGATTGCAGCGACTGACCAGTATGTGAGGGCTGTCAGGCAGTGGACCAAAAAGGTCAAGAGAGACCAACTCCCACGGATGTTTTGGGACCGGAGTTGTTGAGAGGGGTATTTTGACTGGGCTTTTTGTATGGATTTGACATTCGTGACAGGTTTCTAAACGTGTTCTTACAGCATCATCTAGTCCTGGAAACCAGAAGTGGGCTCTGATTCTACGTTTCACTGCACTCTGTCGAACGTGTGATCCAGTATGAGCTATTGTAATAATTTCATCATATAGCGAGGGAGGTAATAAAATTTGCTCACCTCTGTACATAATGTCATCTGTTCCTATGCAAAGTTCTGGGAAGACTTTTGCAAATTGCTTCAGAGTTGGATCATGCTTTGGTGCTTGGCCGAGGGCAATAAAATGACGCAGACGTTCGAGTTTGCTGTCTGCTTTTTGTGCTTGCTGAATGTTTTCTTTGGAGATAGTTGAGATGATCGGTTGATGAAGGAGGAAAAGGAGCTTCTGGTGTTCCTTCACTTCTTCTGTAGTCTGGGCTGGTAGCTTTTCAATTGGGATTGCATGACTGCTTAAGTAGTCAGCAGGGTTGTCCTTGCCCTTTTGCCAGATTAGTTTGTGATTGATGTCTTGGTGTCTCAGGAGTATACGCTCAATCCTTGAGGGGAGTTTCCGTTTTGAGTTCCATAGTGAGACAAGTGGTTGGTGATCGGTAACAATTATGGCTGCTGGACCACCGATGAGAAGGTGCCGAAACTGTCGTAGTCCAAAATCCACAGCTGTTGCCTCTAGGTCAATCTGTGAGTACTTCTTTTCGGCTTCTGTTGTTGTGCAAGATGCGACAGCTACCGCTTTAGTAGTATCAAGAGATGGCCCTTGTGTAAGGATTCCCGAAAGACCTGTAATATGTGCGTCCACAAAGATATAGGTAGGCAGAGTGGTGTCAAAATGGCGTAGGAGAGTGTCCTCTCTAAAAGACATCTTAACATTCTGGAACTCTTGTTCATGTTCTTTCGACCATTCAAATATTGAGCCATCTTTTGTAAGATTCCGGAGGTTTGCTGTAGCTGCAGCAAGGTCTGGAATGAACTGCCCGTTTGATCTTACCATACAAAGAAATGATTTCACCTCATCTTTGTTCATTGGTCGATCAGCCTGTTGCACTGAATGAACTTTATCGGGGTCAGGGGTGATTCCATCTTTTGTAACTCTGAATCCCCAGAAAGGTATTTCAGATGCAGCAATAATATATTTTTTTGGGCTGACTGTTAGACCGGCTTTTTGGAGAGCATCTAGTACATTTGTCAGTGTCTCTTTGTGGCTCTGCTGGCTGACTGTGGCAATGACTATGTCATCCTGAATAATTGCCGCATTCGGAATATCAGCTAGTAGAGGACGGAGCCGTCTATTCAATTCACCAGAGGCTGGTAGTGTTCCCATTGTGAGCCTTTTATAGCGCATGAGTTTGTCGCCTGCCTTGAAAACAGTAAGTGGACGTGACTCCAGGGAAAGTTCTAACTGATGGAAAGCGGTTTTGAGGTCAAGTTTGCTGAACACAGATTTACTATTGAACATTGGCATGATATCCTCAACACGTGGAATAGGCAGATGAGGGTTCTGCAGCGCTTTGTTCAGGTTTCATAAATCCACAGTGATTCGTATGCTGCCATCAGGTTTAGGAACCAGGACAGGGTTGGAGAGCCACGTTACAGGACCAAAATGTTGCTCTATGACATCATCATTTTCCATTGTGTTGATTATTTTGTCAAATTCTCCTTGTAAGTGGAATGGTATTTGACGGGGTGGCTGATTGCTGGGTTTTGCATCTGGTTGCAGATGTAGCGTGACTGGATCAGCTTTGAGTTTACCAAGGCCATAGAAGACATCTGAGTAGTTGTCCAAGATAGGTA
Organism: Chrysaora quinquecirrha; assembly: GCA_014526335.1. Taxonomy (NCBI): domain Eukaryota; kingdom Metazoa; phylum Cnidaria; class Scyphozoa; order Semaeostomeae; family Pelagiidae; genus Chrysaora; species Chrysaora quinquecirrha. The sequence goes on from JACTAT010000115.1 coordinate 225,880, forward strand.
CTATATCTGATGGGACTTGTTTTTTTAGAATCTCAAATTCATTATTTTGTAGAGTGATTGAGTGAACATTACTCTGTTGGTTGTGAAAGGATATGATTCCTAGTTCCTCAGCTAATTTGCAGGAGAGTAGATTGCAGGGGTTGCCTTGCAGATCTTTGTTATCAACAACAACCCAAGTTGCCTTTTTAGTTGTATTGTTCCAAGTGGTATCCATTGTTATTTCGCCTTTTGGGATAATAACTTTGCTGCCATATGGTTGAAGTGTTACAGAAGTTTTGAAAATTCTTCTAATGTTTGAAGGTACCTTGCTTTCAAGGAGGATGTTTACTTCTGCTCCTGTGTCAATCAGCACATCAGTTTTAGAATTAGCAAGGATAATCTGTGGACGCCCTGGAGACTCAGTCACAGTGTTGATTTGTTGTGGACTAGCTGTGTTCCGTGCTGTGACAGCTGATATAGCCTTTTTTGAGGACAAGCAAACAGCTGAAAAATGTCCTTTTTTTCCACAAAGATTGCAAAAACCATGTTTTGCTGCACAGTTAGTCCCTGTTTCACAATTGTTCTTACCACAACCTGCACAGCATAGGATCTTGTTAGGACTTGGTTGAAATTTTTGGGATTCCTTGATAGGACTTGGTTGAAATTTTTGGGATTCTGCCTGTGTCTGCTTTCTTTGAGCTTTCTGGGAATATTTTCCCCCTTGTTTTCCAATTTTATTGATTGAAGCATTGTTACGAGTTTCATTTTCAACATTATTGATGGTAAAATGAGGGGCTGGGGGTATCATTGTCAATGACTTTTGTTGCTTCCTCAGTTGCTTCCATTTTCCTTGCTTGTTTAATTAGGGTTGGCAAATCATATTCTTTTTCAAGAGCCTGCTCACGAAGATTTTGCATATTGGTGCCAATGATGATTTGATCTCTGATGAGAGAGTCATGAATCTTATTTTTCTCTGTACATGACTGATTTATGCATTTGAATGAGCATTTATTAACATGAAGTTGCACTCTGTTCATAAACGTATCAATATTTTCACTGGGATCTTGCTTCAATTGATGAAACTTGTAATGCAATAGAACTTGGTTTTGGGTTGGTTTATATCTGTGCTCAAGTTTCTCTATCATTTCATCAAAACTAGCAGATTTAAGTGCCCTAATTTCTTGATTATATTCTGCCTTTAAATCTGTTTTAATCCGCTCACCTTGAAAAACACACATTCTAAACACCTTTGATTTGTGTTCTTGTCTCTCTGCGTCTGTGGCATCGTCTTTGAGTTCATTGAGACAGGCGACATCATACCACATTTCCCAAGATTCGATGAAATTTTGAAATGCTTGAAGCAGATTTCCATCATGATCCGTTGGATCAAAAATTGGTGCTCCAGTTACCTTAGCCAGTGGATTCATTGTTTCGAATGAAATCCGATCTTCGTCGCCAGTTATTGTATTCTAAAAGAATGTTTGATTGTGAAGATTTAACATAGAGAGTAAAAAACGTGCTTCACATGTCCGCCATTATCCAAGACAAAACTCTCCTCGATAACGATGCTACATGCACACAATTGCATAACGTAAATAAACAAAACAGTAATAATAATAAAATCCTCTTTCTGCATGGTTAAAATGTTGCTACTTAGATTTTTTCCCATCCTCGGTTCCATGCTGTCTTTTAATAAACTATCAAAAGTTTTTAAAATTTTGATTTCTTCATTTTTTCGTAATAACTTACATGTTTCTGTTATTTTCAGTTGCTATTATTATCACAGCATTTTGTGAATGAAAATGGAAACTCTTAATTAAAATAAACTTATTACTCAGATAATCATAAGAAATACAAGCATATATTACTATATTAATACACACATAATATATTTTATTAGATATGTGATAATCATAGGTCACTTGTTGCCTCCTGAACTAAGGCCCAGAAAGATGTTACGAACATTAGGATTGTACTTTGTGTACTTTGACCCCACTATTCTTGTTAAACTGTGGTGATCTGAAGTAGCGAGCACTGTAAACTTGGATTCTATATCTTTTCACAAGAAATATGTTTTGTGAAGCTATTATACTTGGACATTATCAAAAGCAAATTTCATGCAGATTCTGAAACTGTTTTTGCATTCACATTATCATTTGTGGTTCTAAAGATACACGATAAATATTGCGGCCAGGTAGGAAAATGGCCAAAACGTGCCTTCACTTCAGGCGGTAACAGCTGTGTGCTTCCAACCTGTTTTTTACCAGCAAATTACTCAAATGTACAGATAATGATCGATCCTTATCTTTTATATCATACCAGCTCAACTAGAAGGAGACCAGTAGCTACATGGTTATGGTAATGATGATGTCATTGATGATGATGATGATGATATTGAAGAAGATGATAATGATGCTGATGATGATGATGATGACGATTATGATGATGATGATGATGATGAAGGAGAATGATGAAATGCCACTGCAAAAATGTCTGGCCTGTGATGCTTGCTGAAGTAAATTATGATGAAGATACTATAAAAGTTTTCAAGAAGAATTATATATATCCATCATCGAAACCATGAGAAAATCCAAGGAAGAAGATGACATGAGTTTTGAAGAAGTTTTTCACTATACGATTGATATCTGAGATATCCTAGCATGGAGTTGTCTAAAGATTTGAGTTACAAATAGTGCTTACAAAAAACAAAACTGGCTCTGCATATAGACGGATACTATAAATCTTGTAAAGAAGTCAAATGTTCAATATTTACTGGCATTGAAGATGGTTTTACTTGTTATAATTTTTATAATAGGCATGCTCATAAACACGGGAAACATGGATAAAAAACATGGAACTCTTCTATCAATGCTTGCAATGTTGTTGGTGGCGGAATGGCAAAATGTGTTTAAGACAATAAAACTGTGTAGAACATTGAACAATAAATGCCAAAATTATTAACTATGATTGCAAATATCATCACATTATACAAAAGATTTGTCAATTTTTTCTCTTTACTTTATGAATGTGCTAATAAATTATGATCTCAAAATCCAATAAAAACAAATAGAGCAGAATAAAAATGAAAATACGATTTAAACAAAAAAATTGGTGCTATAAAAATGAGGCTGCATAAAAATAATTTATTATGCAACATGATCTACAGATAACTGAGACTTGATTGACCGGTCATGTGATTCACACATGTGATTCACACATTTTGATTAACAGATTAACTGGTTTGTTCTACTTGTTGGCATCCTTTGTGCTCCAGAACCTGCTGTTTTCCTCTACTCATATGGAACTTTCTCCTGGCATTCCGTGCATTTTATGAAGCCAGCCATCTTTAGCTGAATGGTGTGTTGCAGGAGCAAGAGAGGTCCAGCATTAACATATTCATTTAGAGATGGTAATGCTTGTCTAATCATTGACTTTATCAAATCAAAGAACAACCCATAGATTGCTTGAAAGAGATTCTTTATGTAAAACCGTCTGATGTAGTAGATAGTGTTTATTTCTAGGTACTGTTACTGACTCAGAAGTCATTCTTTCCCCCACTCAACCATGTTCTTGCTCCTTAATGATGTTATCGTAGACTAGACTTGAGAAGAATTCAGTCTTCTCAAACTCAGGTGAGGATTGTAAGAAGATAACTCGTATTTCTTCTTTGAGTTGAAGTTTTACACGATAAACTTTCTCATCTTTGGAGATATTCTTCGGAAAAGACTCATGTACTGTATCCTTTCCTTGTATTCCAAATGATTCCAATAAATTAAATGTCTCATATACAATTTAAAATTTCTTCTAAAGATTAATGATCTTTTACTGGTGTTTACACTCTCAGTACATATGCTGAAATATAGTTTGCTGCTTAAAAATCGCTTAGGTCAATTGGAAAGGCCTCAGACACCCAAGGAAGTTTTGATACTTGTTCACTGAAATCACTGTTCCTCCCCTGTCTAACTTGTCTGGTAAAGATTCTAGCGAGGTAATGCCATCATTGATCCCATTTCCATAAATCTATCTCACTGTCACGCAAACCATTGTTGAAAATGTTTATCTGATTGAACGTTTTGTGAAGAATCGGCTCAGACATCTTTAATCCCTTTAATGTAGCATACGCTTGAATAGATGTGTTGACATCCCAACGCAAGTTGCTGAAACAATTTTATAACTTCATAACTAGGAAAGAAGCTTACTGTAGTGAAAACTGACGGCCGAGGTCGGAGGACATAACGCACATGGCGCAGGCCAGTGGGCCTAACCATCTTCTCGAAGCAGATCCAACTCCAGAAGTTGGGGAAGCGGGATTAAGTTCAAACGATCTGGATGACATCCAGTACATGCTAAATAAAAGTAATGATTCTCTGCTAGAAATATTTTGCTGTGATGAAGAAGACGACGATGACGATACATTATCTAATGAGAGCGACAAAGATATTATTATATCCTTAAGGGAAGTCGAGATAGGCAATGACAGGCAAACTCAAACTGAAGGGCTTGAAGCCACAGTTAAATCCATCCTTCAAGAAAACCCTAATCTAAAGTCTGAGATAGAAGACAACAGAAAGGAAATAAATCATATATAGGACAATCCAAAAGAGAGACAGGAACTAGGCTCAAAGAACATAAATCAAATGTGACCCATGGTCGTATTGACAAAAGTGATCTTGCCAATCATTGTTGGACGGAAAAACACCAGATGGATTTGGATTACTTTTCATTGATTGATGGGGATAAGAACTGGAAAAACAGACTTGTTAAAGAAAGCTCAGTTCTATCAACTCCTTGTATCAATCAAGTATTTTACTCAATCCCAGAAATCTGGTTGAATAACATCAAAAATTGCACTGAACGCAATTTTGGCACCACAAATCTTAGAAATTGAGCGCCGAAAATTCCCATACATCCTTGCATGTCCGGTCAATTTCACACCTTTCGATCCGACCTTTGCAATAAATAGGAAAGAAACCACATTTCTCATTGCCCGATGATGGCAGACGGATCTTGATAAAAGCTCTATTACCTCTTTGTTACTTGTATTTTACTAAGAATAATTAGAGGTAAGCAGGTTAAATGAGATAAAGGGACTAAACAGGGCTTTTGCTCATCCTTTGATCTCACAGAACTAATTTACACGAAAATTTTTCTCATAAATTTAACCGTTTTTTTTTCAAACACCTATGGAGTAGTTATGAAACCATTTTGATCATCATGTACATTTTGAGCACAGCATATCCATGTGATTGCCACTTTGTCATCAAACCTAACTTTCACACAAGGAACAGCCTTGTGTGCATTATCATCTTTGCTTACATTACCGATAGCACTTTTTTGATTAGACCCTGCATTGTCCTGCACTGCATTGTCTTTTTTGACAATGAACGAAAGGATTTTCATTGCCACACTCCTTAGTGACAGTACCAGTCCCATTGGCCATTAACCCTCACTACCTTTGTCCTGCACTGGTAAAGATGGCTCACCTGGGTAAGGAATGACGAATTGCAGCGGTTTACCCTCTCCCTCAGACAACCTCTAAGGATACAACTCTTCTATTTTGATACTCTGTTTCTCATGGCATGATTTCTTCTTTCTTATCATTTCAAAGAGTATGGTAGCAAACAGGTTCAAGCCTACATTTTGTAGAGGCTCTTAAAAAGTCAAGAAACCTTTTAACAATCGGAGCCTGTATTGTCATTGTCCTGCACTGCATGGTCTTTTTTGACATCGTAGCGCACTGTTACAGAACGTTATTCACGCTTGTGCATTCTTGTTCAATGTTTCTATGAGGAAAAAATTTCGAGATGCAAATTACTTCTGGCCTGGCAACCAAAATCATAGTTATTAAACTGGCGCACAATTCAAATAGGAAGATCATAGCAACAACAACTGAATGATATCATTAGGAGTGACATCACTAGGGGTGGTTATTTTTATGTTGAATTAAAATGACAAATACATATGTAAAAATTTTATAAGTATCGACAAAAATTATTTTCTCTCATAGAACTATGAGCAAGAATACACAAGCGTGGACAGCTGGTTTTATCTCCGAGTGGGTAGCATTTTCTTCAGTTTCTTCAGTTTCTTCATTTTGCTCTTCATTAACTTGTTCTGCTCTTTCGTTTTGCTCTTCTTTAACTTGTTCTGCTCTGTTGTTTGCAGGCTTTTTCTTTCTAACTTCGATACCTGTTATGCAGGTCCATATGATAATCATGTCTTTGTGACCCCATAACAGCATTTCGAACCGTCTTCTTTTTACTGCAATAAGGTTTTCAGCTAGATCTGCATCGTTTGTTGTAGTATTCCACAACACGCTCAGACTGATGACGCTGTACGAACTGGCGATCACAGGAACAACGAAATTCTCCAAAGCTTGAGATAGCGTCTTTGACCCAAGTCTTCTTGCTGGCCGCATATTACAAGCCATTCTGGTTTCTCTGTTAACTCAGGCCTTCTCTGTACTTTATTTATAATATATATATATATATGCAAAGATGACGAATACAAGAACACAAAACTTACTTGAAAATCATACACTGTAATAACCCAATTATCTGCAAAACGATGGCTCCAGCAAAATTTCAGAAAGCAGTGAACATTTACCTGGATATATATATATATATATCTGTAGTCCAATACACTGTTCACTGGTATAGATGCTTGCTCACTGTCGTGCTTATATAGGAAAACTCGAATAGAAAAATTTACATATATTGTATACATGTGTATATTATGCAGAACGTAAAAAACATGGGTGGGTTGCATGCATTTGTGCCTGCCTCTAGATCTCAATAGACAGAGAACAATAATTTGTTCATCATCTTTAATGAACACATATTCCCCTTGTGTCCAGTTGGGGGAATGTGATCGTGTACTTCATTTTGCAAGGCTCTTGTAATGTTCAACTCTAAAGGCCATAGTTCACTCATAATGTCCTTAGAGGACAATTTGTACAATGAAAGCAGCAGACCCTTCAGAATGAACTACGTGGTCTTTCTGGGTGTCCTGTATTGCCAGAGTTCCCTCCTTGGCTCTTGGTATATGCACATGTTTTTAACAATATTATCTCAGATATTTGTTTACATTAAGTTGTCATGAGAACGTTTGCTTGCTTTTGATTACAAAAAATGAAGGGGATGGACTAAAATTAAGTGGCGTTTTTCGTGCATAAGCTGGACTGCATTTTGCATAAATAGCGAAGTACTTGATCCGTTAAACGTACAGGCATCGCAAGCAGCGAAATGGACTGGTCAATGGTCGAGGGGCAAGACAGCAGAAAAGAGTGCTGATTCATTGGGAGTCGAAGGACAAGACGTATATTTGTCCTGTCAAGCATTGTGAGAAACAAACATTTTTCAGCAAAAGAGGTTGCAGAAAGTATGTAGACACGAAACACAGATGGTACTATTTCTTTGAGGAGAAGCTTAAAGGAAGCTTAAAGAAGTGTGCTGACACAACAAAAAGGCCATATTTTTTCAATTTCAAATGGTATCGGAAAGAAATACAATGAATGGTTGGGTGCTGGGGTATGACAGAGACACAGGCCAGTCAAAATGGGACAAGAGTGATGAAATCCTTGAAATTTTGCACCGAGGACGTTAAGAGGAGCTTACTGAGGAGGATGTTGATTACTGTATCGGTACTGCTGGACTGATTTGCAATTTTATTGAACACATTGGAAAGGAATGGGGTCTTGGCAGCTCTGCGCAGTTCGGATATTTACAAGCTATTACAGATTTGATTGACTTTAGAAAGTCAAGCGGACTGTCAACTGTAATTCTTGGAAACTTGGCCATCTCCGAAGTCTACATCAACAGAGGAAAGAGAGCATTGGCTCGGCCAAAGATTTCCGAGTGGTCAAAGAATTTATCGGTGGAAGTGGATGAAATGGAAACAATTATACCGTATCATCTGTCACGGCACAAGATGTGTTATTAAGATGCAAGACCTACCCTTTGACGTCAGTTACTGCAGCTGAATTGAGCTTCGCAACTCGTTTCGTTTCCGTTTATCTCTTCACGAGAGTAAAAATAGCTCGGCCCATGCTTATCAATATTTGACACTTGGAACGTTTGAAAAGTCGAAAGAAAGCGATGGCTTCGTGGATCAAACTGAATTTAAAACTGCCCAACAATACACATTTGACTCCTTAATTTTGGACGAAACAAGTACATGAATAGTTGATGATTATATTGTGAACATTAGACCTCTGTTGAATGTGAAATGTGACTATGTTCTCGTCACACAAAGAGGCACTCAATTTAAGAAGTTGAGTAATCATATGTCAGAGCTCGTCTTTCAAGCTATCGGGAAATATGTTCACCCACCAAGATATCGACAAAAAGTGGAGACCGAAAGTTCACAACTACTTTCTGCCAAAGAACAAAGGTCGATTATTCTGGTTCAAAAGCACAGCTCTCAGCAAGAACCTTTTATCAAAAACAAAGTTCGTGCGAAGTGGAAAACTGGTGATGGAAAAACTTCGGAACAACGAAGTGGACAAGATGGTGAAACGAGTTGTATTTTCCAGCAAAAGTGAAATTTCAGGCAAAGTATAACGAAAACAGATCAGGAAGATAATAACGTCAAAACAGTTCTTGAAGAAATACAGCCATTAAATTCACCATGTGATTCAGAAAACAAAAGTGCTGTTATATCTCCAGTTTATCAACCTCCAGTAAGGAAAGCAAGTAAAGTCAAGGTCAAGTCAATGGTCAGTTCAAGAGTTCCTTACACCAAAGATGAAGATTATTTCTTAAAGAAAGGTTTAAAGATATATGGATTTGGCAAATGGACAAGTATGCTGCGGGGTCCGAGGTTCAAGTTCCATTAGAAAAGAACTGCAGATTCCCTGAAGAAACGTGCAGAACTGCTAACTCCAAAATAGAATTGCCTGCAAAATCTTTGTACTGCAAAAACTGCCAAGTGATACTTTGGTGAATTCATGTCACCATCGGTGTCGAATGAACACTTCATCAACAAGTTCTGTTGGCAAGACGTCAGTGTGGCTCTCTGATCTCGCAGCTGATATGGCGTCTGAAAAGTCTTGAGACAATTCCATTTTCTTAATTTCGGCGATATTGATAGGCGAGCCATGTTTGTGGTTATCATAATCGTTGTAGATAGCTCATAGTGCATACGCAAGCAGTTCTTAGCTTTGAGGTTCTTCTTCGTGAAAGCTGTCGTTTCCACAACAAATAAACGTGATCTGATCGCCCCATTGTCTTGCTTGGAGAATTGTATAATTTCATTGCAAGTGATGTAAATGCCTGATTTGTACACAAATTGAATTGGCTCTTTGTGCTTCTGAGGAATTGCCAAATAGTTATTTTCAACATAAAATCATTTTTCCTATCACAAAAAAAGTTTTAAAGATTGAAAATTCAACAATGAAAAGTTTTGAAAGAACTAACCATCAGCATCATCAGCACTGAGAGCATCTGGTGGTCATTCGTCAATCAATAGACATTCAGAATCTTCTGACAAAGTGCTGGCTGAAAAATTGTTGTCACGTGCAACCATTGCCAAACTTGTCTGACTTATAATGCCTTGGTATGGAGCAAACCAACTTGTCTTGCCAGAATCAGCTGGACCAACGCAACAGAGTTTCTTCGTCTTCTGTGGGAATTGATCTTTGAATGCCAGCCGGTACCATTTTTGAAGAAATTTTAGCAACATCTCGTCATCTGGCATACTGTTCTTTAGGCTGTCCACAAAAATTGCTGGAGTTGGGCAGATGTCTTTCCTGTACGTGTAACTCACGTATGCTCGAGGTGAAATTAAGCCAATGTCGTCCTCCTGAATGTCATTTTCTTTGAAACCTTTTTCACTGAAGCTGAAACAAGTTCCATACGGCTTTGCTTCAACGAGAGTGAAATCGATCGCCAAGGGCTTGATTATTTCACAACCTTTGAACGTGAGAATGTTGCAAACCAAGTTTACCTGAAGGGCTAGTACATCTGCAATTAGAGGATTGCATAACAGCTAGTGGAGAAACTGCAACACACTGCAGGCTTTGACAAATGCGTACTTGCCATCTGGAACTTGTTTGTAGATTTGACCTGCATACAGCTCCGTGTCCAGTTTTACCATTGCCCTTTTGATCATATCAATGGTGACGCAGATTTTGTTGGTTGGCTTCCATGGCATGGAGTTTGTTGCAGCTGAGCTCGTCTGTTCAAATTCTCTGGATTCTTCTTTTGACATCACCAAATCGTACTTAAGACCAGTGAATCGTATGTTTCTCAGTGCATCCACAAATCTTTTGGCGAATTCTCCATTGCATCCCTTAGTGACGGTGATCCTAATTGGAGGAAAAACAAATTCGGCATTTCTTGGCATCCCATACCCAGCAATTTCGATTCCATGGTTTTGTCGCATAAACTTCGTCACATACTGTTGCGAGTACGTATCTGCCGGCTTTTTTGTGTATTCGGAATTGTGGTCCTTTATTGTTTGGCACAGAGTTGCACTAAAGTAATCTGCTGCACATTCTTTACCTTGAAAGGAAAATGTGAAAAAGTTGTTTAATTTTTCATTGATAACATATTACTTTAAGCAATGCTGAATAAGATAATTCAAAAACAAGTACAATTACAATAGATACCTTGTGCAGCAATGGGCTTGCAGTCAGCAATATCCAAGCCAGACGAAAGGATAACTTGCATGATTTGTGCCCGCATTGTATTGAGCCCCCTGTCTGGCACATCCACCACAATCCAGAAACTTACACCAGGCTTGATTTCCGTTACCGTTTCTTCGCCAGGAGAATCTTCAGATTCTGTGTTTTTCTGCCTTTGAACTTTCTTCTTTTCCTCAAGACCAGTGACACAGAACCAAATGATTTTTATGTTTCCCTTCTCCCTGAGAAGTAGTCCTAACAGCCTTCTTTTAACTGCCATCAATTCTTCCACCATTTCATCATCTTTCTTTTTCGCATTCCACAGTGCACGAATGCTAATCACATCATATCTCTGCTTTATCAATGGGATAATGAATGCACCGAGTGCTTGCTTTATCGTCCTCAAAGTCAAACGCCTTGCTGGCCAACTTTCTGCCATCTCTGCTCTTATGCTAGTTACAAAACCATCGAAACAACCAAAACTCTTTGCACTATATAGGCAAAACTGAAATCCACAAACAACAGAAGAACAGAAACAAAAACCAAAAATCAACTGAAAACCAACGTAACTTGAAGACACTAAACAGCAAACAACTCTTAGTGAACGTCACTGTGGACATATATCACGTAGGAAATTATTTTGCCATTGGTTAATTATCCTGGATGTATCTATTATGGAAATAACTCTGTCTTGATCTGTCTTGAAGACGTTGTAGGGATTCTATTATAGAATCTGGGAGGCTACCCCAAACAACCTTGGCGTATCGCATGTGACTCTCTATAAGAGCATGGAACGCATTTGTTACCAAAGATGTCTCAAACTAAACTGGTAAGTAATGGAAAATCTTAAGTTGTTTCAAAAATAGTTTTCTTAGGTTCTTGTTAAAGTTATGTTTAACTTTTGCTTGCTAATTTCGTGAGCAGAATGTGTGAACACCTTTTTAGCTTAGGACTTTCAAAAATGGAAGAAAATCACTATTTATCAAACTTTAATAATGAATGCAAATATTGTTGCCTGCAAACAACTCCTGCAAGAAGATATCGTATTGAAAATTCTTTGACTCAATGTCTTGCAAAGATATAATTCATGAATGGCGAACACTAGGATAGATTTTTCCACAAGTGGCATACCACAATAGATTGGATTCGAACCTGGACTGCATGATCAGAGAGCCAACTACATTTCCACTGAGCTATAGAGCTCAATGAAATCGTAGAGTTAATCTCTGAATTCATGAAAAATATGTACAAATATGTATGGTGCTGAAGAAGGCTCAACATAGCCGAAACACAAAAGTCAAAAGGAGGAGAGCCTTGGGCTGTATGACTCAGAGAGTTACTCGGTGATTTCATTGAGCTCTATAGCTCAGTGGAAATGTGCTCTGACCATGCAGTCCAGGTTCGAATCCAATCTATTGTGGTATGCCACTTGTGGAAAAATCTGTCTTGAAAAGATGTATAGTTGCAATCCAGTTAGCTCTATGAATGGAGACAGAAAAGAAAAATGACTATTATTATTTGTCATTAAAATATACGAAATATAAATTATAATATATAAGAAAAATAAAAGAAGAATTTGCTGCTATTGCGTCTCACAAATGCAAATAAAAGTATAGAATAAAAGATTGCACAAAGATTTCCGAAATAAATCTCACAGCCCTCAGTGAAGAGATTAAAGTTCACACACCATGCACCTATCAGACATTACATGCTATTTGCAAAAATAGGAAAGGTGAACAAAATAACAAAAAAGACCAGAATAGCGATGTCAGATACTTTTCTCATTTTTATGTGCTCTCTTTTGCACCTTTCTTTTGTATAAAAAACCTACCTATAGCCCCACTAGTCAAAGTTTCTTAATTTTCTATTGTTTTATGACACAAAAGAATGTAAGGATCTGTTGTAATTGGCCAGACTTCTTACCAGTAAATTTCTTATACAGCAGTTTTTTATAAAGGAAATCGTGCAACACCCATACAGATAGTTATTGATACTTTGTTACGATCTCCATGTTAACATCATATAATTCATTGCCAGCTTAGAAACAAAAATGAAGGAAAAAAACAAATTTTCACAACAATTTTGCAAAATTTCACTATAGAAAATAGGAATGTAATGCATGCCCAATGAATTGATATTGAACTAAATAGAGTTAAAAGTCTTTGTGTTCAGATAAATTCAAAACGTAAGAAAATCCATGATAAGCTACACTACCAATAATAGACATGGAGGCAAACACTGACAAATTAATACTGTCATATATATTGATTTTTTATATTTCTTATATATATTCAAATGAGTACAGTTCTTTGGGATAGGCCTCTCCCACCAGTTGTATCAGCCATGTGCAAATCATTCAACAAGGAAGCAAAGCAATGGAAACAACAGCTCGAAAAGCAAATTCAAATACAACATGTAGGCGAGGTAAGTAACATTTAGGGGAAGCATTGTTATCAATAAATATCTATTGTTTAAGTCAACCATATTTTTAGACTTTCCTGCATGATTTAATCCTGATATTTAGTTATGTCCATTTATTATTTAAAGGAACACTCAAGAAACCAAGAGTCTGGAAAACAAATTCTAAAGATCAATTTTCCCAGAATAACAAGCTTGAAAGCGTATTTGCAGATCATCACTATTGTAGTGCTGATTCAATTGAAATTAAAACTGAAACGCAATCTTCAAACACAGTAAAATCAATTTGTTATCTGCATTCATATCATACTCTAATCGTTTAAGGATTCATTTTCAAGGAAACGTTTAAGGAATCATTTTTAAAACATTATTCAACAATTGTTCAGTCTGGTAGTCAACAAAAAATTTATGATGAATGTATGGCATTTGAACAAGTAACACCCAACAGAACGCAACAGTCTTGTCAACTCAAGAAATATTGAATGGAAAGGTTTGTTAGTGAAATACATAGATAATGAATTTTATGTTGATTGTAGGCTTGGACAGCTAGTTTGATTTAACAGTTTTAATGATTTCAATAAATTGTTTACTAATTGAATATCACCAACCTGCATTTCAGACATCACATCATCAAGGCAAGTTAGAAAATCAAATAAAACCATGATCTGATCTACCAAATCTCCCCAGTTCTTATTTGACGCAGGAGATGACTTATTTTCCACTTGGTAAACTTCTATTTTGTATTGTTCTAGGCAGTTAACGAGCATTTCTATCTTATCCAAAGGTAATACCTAATCTGTAAAAAGATCGACTAAAGCTTCAATTTCATAATTATCTTCACTTATCAAGAGATTCTAGGGTAAGGAATATTGCAACAGCAACAACAGCATGAGGGCATAGATGTTTGGTTGTACATAAGATCGTTCTCTTCGTTAAAATAAATCCGGAAATGTTCTTTAACAATTTTCCTTTTGCATATGGAAGATGATTTAGCAAATTCTTCCATTTTCTTTGTTGTTGTGCCATTCCAAACTAAACCATGGTATAAATTCAACGAGAATGATTGCTCTACACTTCTACCTCCTGTGACCCTCCGGTGTGAAAAAATTCCAGACTTTGAGAAATACCAAAGTTTACCACAGGAGAAACATCCAGGAAGTCAAGCCCCATTTCAAAGGAAGTCATTGAAATAAGGACTCTGATGACGCAATCTGACTTTTTGAATTCTTGAAACACATGCGTTTTAATTACTTCATCTGATTATTGATAATATATTACAAACATTCCATTTTCAAAAGAAACAATACGATCAAGAAACTGGTGCACACCAAGTGAAATGCTAAGTTACCGGAAAACAGAAGATGCGGTGCTAACATTGCGACAGTAATGATCTGCCTTTTCAGATTTCTCAAAGCACAAACAACCTGATTCAAGTACCATGTATCATCTGGTTTGCAACTGCAAACCCTGTAGTTAATGTTTGCCCTGTCACACGGCAATATATTATGCGAGGATTTCTCATCCACAGACTACAGCAAACATCAACATTGATTTTCTCTGTGACTGTTGCAGTCAGAGCAACAAACAGAACATCTTATTGGAGAAATGATTGCAGATATCCAATTTTTTGATAACTTTGGCAGAAATGGTTTCCCTTAGAAACAGATGTAACCGCCGTGAAGGGAGGAAAAGCTCATTTATCATAAGAAGTACAGTTGTTTAAAAACGAGCTACAATGTTCATGTAACATTTTTTCATGACAGAGAGGAGAAGAAGCAACAAAATATTCGCCAGAGGCAGGATACCAAACTATATTTGATAATCTCAATTTGCAAAGAAAAGCAAGGTACAAATCAACGGACAATGTTAATCAAAGACACCATTTGGTGCAAGTGATGGCAATAAGAGACAGAGTGAACTTAGAGCATCTTCCAGACATAGATCGAAAATATTCATTGGAAACTGCAATACCTGATGTATGGATACTCTCAAAAAGAACGTCACGAGCTACAGAAATTTCTTGCACATTTAGTCAAGTCCATCTTGTGCCAGCAAATGCAATATGTTAAAGATAACTGTGGCAGCTCCGTAAGTGAAGAGTACAAACATCCTTATTTGATTCAGATGGCAATGAAATAAAATATTGGAAGTTTCATCTAACATGCGAATAAAGTACCTTACTGTACTTTGTTATTTTTGTATTCAAATACAATAATTTCACCCCACAGGTTCCACTTTGCATAATGCCGTAAACGAAATCATCACTAAAGACATGATTGCTATCCTTAAACACTACCAGGAGTACTGTTCCGTAAAAGATGAATTTATTGGCCGAATACTTTGTGGAGACAATGGATTAACAACAAAATGTGGAATAGATGCACAGCACATGCGAGCAGATGCTTCAACACAAGAAAAACATCTGCAAGCCTTAATCTTATAATCAGAAGACTGGCATGAAGCAGTTCTCTAAGTAGTAGATATAGGGTCACAAGCAAATTCCAGATTTTTGTTCGAATAATTTGAAAATTTTTTGGGGGTATAGGGTCGGGACGTTGAATCGAGCAAATTCCAAGTTTTTCTCGAATAATCAAAAAGTTTTAAAATGTAAAAACGTTTGAGGGGTTTCCTCTGAAATTATTTTTCACAAAATGTAACAAGAGAAGCCTTTCTATTTCGATTGTAACAAAAAACCAGCAAATTTGAGTAAAAAGTAATATGATAAACCACTAGTCTAGTAGAAAAGATTATTTTACAGATTGGAGGTTAACCCAAAGAAGTAATATGACGAATGTATCCCAGATGTATCCCATATGATGAAAGATGAATGTATCCAATACGAACAAAAAAAACAAGGTATAGAATTACTGTTGTGAGAAATTCATTTGACAAGGTAAGAGAGTTTTTATTTCATAAGTTTCAAGAAGGCGAAGAAGACGGACGTGCTTCATTTTGTGCAAGTAAGTAACTATTTCTGTTATATTTTAGTTCGAAACATCTTATATTTGATTATTATAGTTTTAATAATTAATTTATAGCTTTTATGTTAAAATTTTATTACTTTTTACAGTTATATCGCAGTTTTATTTTCAAAATTCGCTACTTCGTTTTTAGAACCTTGGTTCCCTTTGTTCTATTTTAGTTTATGTTTTTAGTTTCTTAAATAGTATTAGTAGTTTTACCTTTTTATTTTTTTCTGTTTATGTTCGACTTTTTATTTTGTCTATGCTATTCTATTTTTCCATTTTCAAATTACTGGGAAAACTAGCGATACTGCAATTCCTGGCAAAGTCAGAAACTTTAAAAAACATGTCAATCCCAGTCTGACTAGCTTGTCTAGAAGATGTCTGGCGATACTAGCATATTCTGACTTTCGTCTTTGTGAAAAGTGGTTGAACTGGCGATTCTAGTAATTCTAATTCTATGCTTTTCTACTGTAAATTTTTTATTTTTTTATGCTTCGCATTTATTTCTTATTTCAATTTTATGAATTTATTGAGTTTGAAATAAATGAGATATGAGTCAAAAAGATATGAAAAAGGAATATATTAAAGATATGATTTTTCTTATAAAAGAATAAACTACGAAACTAAACTATAAAGTAATAGATAGAATAAGTGTCCAAATTTAAGAAGTTCAATTAAATTTGTTTTGTTCATACTACGTTAAAAAGTTGCCATAAATCAGATCTTATTGGTTTTTGATATTTGTAGGGAAGGAATGAAGTGTTTCCCTGCCAATCAAAAAGGAATTCAAAAAACTTGAAGATTATATACGTTTCTGTACAGCTGCTTCTGCACCAAAGTTGATCGATATTAAAGGCTTTCAAAATTGGCCAGATATTTGCCGACGGCATTCTAATAGCATCCAATGCTTTTTTTTCGAATGTATATTTTCTTCTTTTTGAAAAATAGTAGACTTCATCTACGTTTTCTTTTTCAGAAAGAAATTCTATCATCTGCAAGTGGTCACCACAGTATCTTTGTGTGTTGTTTTCGCATGGTTCATACGATAGGCCATGAATTTGTCTACTGCATTTGTGAAATTTGATTTTTTCGTCAGGGCTTTAATCCCATTCTTCCTTGCATGGTATACAGTGACAGTCGTAGACTGTTTCTTCCTGTCTATTGGGTATTCTCAGAGTGAACTGTATAAAAAAAAATGAAAAAAAGTTTATTAATTTTTCGGTATAGAGTTGTTTGACATATATATCTGTTTAATCAACACCACCCCTCTCAGACTCAAAAGGCTGTTGACGAATGCTCTGGCCAATGTCATGAGAGGCTGTGTAGAACCTTCATACAGCGCGGGAAGAGTAGGCCGATCGTTACAACAGCCGTTTTCGGTGAGTTTCAGAACAGGTGGCTGAAGACTTTTCTATGTATGAGAAACTCTTGAACACGGAAGACCCTTGGTAGACAGATAATGCTGCTCATCAAGGCCCCGTTAAGTTCGTGTTTAATTATTCGCTATATTTTGTCGAGCTCGGAAAGTGAAAAAGAAATAAATAATTTATCAAAATTGATATTTACCCTTCTACAACGTTGATGACCATCATCAAGTTGAATGTACGAGCAAGAAAGAATGGCCTTTTTGCCCAGGTCTTGAATCTTCTCTCTTATGAACATCGACGGCACAGAGTTTTGGATCATGACATCGCAGTCGAAATTTCTATCCATTTTGTTTCTTGTTTGGGATGATTTTTCTTGCTTTGGCTTGCTTTAAAATTTGTATGAGGTTTCTAGACTATTCGCTTGACTTTTATAAAGTGTGAATGTAATTCGAGCTAAAATATGACAGTTATCATTCAATCACAAGTCAAGTTTTTCTGAATTATATAATTTAATTCTTAAAGTTGACAGCTGTCAATCAATCATATTGGAATATATAATTAATTTTAATTTTAGTTTCATATTCATTTTTCTATAAGATATGGAAAAGGAACTGCATTTACAAGATATCTTCCTATAATAAACTAGTGAGGATGGCAGAAGCAGCAAGAATTTTAGTCTTTTGTCATGTTGCAAATAAAGATAATATCATACAGTGCCTTTTTCGTTACGTATGTAACGGAATTTCAGACTTTGGGGAAAGCGAGCTTTTGTTGCCTTTCCGTTTTGAAAGGCGGCGAATAAACATTTGCCTTCTCAATTTTGAAGTTGAAAAAGGGAAAGTGCTCAAGGATGGAGCGTTTATAGATCTAAGTGTGAATTTCACCTTTATAGCTTGTATTAATAAAAAATTTAACATTAGTATTATTATCACTGAAAAATTTTATTTGTTATAGGATCTTGAGCGAGAATTAAAGAAATTGTTGATGATGAAGTTAAATTGGACTTGCAGCGACTGGAGAAATGATATGATTGGTATTTATGTCAATAATGGAAAAATACGAAATTTGCTAAAAAAACATACTAAATTTGACCTACGCTCAAAACAGCTACATAAGAAGAAAGAAGGAGAGTCAGTTGGAGAGATAGAAGGTAAAATGTAATTTAAAGAATAAAAGTTTATTATAGTTGCTAAGAAAATTATTGATTTTATTTTATTTATATGTTTTCTTTCTTTTATAGTTGTTATTGACGAAGAAGAAGAGGTCATAGTTCAAGAAAGTGAAGTGAACCGTAATCAAGAAAGTGAAGACGCTGTTGAAAAATAGCAACGCTGTAGCAATGTCCGAAGGACGCTGATGATTATGATAATAATGATGAAGATAATGTAAAAATGACGAAGATGACGAAGAAGAAGACAACGATGATGAGAATGATGATTATGTTGGTGATGATGATGATGATGACGATGATGATGATGATGATGATGACGATGATGATGATGATGACTTTGAAGAAGATGATAATGACCATAATGATCATGCTAGAGACGATCATGATGATGAAGAAGCCAACGATGACGAGAATGATGATTATGTTGGTGATGATGATGATGATGATGATGATGATGACTTTGAAGAGGATGATAATGACCATAATGATCATGCTAGAGACGATCATGATGATGATTATGATGCTCGACGACGACGACAACGATGATGATGATCACGTTGAAGATGAAAATGATGATCATGTTGAAGACAATGATTGGTGATTGTGATGATGATGGTGATGATGATAATGATCCATTATGATGATGATGCGATTGTTGACAATGTGATCAGATGAATCTTTCCTGGAGGAATCCTAAAACTTTGAATCGAAAATAGAAAACCTCTAGTAACGTATATGTACTAATAAATTTGAGCTCATAGGTTAAACTGTGTAACAAATAACTCCCTTCAGTGCACGAAACCTGTAATCTTCGCTACAAATGATGAATTTAATTCTAGAATCTCCAAAGGCTATCATACTATGCAGATGACTATATTCGATAATTAGTAGCACATTAGTAGAATTGGTTGCCAACTTTGAACCATTTATTTTGAGATGATTTTCGAAGCCGCAAACTGTTTTGAAAAAATTTCTTCTGTGTAACTTGGCAACAATTTCTACTGCGCCACAATCTCCTCCTCTTTTCACACGAAAGTACCTTGCATGTAATAGGCCTTCTAGAAACCTCTTAGAATAACAACCCAATCAAAAATTGTATGAAAGTATTTCAAATAAAAAATAAAATCAAATTAGATTTGAGCAACATTTTGCAATATTGTAGTCAAACTTTTTTTTGAAACCCGACCGAGCCGGCTTTTTTGGGAGAAAATCTTGGTGTCAAATTTTTAGTTTCCTGCATCGTGGATCGAGCTCACAACCCCTAGCGCCAGAAACAAGCGCATTATTCCACTGCGCTACACTAACAGTTGATACTAATTGATGTTTTTGGCAAGCAATTGCATTTTGTTAATTATGCCCACTAACGACAACACTTATCGGCGATTTCAAAGTTTAATTCCTATCATTTGTGGTTTATCTTTTGTTACGCGGTTTGGCAGGAAAAAGCGTCTATATGCCTGCCTACCTATCTATTTTCTATGCGTACATGCGTTCCACGACACCCTCTTAATATGTCCTTCGGACATAAAAACAAGGAAGTGAAAGTGCTGTGCGTATTAGAAAATTTTATGTAGGAATTATTATATGTTTAAAATAATGGAAAATTTTAATTTTATGAGTTTTTTTTGGTTTTATAGATAATAATATACAAAATGGGTTCAAGATAATTGCAGCAGAAGAGGCGCTTGAAGGTGAATTCTTTTAATGGATTTGACAATAAAGCAAAAATTTAAAAGTGAAATTGCAAATATACATGCATTAAAACAGGGTGGATGTTAGAATAAATTTGAATTTAATGCAGAGATTATAAGAATAGGAGATCATATGTATTTTTATTTAAATACTTATATTTATATGCATATTTTTTTCAAAGCATTTAAGTTGTTAATGTGATGTTTAGTTTGAATGTAAGTTTTTATTTTTTAGAATTCATGGAAGCTTCAATTAACAATATGAGGGATATAATAGAGGAAAGTAGAAGTGAGTTGAAGAGGCCTTTGGCTGATTTGACTTCTGCTGTGCTGGATTCTAAAAAATTCCCTGATGTCTCGCACATCAAAAATGTTGTAGACAATTTGATGCAAAAGAATGAGGAAAAGCTGACTTTGACTTTGCCCAAGACCAGAATAGGCAGAAAACCGATCAGTATTAAGGAATATCAGATGAGGTGGATAGAGAAAGAGGGCGAAGAAGTTAAGAAGAAGAATAAAGAGATCAGAGGAATGCAGAGAGCAGTGGAGTCAATAGTTGAGAAAGACGTAGAAAATTAAGCTGAAGAGAGTGAGATGGAGGTGGTAGAAGAAGGCGTTAGTTTCAATTGCGATGAAGGAAAGGAGAGTTGTGAAGAAAGCGAAGAAGAAGTAGATAAAATTGAAATTGAGAGGCAAAGAAATGAAAATGCAAGAAAAAGAAAAAGAGAAATGGAAGATTTTAATGAATCGATTTTGGGCCCAGAAATATTATTGCATTATTCTTAATCGGTTATGTTGTTAATTGGCCCTTAGATTTTGTCAGTTGCCATTTATAATTAAGCCAGAACATGTACAGAATAGAACAATATGCAAACACATCGTTTTAGAATTTGAAAACCTTACCGGCCTCATATAGAGGCATGATGACAGTTACATTATGCCTGAAAAGCGCACAGAAGAAAAACAAACTGTCTTTATGAAGCTTAAGCCTTGGGTTATTCTCGGGTTATTCTGAAAATTCAGCACTTTCGAGCCTTAATATTCTTACAGACTGTAATGCTATAAAAATATAGACAGGTTCTATGAGATGTTTGGTGCCGCAGATGCAATTAAATCAATGATAAATCAAGCTTCAGTAAACGAAGTCATTGAAATGAAGATTGGAAAAATGTATAAAGATGCTCTAGAATTCATGGGCACAAAAAGAGATAAAGATATCCTTCTTAGACTACTGGTGAACATATCCAGCACACGTTTTGCTACATATCTTAAAGGTAAATATGCAGTACAGTAATGCATACTAGATGTTATTTCAAATGCAACAAATGCAAATACACCATAACATATTGGTTCATTTATTTCCTATGAATTCAGCCATTTCTTTAAAATAAGAGCTCTTATTTTCCTACGTTTTAGGCTGTCAGAAGAACAGAGTAGACCCTGGAATTAAATGCAGTATAGCAGTTCTCCAGTACTAAATGGGGACCAACCATCTCATCATTCATTGGTCCTTACCAAACGTCTTGCAATAATGTGTCTATACAGCTTGAAATATCAGAGCAGAAAATTTATTCACATTTAATCTTTTTCAGGCAATGTCTACCTGGATGGACACAACAGTCAGTCAGTTATAAGATTCTCCATGGGTGTGGACATTCTTTCCATCATGAGTGTTTCCAGTCTGATGTTCCTATTTGCGTAGTATGCCAAGGCAAAGTTACCAATGCTATCAAGACTCTTTCTGCAAAAGCTTCTGATGCCATTCTGAACCCTTAAAATCACGCCCCCGTGGAAGAAAAAGGAGACACAGATGAGGAAGAAGACACTGAATCTGTAACAACTATTCCAGAGATCCAGTTAACACAAACAGTAGCAGACCTTCATCTCTAGTTACAAGAAGAAGTTTTCAGCTGGGGTCTTGTCCATGGCTTTTGAATGAATGGCATCAATCAAATTTGTGGAAAACTAAAATGGTTTTTTCCACCCAATGCACCAAACGAAGTATAAACCTCCTCTGTTTGTCAAACCGTCTGTGTCGGGTCTGCACTTTGCTGTGTCTAGAAGTCTAAGTATAGTACTAGGTAGGCTAGGCTAATTAGACAGTTTCCCACAGTCGAAATCACAAAGGAGTTGCAAGGAGTTATATTTGAATCCAAATAGATATATTCTAATTTCACATTTCACCAAAAACAATGTAGGTTATTATAAGCAAGTAGAAACTTTTGATCAACTTATTAGATCTAAAAAAACACATTTACCTTTCAAAATGTCATAGCCTTCAGGTTCAGTCCGCACATGTGTAGGCAAACAACAGCTTGATCATCGTGCATCAACAATTGATCAGTTTGCTGTTCCTCTGCTTCCCTCAAAGTTTTCCTTCTTCAAATTGAAATTGCCTCCCCCTACAACTAAGAGCCTATCATTATCAAAGCACCAAATTTTATGTAATCCTTGGGGGTTACAATAGATACGTATTGTAAAAAAGATATTGAGAAGGAATAAAAACAAGAAATTCACTCTTCATCATATATATAGGAATTTTACCATTTACTTTTTCAATGTGCTGTACTTACAATAATGTACAAAAAGAGAAACATCTAACATGCATACTTAAGTTATGACTATTTGACTGAGACAGTTTTTCCTATAGGCTATCATATATTATTAATGTCAACTGCTCAAAATTTCTATATAGTGCCTTTGGTTGCCAGTTTCTCTTACAAAGTTCAGTACAAAAGTCGGCTATTGTTCTATTTCGTACGGAATAAAACTTTCTATGGGTGGTCTTTTCAGTAACCACAAAAAAACTTCTCCATCCTTGATCATTGTCAAATCTACAGCTGGATTCAGATACCTAGAACTTTTTTGTAACACAAGTTTTGATTGGTTCTTCTTTCCTTCAGGGAATCGTCTTGGTATTGAAGGTAGTCTTGATTTTGATTAAATGCAATTATGGACATTTCCCTGCCCAGTTTCTGTGACTGGCTGATGCTTCAAAACAGCAACAGCAACAAAGCAACGGTTGATATTCTGTAACCAACCTCTTCCCAAGGTTGAATAGGCATCTACTTGAAACTCAGCTATCCATATTCGACCCTGGTATCATCCTTGTTTATTTGCAATTTCATTGGCTATTCAAACAATGGAGGTTTTTAGTGACGTCACAGTGTCTTCAAAATTTCACACCAAAATATGCCGAACGCTGTGTAAAAACATCTATAAAAACCAAAAAATGATGCTACATGAAATATTGTATCCTGCCTTACAGTTATCAATGAAATTCTTTCAAATTACTTTCTAAGAACATCTGCTTTTAGAATCTACATCTTCTTTTTATGCCCAGGCCAGAATTGCCAGTATTTTGGCAGATTCTTGGCCGGTACCAGGGCCAAAATTGATTTGACAGTTGAGATTCAAGGAAGTTCTAATTGGAGCCTGGGGACGAGGTTGCATTGTAGTAGCAAGATGAATTTATATTTAAGGGTCCACAGGGACGCACGCACTTTATTAGCGGATTCACTTCTCTAATGATGTTTTAAAAGCTGCCATTGTCTGTTTCCTGCATTTTTGTTACATCATCATTTCAGGGTCGCGACAGCAATATAAAGTAAAATAAGCAAGATGTAAGCAAAAGCAACTTGTATTTAGAACTTGTTTTTCTAACAATAACCTTACCCTAAATCCTTGACGATGACCGAATTTAGGCCTTGACGCTGCAGATCTGTGACTGAAGACTGACTTGCAGACTGTTTGATAATATGAAAAGTGTGAGTCCTAGGTGATTAATTGTCTGGTTACAACCACTGAATTCATGCTTCTCCCCCCATGGTCTGAGAGAATAAATTCTCCTCCTTTTAGAATGCCCTATTTTACTTGCACAATGCCATTAACATTGCGCAAATGAGGTAATACATACAGCATTTGGCACCAAACTTCTATGATTTTACAACAGCTAGACATCATACCTACTTTTACCATATTATAATGCTTTTTTTTCAGATGCAGGCATGGCTTCAGTGCTGCAGCAGAAATGAGTGGAAGCAAGGATCACACATATGTTACACAGGATCATACATATGTTCATACATATGCTCCCTAAAAACTTCGGAAATGAAATTAACACCCTGGGGGTATATGTCTGGATTAACAGTATTTTCCTTATTGCCAGGAGTTTTATTAGGCAGGGGTTGAAACTTCATTCACGATCTCATTGGCGGGGATGAGAATGAACAGTGGGTCACTGCTGAGATGCAATGTAAACGAGCCATATAGTAGTTATAACCTTAGGAGATCAAAAGTTCTAACAACAAATAGAGTGCAAAAACAAACAAAACCTCACAGCAAATTAAGTAACAAATGTTCATACCAAAATGAAGGCAAAATTTCAATAAGAGGGGGCAAAATTTGAAAAAATGAAGTGGGGGGGGCAATTACACACCGAAGAGTAGCTACACTAAAATCATTCACTCCAATTGAAAATTCTGTTAGGCGGATATTTTTCTGATTTCCAGCATTGGAAATAATAGTTATTGTTTTCACCAGGTCTTTTCAATATCAGCAACGAAGTTATTGTCGCACTTGATTTCCTAATTGGATGGAGAGAAGGGCTAAAGGAAGGATTCCCAGTCACAAATATGGTTGAAGCAACAATAAGAGCCTTGCTGTTGCAGAAGGATGAGATGTTTATCATATGAGATGTGCATTGTTTTCATCAACCTGCAAGTCGATATGCAAACTTTAAAGGTATACCGTTTTTTCCAGGGTCGATTCAGTATCAGTATTTCTGTTTCGATAGAGAAGTTTCATGTTGTAGCATGTGTTTTGGAACTTCAGTGCCAGAGTTTCCAAGCTTCGATAGTAGACATTTACCTGATGGAAAAGCGCATTTATTATGCAATCCGACAGGA
The DNA here is from genome assembly GCA_014526335.1 of Chrysaora quinquecirrha. Classification (NCBI taxonomy): domain Eukaryota; kingdom Metazoa; phylum Cnidaria; class Scyphozoa; order Semaeostomeae; family Pelagiidae; genus Chrysaora; species Chrysaora quinquecirrha. The sequence continues at coordinate 251,003 of JACTAT010000115.1, forward strand.
GCTGCATTGTCTTCTGCCCTTGCTGCATTATTTGCAATCTGAAATAATTTGCCACTTTTATTAACCAAACAGCAAGAAACCAAGTAAATTTGTCAAATTTGCCTGGGAAAGCGACCTACAAAAGACGAACTTCTCTCAATACAGCAACATCTGCGCAACAGTTTCTATACATTTGAAGTCAAATTACAAATGGACAATGGGATTTGTGGACTTAGTGGTGTAGTGAGGAAGCTGTATTTCGGCGATGGAAACGCTAAGAATTGTTGCTCGTTGAATGAGGAAAGGTTTTCATTGCTTGAACAGAAAACTTAGAAGGTTTGGATCATTTTTTGGTCCAATCAATGAAATCAATGGTGAAATGTTGTTGTTAAATATTTCGGCCAAGAGACCAACTCATAGCCGTATCTTGTATCTCTACAGTGAGAAACAATGTTGTAAAGTATGGTTTGTAAAGGGCAAAAACTTTCCAAAAAATATACTGAAAGACATTTTTTAATGTACTGAAACAGGCAATAGTAACTGCCTGATCCCAGTACCTGATCATAACTCATTTGACTTGCAAGTTTGATAACTGCCCATTCTTTTCATAACTAAACCTTGCAATGAATTATAGAAGCCCAAAAATATGTCACTTAATGTTTTTCATCATTTTTAAAGGTGACATTCCCTTCTGGAGCTGATTTAGGACAGCAATGTGCTAATGGAATTGTTTCCGCAGAAACCAATCTCCTTGAAGCTATGCTGGAGGAGATCAAACTAATGGTTCTGAAGAAGTACTTATGCCAAAAGTAAACTTACTTTCTCTGTGCTGAACAGCAAAATACCTCCACTGATACCAAAGTCACAGAGGCGTTCGGAGCTAAATACTGAGGAAAAGAGTTTATCTTGAAGATGAGACTCAACAATTTGATGGTAAGAGAATAAATCCATGTCAGAGCCCTGTCAGATCAGTATGCCTTTTTCGTATGCCCTTCGCTAATGCTAAATTGTATCTCCTTGTTGGCGATTATGACACATTACGAGCCTGGGAGTGGGGAACGTTATTTCGGAGAACACATAATTTGGAAACACTGTAATTGAAATTGATTGGATATTCTCAAAACCATCAGGGCACTGTATTTATTGATTCGGTAATTATTATTCTTTGCATGCATCTGTTAATGACGCACAGATGCTACGTGAACAAAAAGTAAGACACCACAGTACTAATTAGCAACAAACTTTTTAAGCGTTTTCAAGTTAAAAGCAACAATTTCAATAAGTAGTTCTTGACAACGTTTTGGGCACAAAGGCTCACAGCGAATTTCATGTGTCATGCATACAAACGAGGTTAGGTTGCCGGCAGAGGCTTTCCATTAACATTGAATTGAGTTTATGGTGGAGATTATGGTTTTCTGTTGTTCTGTCGATAAAAAAACCATGACATTGAAACACAAAGCATGTCAAGTTGACCTTCTGCTTGCGAGTTGACCTTCTGCTCAACTACCTACTCTGTATTTTGGATGATGGGCATGATCCAGTATTCTTCTACAAGTACGGGAGGCTTATCTACAATTTATGGCTCTAAGGTTGGGGGTAATTCGGGGGGAGGGCTTATTCGAGAGTGAAATGAAAATGAGCAGTTATGAAATGAAGGAAAAGAGCATAATTATTCACTAAGTTTTCTGAGCGACACAATTTGTGTTCCATTTTAATGTATCTATTTGTTACAATGATTGTAAAACAGACTCGCAGGTCATGATTTTCAAGCATTCTGCCGGGTGCAAAATGAACTACATATGCTGATAAGTATATAATGTCTAGATAGATTTTTGAAACTTACGCAAAAAATTTATTTATCCAATCATAATTCACAGGAATATTATTCTACATGATGAATCCTTCAGCAGCAGAAATATGTTTGTGAAGTAATTAGGAACTGCATTTGGTGGTAGCTTTGCAGTGAAAGGCCATATCAGCCCGGATGTTCTGCCATACTTTTTATACATCTGAAGGACGATTAGCTGAGAAATGCTCTATATCAAGCCTATGAGCTGAAGTCCTTCACTGGTTACATGGGCGATAGATATTGGCTACTAAACAATAAGGTTAGTTTCCTTCGAATGCAATATAGTAATAGCCGCATTTTCACAACCATGCCTGTGTTGTTCTTGAATTGAATATCTTTGCTGAAAAACCACTTGATAGTGATGAAAAATTATTCCATGACGTTGGGGTCTGGGGTGTTAGGCTGTGAAGTAACTGTAGTTGATACAGATGGCATTAACTACCAATTCCTATACAAATTCCTTGAACATTCTCATTGTATAAAACTGATGACATATGGAATTGTCACGTTCTTGAACACGAAAAACATGCTTACTTCACAGACAGGAATGAAGAGCTGGAGAAGGCTGCAGTTTCCATAGAGACTTCCCTGATAAAGAACCAAGAAGTATGTCTCGAAATAAATGGAGGGTAAGATCATCACATATGAGCTTCATTGAAATTTTTTGTAAAAATTTTTGACAAGCAGCTGTAAATGAAACACAACCATCACCTTCTCCACAGGTTTGTTGAATTCACTCGACTCTTCAGGGTGAACAGTGAGTCACTGCAGCTAGCTGCCACATTCCAAATGGGCAAAGTTGTCCAGCTAAACATTGACAAGACACTCGTAAGTGATTCTATCCTTTCTTAGAATAAATTATGGTCCATTGCTGCTAGGAATCGCTATCCCCAAGATCCAAAGAGGTCTTCAACACTTTCACACCACAACGAAGAAAATATTTTAGAATGGTAGGTTAATGTGAAAATCAAAGCTAAAATCATAGTCCATACATCATACAACCGTATTGAATTTGCCATCAATCCAACTGTCTTATTTCTTAACTTATGCTTACAGGAGGCAGAGTGGCAAGGAAGAAAAGCAAGTCAATGTGCTGCGACAGGGACAACAGAGAAATGCTGTTGGACTGCAAACCCGACTGCAAAGTAAAACTTGTTCTCGGATGGCATGACAGGTATATTACCGATGCAAAATTCAACGCAAGGTAATTTATTTAAATATGTGTAGTAGCATACTATTCCGAGCAAATGCCCTTTTGAATAAACAACCGTGCTACCGTAAAACGAAGGAGCTAGAAGGCACCTTATGTAGGTCTAAGACCGTAAATGTCCCGTATGCCCCATCCAAAAGTAAGACTTATCCTAAATGCACTTACACACAAATGCCTTTTCTTGCCTTACCAGGTGATTGCAGATAAATTTTCTTTGCGTGCATAGTTATTCTGGTAGCAACTATAGAAGACTTGTTATTGGGCAAGTGATACACAAGTACTGTGGAAACCCTTCTCTAACTGTCAATTTTTCCGTTAGTTTTGTTACTAATTTCAAAGGAAGAGTGAACTCTGCCCTCCCACCCATGCCTATAGGGCATTTACTCTAGATAACACAGATAATGCTCAAACAATGGCTTACATGTTTTTTAGAGAGAGACACAGTAATGGCATGAGAAGTTTGGACTGTTTCCAAATTATTTCAAGTTAGTATAATCCATGTCTGCAATTCGAAAAATTTCTATATATGCTTATCCTCCATGTGAAATATATGCATGGAGACTGGGTTGCTAAAACTGGGTGTACCATCTGGTTTAAGTCCATGGGCTATAGATAACCCATGTTTCAGCAAGTAATTTTCCATTTAAAATAACAATGATAGTTTGTTGGATGCACAGACGTAATAGATGACATACCTGCAGGTGCATTGTATTGCATATGTTGATAATGCATATGTTTTGTCCGAGTGAAACTGTATCTGGAGAGGAAGAAGAAAGCAAGCCCAGTGAAAAGAGCACAGATCAAGGTATAGAAGGAAGGCAATTACCCCGCATTTGCATTCCATGCAATGCATTTGTTAATAAGTTTCATTGGGGGGCTGAACTTTTAATTACTTTACGTAGCAAGTGCTAGTATAAAAGTTATCAATTTTTATCCAACAGATGAACAAGAAGAATCATCTGCCCGACCAAACAGATGCTGTAATGGGAGAGAAGGTAATCTATTTAGTAATCAATTGAAACAAATAGAGAATCCCTGAAAGTCTGTCTTGTATTTAGGTTGTGTGGCCGAGTGGTCTAAGTGCTCGGCTTATGAGGTTGAATGTGGTAGGGGCCACTTTCCGCAAGTCTCCAGTTAACTGAGCTGTGCAACCTTCTGAGGACAGTAAATGAATGCCCAGTGTATTCGTTTTAGCATATCAGTCTGGGGCACAAGCTGCAGGTTGACATCAGCTTCAAGCTGCGAGCACGTACAACCTGCTTTAATTAAGAAACTTAATGCTTGACTGCTTGCTATTTCCAGTGCTGCATTCTTTGTTTCCACACATGCTGTATCTTCTTGCTGGTAGTTTAATTACAATATACTAGCTTTAAGAAGGTTCTAGAAAGCGTTCTGGTACTTGTATGCATCCCTACCATTTATGATATATCGGTGTGTTTATTTTTAGAGACCCTACTGCATCAAAGACTCCCCAAAAGAGGGTACCAGGCTACTGCAACAGCAAACGGGTAACATGAATGTTCAAATGATATGAGAATAGTAACTGTGACAATTAATTGTACCTCTTTATTATGCTTTAGCAACAGCGAGGAAATAATATCATGCTCGTAATCCTTAGCTTTTTAATGCGCTGGCCATATTAAACATTTTAACAATTTTAGCAATATTTTAACTAATTAATAGATGTTTTTATAGGATCCATACGGAAGGCTTTCGAAAATGATAGAATGTTCAGGGGATCCCAAGCACGTAAGTATAAATTTCTTCTGCATAAAATATGCAGGATTCCAATTTAACTATACTACTCAAAACACAGAAATCGGCCTCGGATAGCATTATGTAACAGGATGGTATAAAAATGCTTGAACAGTTACTTTAAGCAACATTCTGATCAGAATAACCAAGCCTTTGATTTCTCCATATGTTTCGACTCAATACAAGTTCCTTTGTACATGTCTTAATTTTACGGAGATCCTTCATGAATCTTTGATTCAATAAAGTAAAAAGTTTGATTCAAATACATAAATTTATTTGTAGTGTCCTGATACCAGATCAAGTGCCTCGAAATGAAATCCATGCCATGGAAAGAGGAACCATGGTAAGTGCTGTTAATAAATTACAAAATAAGCTGGATCAAGCTGAATCTTGTTATATATTTTGTTTGAATACATTTCTCTCTATATCTTATGCTTTGTCTATCATCCTCATACTAATAGATAAAATTGTAATTATATATATATTATGTAATTAATAATATTACTATGTTATTGTTTATTGCAAAATTGAAAAGTCTCTTCATACTCTGAAAACCCTGAATACTCTGAATACCCAGAATACCAAAATATCTGTATCTCTGTGTTTCAGTACCCTGAATACCATGAATACCCAAACATCTCTATCTCTGTCTATTTGTGGGTATTCAGTACCCTAAATACCCTGAATACTGAAACATCTCTATCTCTGTCTGTTTGTGTCTGTACTCGAATACCCTGAATACCGAAACATCTCTATCTCTGTCTCTGTGTGTCAGTACCCTAAATACCCCGAATACAGAAACATCTCTATCTCTGTCTGTGTGTGTCAGTACCCTGAATACCCTGAATACCCAAACATATACACTTCAAGAAATCGAGGCAGCAGGATTCAGCTTTGATATGGAGGTGAGTAAATTATCATGCTCTGTTTGCTCTGATAGTGTCAACTTCTCTGAAAAAAACCCAATTGGGGGAGTTTTTCGATATGATAAGGCACTGGGACTTGATTTTGGACAAGCTGAAAATCTCCCAGAAGCATTTAGAAACCTGAAGAAACGTGTCAAGCGACATATTCAGCAATCAAAAGGACACACTGAGAGCCTTCAAATTCAATTGGACAGGCTGAAAGAGGCAGAAAAGCAAAAACAAAGAATTACGAAGCTGGGATGAATTTAGGGCGCCTTTGCTACAAGCTCTATGCCAAAGGGCGACCATTCTTTGACTACGAAGATGATGTTTTGATTTTGAAGCGAGCAAATGGAAACATTGGAGAACTCAATCATTCTAGAAAATTTCCAGCAGCTTTTCTACTTCACGCCTCAAACGAAGTGAAATAAGGTAAATACCACAAACTAATAAGGTAATTTGCTCCAGCAGAAAAATTGACATTTTGATTCATAAAGCATATAATAGAAATTTATATCGCTCAATGTATATTTTTTATTATTCAGGTGGAAATTCGTTATACATGGTTGCATTAATGGCTACAGTTGAAAAATCATGTATCTGGCGTGTAGTAACGACAACAAAGCAGGTAAACAGCTATGGCTTGCCTTCCAGAGTACGGGGAGATATGGGGGTTGAAAATGTTGATGTTGCTTGGTATATGCTCACTCATCATGATAGAGGTCCAGGTCGTGGCAGCTACATTGCCGGACAAAGTATCCACGATCAAAGAATTGAGCAACTCTGGGTGGATGTCTATTTGGGAGTTGTCTATATCTATTATAATCTATTTGTTCACCTGGAACTCATGCACTTGCTGGACATAGACGATGAAGTTAACCTATTTGTTCTTCATTATGTTTTCAAAGACAGAATAAATAACTATTTGATGGAATTCGCTTATGGCTGGAATTGTCACAAACTAAAAACTGCCAAATCATCGACGCCAAATCAGCTCTGGATAAAAGGACAACATGACCTGTATGGTAGCGACACACATATACCAAATGAAATATGGGAGCCAGTATCTGATGTTAGCAACAAGCCTCTTTCTTGAATCATTCAGGATTTAATTTGTATCGCGCTAATACTGGGATATTACTGTAAAGCTTTTTAGCAGTATATTTACATTCGCTACTGAAGGAATGTCTCACACAGTTCTTTGTAAAGGAACACGTTGCAAAATTAATTGCAGATGCAACTATGATAACAAATTATAATTTATAAGAAGTTATAATTTTTTACCCGATAATGCTTTAGAATATGGAATCGACTAGGACAGTCCCCCTTGTTGCGTGGAAGATGGTGGTAGATCTACAGCTATAGAGGAAGTCGAAAATATTTTTGAACTTAATATTTTTGAACTTAATATTTTTTGCCCACTTACTGTGTATGCGTTGGAAGAATTGAAGAGAACAATAAATCCAAATAAAGAAAGTCAGTGCTTTGGGATAGACATTTACCAAGAGGCACGTGAAAAAACAAGATCACTGATTGACTAAGAAGGAGCAAATCTTTCAATCTCTTTTGTTTAGAGATACAGATTCGTCACATACACATGCGTCCACACTTATGCTATGGGATGAGTAGAAAGATACTAAAAGCGTCAATTCGAGCAAAACAAAAAATGTAAACATGTTGAATTCATTACGCAAGAGTATAATATCAGTACACTGAAACATCAACAACAGGCAATTTTTGCAAGGAACCTATTTGAAATAACTATGCATTTCTGTATTTTTTCAACTAAGTTATCACTACTTTAATAATTTTGGCGAAAAAAAAGGATGTCACAGTTGGCATGATAACATCATGTTCTGAGATTGTTTGGTGACTAGATTGTTGTGAAAAACTCTGATAAGACAACAAGATCAGGTTCCTTGCTACAGTGTTGCCATTAACAGATCGTTCACAAAAATTATTGTCATTTGAATATTTTATTGAACAAAACGCAAAAGCACAGAAGCTCAGGAATTAGCTAATTACTTTTAGAGGTGATAATGGAATTACCGTGTAGCTATAATTTTGATAAAGTTGAATAATATTCATAACATAACATACCAATCAATAAAACAACAGAACAATAAATCTATGTATAAATGTCAGCATGTGGCATGTTAAAGATAGCTATCTAGGCGAAGTCCATGTTCCAGAAGCCACAGTTGAGCAAATTCAGGAATTCTTGCTTGAACTCCGGGAATGACTCTTAGGTGGTTGGCAGCTCCTAACTTGGTCCACAGGTATGAGCAATCACCCTTCGCTCATACCCACCAAGCTTGGTGAATAAAATTTCAATTTTGTTGACACACATGATGTCTGCTCCTGTGCCGAACTGCATGAATTTACCGACGTCTTCCGCATGCAATGTGCGAATGAATCTTAACATGAAATCGTATGTTTCCCTTTCAGGCTCTGTCCGTGGCTCCGCCTTCAACAATTGCAAAATTTTCCGCGCCGTTGGAGCAGCCGAATTGTACAGCATATCCAGCTGTTCCAAATTTGAAGCAAAGTCATGTCCATGCTCTTGGAACACTTCTTCCCAGGCGTCCTGGATGTAGCTGGGCTTCTGAATAATCTCCCTGTTAGCTAGCTCTATAATGTATAATGAGTCGATGCAACTCACTACCACTCACCGGAACACGTTTTGATGATAAAGAGCACAGAACATCCAACAATTCTTTGTCCTCTCCCATGGGGTCTAAAATTTCTCGCTCAATGCATGCTTTCAAAATATTCTGCTGGTAGAAAATCGAAGTAGCTGCTCACCATCATATCTGTTGAAACAGATTCTTCACAAAAAACAGATGCAGCAACAAACGCCTTCCTCAGCAGAATGGGAAAGTATTTTACTTTCATAAAGCCTTTGATAATTGTGTAAGAAATCGCTTTCCAGTCCTCCCTGAATAGTCATGCCTGATGACAGGAATCATCTCGGACTCTCGGCAAGCGAGTCCATTGAAGAATTCCAACCAAAAGGCTGAGAGAAGGTCACGAAAGACTCCCCCAAGACTGGATTTGTCGTCAGTATTTTTTAAAATGAGTGTGTACTGGTTCCTGGTATTTTTGAGAGGGACCCCCAATTTTATATTATTCTTTTATGTGATCTGATGTAAAAACAAGTGTCAAACCAAAGTCCCCCAGGTATGGTCACGGATCCTCGTCATTTTCCCTTACTAGTTTGGTTAAATCCCATGATTAAATCAGCTGTTCACGATTTGAGCATAGACTTGCCAATCTGGTGTTGTCTCATCAAGGAGTGCATCTATCTTGTCGGGCGTGTCAGCATTTTGAATTTCTTGAACCAAGGATTGGAAAAGAGCAGTAGCTGTATTTAACGGTACTTGCTTTTCTGAAAAAAGCAACTCTGCTGTAGTCTGGAAATCCCCTGTTGCTAGAAAATGGTAGCACCATTTTGGTAAGCAGTGTACCCCTTGCCCTCCTTGCTGCAGTGAAAGCCCAACCAACATGCCAAAAACTTTGTAGGCAAGAAGACTTGCTGATGACTTTTTTGGAATCTTGCTCTCTTCTGCATCTTAAAAAAAGATTTTCAAGGCTGACTCCATACATACTCGAAAATATTCTACTTTCAGAGCACCACAGTCTACACCGTCTTCACCTTCGAATTCAACTTTCAATTCGTTGAACAATCTACTCTTCTGTGACAAAGTCATCTTGTAATCTGCAAGAGAATCTCTCCAAACATTTTCTCTCCGAACTGTTATTGAAACTCGGTGCTCTTGATCCACTCTTGTCTTCATGGACTGAAGGGTACTTGTCCAGCAGTGCTGTAACAGTCGATTCCACGCTAGCATTGTTAGAGGCACACTCTCTTAATCCCCTCTCAGGTGTGTTTGGAAACATTGCTGTCAAAGCAGCAAGTACATCGGTTGGTTCACCTGTTGCAGATGTAGCATCATCAACATCATTTTCTGCGTATGATTGAAGTGTTGTACGATTGATACCTTGTTGTGAACTTTCGGCTTCAGAAGTAACCAAATTGCTCTCCATTATGCTTTGATCTTCTTGTGCATCAAACTGAGAAGTAGCAGTCGAGCTGGTTTTTGGATAAATCTTGTGCTACGGCTACTACGTATACGGAACATTGGCCAACAACCCGTAGAAGTCTTTCATAAGACAATTCTACCCCACCAGGCAAATTAATGGGTGTCAGGCTGCCATAACTTGCTTTTAAGAATCAAATTCGGTGCATAACAAGACCAATGGGCAGCTGTTCCGTAATGTGCAGTAGCAGTTCCTCTGCACTTCATCTTTTATCAAATGCTAAGTCATTGATAACCAGTCCTCCAACGCGAAGACCCGCTGGCTTGCTGTGAATAGGCACTGAAGTTTTATTACTGTCGGGAATAATGACAAGAGTTTTATGAGCAAAACATTTTCCCTTCTACTAGGGCGGTTTGAAGCTCTTGCCGTTGTTGCCCTTGTTTGACTGCTTCTTGATGCAGCTGGATACGGCAAAGACGCCTGTCGTTAAATCCTGCAAAGAATAAATAATAACCTTGATGATCATTTGATGATTGTTTTGATGAGTAATTTTACTCACACTACTTAGCCATTGCGCAATTTTTTTCTACTTACTCAACTTTTTCATTTTAACACAGAAAATCGGAACTATTTTGTCCAAAAGAGAGCAGATAGACAAGAAATCTGGGTGAGACACATTTAATAAAACTGTCTCTTTTTCATTCCAGATCGCTCCTATCAACAACGTTAAGTACCCTTCAAATATTAGGGACCTCTTTCACTACCTGGAGATTTTGATATGCATTTTTATATCCAGTCTTTCAGTGATTATAACTTTTTGACCCAGTTATAAGGTGTTGAGGCGAAAAAATTACTTTTGTTGGAATATCTGAACAAAACCCTACCCAAAAGAGGAAAACATCAATGTGGTCAGCTAACAAATCCATTTTCTATAAGAAACTATGCTCTGAGCCATGTTACCGTATTAATTATGTCATATTTCGATCCTTTGCTAGGAACCTCCACTTTACGAGCAATTTCTTTAACCCTAGGCAAATTCCCCTCAAACAATATATCTATTAACCTTTCCTTGGACGTTTCTCTGCAGTCTGGTTCTGCGCCTTGAGTCTCACAAATAATTGTTCGATGTTCGCTATGGACAACAAAGTCACCACAATTCGGTCCAATGTAGGGAACCCAAAAAGAAAGTTTGGGTGATAGCGCAAGACTTGGCAAGTTTCTCCTTTGAAAGCCCTTGCCGTAAACGTTTGACTGTATTTTTTCTCAAAAATCATCGCAGTGAACTAATTCCATACTGTCATTGTTTTCAGCTTGCAGCTCTTCATCACTTGTAGGGCAGTTGAAAATAACTTTTTGATTCAAATCGGCAATAAAAATGGTAGGAAAATAACAGCATTTCACACAATTAAACTCATATGTTCTGGCACTGACTGCCCCAGAATGTGCGGATGCGGAGTAAACTTTATTCATGTAAATCTTTACATTACTGACGCTTTCAAGGATGTTGCAGAAAGTACCTACGGCAACATGATTTTTAGTCGCCTCTTGGAAAAACACACAAACATCAAGTCCTATAAGAAATATGTCGTCGTAGTTGTATACACCATCCCGGTACTCTTGGTAGTGGTAAATGTTACTACAGTCAAAGCATTTTTTGAAAAATGTTTCTTTGCCGTCAACGAGTCCATGCATCGTCAATATTTGTACCCGATAAGTAATTTTCAATGGTTCTGACAATCTACTATTGCACCTATGGCAGTAAAGTTCTGCTGGTTTGAACACTAAGAGTAAAGAACCGTGTTTGACATCTATATAGTAAGTTTTGTAAGTTTTGATTGGCAGTGGGCTATTGGGCAAAACATGTTTACCTTTGGTGTGTTTTGATTTTTGCGAGCAAAAGATTTGTTATAAACATCAGTCGTTTGTCTAACATTATGCACAGTAAGTTTTGTTGTACCTTGGGGAAGTTTGGCATAAGTAGAAATGTGTTTGCTTAAGTGTTTGAGGAAATAGGCCTTCTGTTGCACTATGTCTTCACAGAAGGTGTATTGGAAGAACTGGTTGTAGTCGAAACATCCGATCTATCACTAGACAAGGTGGAACAATCAATACTCCCTCCATTTACATTAGTCTCAGTGTTTACATTAGATTTTCGGGGAGTTAGTAAGTCTGGTTTTTCTGACCTGTTTGCTGCTCCATCAGCATTGGCAGATTTTGTCAATTCACGCTTAACTCAGGCACAAGATTTTCGATAAAATATTCGAGGCAGGTCTGTGCCAAAAGTTTTGGTATTATGCTTAGATTGTCTGGCTTTCGGATGTTGCTGCTTGCAAGGCAGCTTCTGTTTCCCTACGCTAGATCTGGCATTTGAATCCTCAGTGTAGAAACAGCTGGTAGCCCTAGCTTGATTCACATTTATGTGACCATTAAAAAGCCAGCTTGCAATTATAAGACGCAGGAAGTCATTGAAGGTCGATATACATTTCAGATACCAGAAATCTCGCTGGCAAGAGTTAGATCCCCCTCTTAAGGACTTAAAAGAAGGCTGATCAAAAGTGGCTATGCACATGCAAGTACGGTGCTAACATCACAAATACGGTGCTAACATCACAAATCAGTCTGGAGTGGAAAGTAGGCCCAGCAGTCACACGTTCAAGGATGTTGCTCGTATCCACAAATGTGATGCATGTTGTTAGCATGAGCTGATTCTACGATAAAACCTGCGGCTACACTATCATCGCCAATGATACTTAATAATTCTCTGAAGAGTGTAACACATTCTTCAGGAATCAGCTACCCCAGAGAATCTCCAAGGATGAGAGTATTGTCATCAAAGGAATAAACACACATTGCAAAGTGATTTTCGATATAGCATCTATTGCCGGCAACACTATGCCCAAGGTATGTTCTTCCATCAACATGCACTACATTAATGGAGAATACCACTTTGCTTGGACATGAATGGGGCCATTTGCATTGCATTAGACAAGCTACCTGCTGCATTGACATGGCATCGTTAAAACAGAAAGCAAACGTGTCTATTGAAACATTGTTGAACTCATCTTTTCGCGCTTTTAGTTTGAAAGCCTCTAAACATTTCCTAAGGGTCCTGACATCGTAATACCATGCCCCAATTAACGCACAATGTGGAATACCGGTAATCTTCTCCTGCCTATCCAACTGTTGCATCGCTTGCTCAACCCATTTACGCAAGGTATTGATACACTTATGTCTGTTTTTAACTTTATTGCAGTAGTAATTTTTGTTACCTTCACAAGTGTATCCTGAAGGACTCTTGGCGGCTTTAAACTGATTGCAGCTCTTCTGCTCTATTGTTTCTTCTCATCTGCTGACAAGTCAACATTGATGGTGTCCTGTATAGCATAGGTAAATGGTTATTTTTTATCTTAGTGAAGAAGATTGTATTAATATATAACAATTAATATCATTAGTAATGTCTGGTCTAAGTACAAAAATCAGCAAAACGTAACTTACTTCTGACTTGTCACCTCCACCCGAATAGACTGAAGCAATTGAATTCTAAGAAAAAAATTTGAAGAAAGTCAGAGGGCAAGTCTGAGTGTTTGTATTCCTGTTCGTAGAGGAACAACTAATCTGGGGGGATGTTGTAGTGTATGTATAAGGTAGTGTTACATGAGGTACTGGGTAGAAAGATGGTAGCCTGTGAGCACCATGCGGTCTAGAAGAGGTCATTAACTAATTATGGTTAATTCATGAATACTACAACTGGGGACGAGGATAAGTGAAACTATTCTGTTGTGATTTCTCTACTTGTTTTTTTGATTATCATTCTCCTTTGTGATGGCTTTTCAAATGCCCTCCTTCCCACCCTTCGATACCGAGGGTGATCCAAATGGCCTAAGCATTCGATGGCGTGAGTATCTCAACAGTTCCCGAATTTTCTTCTGGCCATGGATATCACCGATGATACAAGAAAGCATGCTATGCTACTTCATTATGGTGGCGAGGTTATCTATCGTATTTTCAAAGGCTTATCTGAAACAGGAGAGGCCAAGGATTTTAAACTGGCTGTTGATAAACTGAATGAGTATTTTTGTCCTAAACACAACCTTTGAATATGAGCGGTATGTTTTTAGGCAAGCCAAGCAGTTACCAAGTGAAACTCTAGATGCTTTTCACACTCGTTTACGTAATTTGTCTCATGCATGTGAGTTTTCTGACCCTGACTCGGATATTAAAAGTCAAATAATCCAAGGCTGTAGTTCTGGCGGTTTGCGTAGAAGAGCTCTCAGAGAGTCAGCCCAAACTCTCTCACAACTGCTTACTCTAGGACCCTCTGTGGAAGTTGCTGAACTCCAAGCAGGTAATATTGAGCAGGACACAGCTGCGACTGTTGTAAATCGTATTGGTAACCAGCGTATCGGCTCAAAATTGGAAAAAACTAGGCCTAACAAACATTGCTTTAATTTTGGTGGTCCATAACCCCATTCTAGAGGCTCTCCTTGTCCTGCAAAAGGCAAACAGTGTGGTAAATGTGGAAAATACAATAATTTCAGTAAAGTATGCAAAAATCAGTTTCCTTCATCACACCCTGGTAGAAAATCTTTCCAGCCTGTCAGTAAAGTTGATCAGGAGTTCAAGGATGATATTTCAACAACCTCTTCTTCAGATGATAAGTTAATTTATTCAGTTGAAATTATAGGCAAGTGCACCTCTTCTCAGCATAATAAAAGACCAGAAACTAAAATCTAAGTTGGGAAAACCACCATAAAGTTTCTCAATGATACTGGTGCATCTGTAAACATTCTTCATAAGTTCACATACGATAGATTACAAACACATGATGATGGTTTAGCCCTGATGAAGTCTAATGTTAAGATTCAAGCCTATGGAGACAAACAGGGCCTTCGTGTATGTTGAAAAACAGATATAATGCTTGCAACAAACAATAAATTTGTTTTAGCAACCTTTTATGTTGTTGAGGGCAATGGTGGTTTTCTTGGATACAGCAGTGCAGTTGATCTAGGCTTGCTTAGCATGCACAATGATAATATTGAGACTTCCAAGTCAGCTGAATTATCCACAGAAAACATGAAAAATCTGCCAGACAAGACTAAAAAGCTGATACACCAATACAAAAATGTTTTCAAGGGATAGGAAAACTTCATGGTGAAGGTCAAAATTCATGTTGATGAATCTGTCCCTCCTGTAGCCCAACATGCCGGAAGGGTGCCGTTTCACATATGAAAAGGTCTGTCAACAACACTGGATAACCTTGAGCAGCAAGGTATCATATAGAAGGTTCAAGGAGTAACTCCTTGGGTGAGTCCACTAGTGGTTGTTCCCAAACCAAGAAATCCACAAGAAATAAGAATCTGTGTTGACATGCGCCAGAGTCTGAGGGTCATGTCATCCCACACCAACTGTGGAAGAAATTGTTGAAAAGTTGCATGGCTCTGCTGTCTTCTCAAAACTTGATCTCATGACTGGGTGTCATCAACTAGATTTAGATGAAGCAAGTAGACATCTAACAACCTTTGCTACCCATCAAGGCCTTTATCAGTACTCAAAGTTGATATTTGGCTTGTCATCTGCTGCAGAAATTTTTCAGCATGAAATTGAAAAGTGTTTATCTGGCATTGAAAACTCTCTGAATTTAAGTGATGATATTCTTGTCTTTGGTAAAACACTAGCTGAAAATGACATTGGCCTGCAAAATGTATTGGAAATGTTACAAAGAAAAAATTTAGCCAAATGCTTTAACAAGGACAACCTTGATTTTTTTGGCTATCATTTTTCAGCTCAAGGAATGTCAGCAAGCGAAGAGAAAATCAAAGTAATCCAGAATGTCTCAGTTCCAACCTCAGTTGCTGAAGTCAGATTTAGGTGACATTGATTTCTGCTCTCCTGCCCGAAGTAGCACGCCAAAAAAGAAACCTACGGGTCCGTTTCATGGTGTAACTTTAGTGAAATCCGAAAGGCAGCAAAAAACTCCAGCAGTTCATGAGAAAACAAGCGTGTTCGTAAAGGTCAATTGGAAGTCTAAATCAAGAGAGAAGAACCTTGGTGATGATCTTGTTTCTGTTGGTGCAATGCACTGTCATGGTACATATAAGCAATTGGCAGCTTCTGTCTGGCGTCATACCACACTGAGGGCACATCTTATTGAGATCTACTTGAAAGAAATAGACAAAGAATGTGCAGATCTTTGTGCACCTTGTAAAGAAAAGCCAGATACTTCCAAGAGAGCGAATAGAATTCTCTCTTTGACACCAATGAAGAAAAAGAAAACCACTGGAAATCATCTTCCAAACAGCTGCCTCCGTTTAACTGGAAAGGATGACATTGTCAATTTCTCTTTTGACCAGCTGGACAAAGAACTTATAGAGAGAACACCGTTATCAAAGGCTGTGTCGTTATCAAAGGCTGTGTAGCAGCAAGAGGAGAGAAGATGACCTGTTTCTCTCTCCATCAGTGTGTATGGCAGCTTTTGTTTGTTTAAAGAACCGGTCTAGACGGATGACTGCAGTGCAGCTCATTATATCCCTAATGATGCCGGATTCTGGATTCATGGTAATTGTCAAAACAATTGTCACAAAATTATACCTGATACAGTGTTTCATGAGCTAAAAATTTTAAATTGGGTTCTTATTATCTTTTATTCACTTTAGGCAACACATCTTAGATTTCAGATTTCAGATTTTTTATTTTCAATCAAGAAGCCAAATTACATAGTTAAAATGTATACTTAAGCAGCTACTTGATGAATTAATGTAACATTACAGAACAACAAGAAAAGAATTAAGTAACATAACAACAGCAGTAACAAAAGATATATTAAACTACATATCTAGGGGGCTCTGATTAGCCAAAACACTTGTCAGTTTTTCAATCTATATGATGCATCCCAACAGTTTTTGATGCATTTGTTAATGAAGTGATTTAAATTTATATTGTCTTTATTCATTAGGAATATAAATTTGCTCTTGGGATCTAAAAATTCAAACCTTAGTTTTTTAGCTTGTATTTCATCAAACAATCTTTTCTGTTCTCCATTATTTAAATCACAAGAAACCAAACAGTGCATTTCATTGTGTACAAGTGTGTACAAATCCTATCTTCAGGTTTTTTCGGTGGTCTACAGTAATGACCTATTTAAATTTCTAAGCGATGGTCTGACAATCTGAATTTACTAACGGCTTTTCGTGTGTTTATGTCTTTTTCTTGAAGTAGATAGCGTTCTATTTTCATATCCTTTTTGAATAAACAGTATGTGCGCATTATTGGTTGACTTTTTAATGTTGCTTAAGTATTCTGCCGGCTGCAATCTATGATTCGTTGATGGATAAGGTCTGTTGTGTTCGACTTCCTATGTGTCTGTGTTTCATTACAGGATAGTGGCCAAAGATAACCTAGGCCATGTTTAAAGAAGATATTCTTCAATTGTGTTGTCCAGTCAAGTTTCATAGTTAAGTTACTATTATAAATAATGCATAGAAGGTCGTCTTTTCCTTTTTAAGAAAGCGTATCCAATTTTTTATGGTTGACTTGAAACCAGAAATATGTTGTTGTAATCTGCCTAATTCACATCTGCATGCATTGTTAGAGGTGGATTTTTTAACTCCCAGTAGATTTTTGCAAAGTTTTATGTTGAGCTTTTCAATCGGATTTGTGTCACTAAAACCATGTTTGAGACATCCCCAAAAGTCTACCCCATATAATAATACCGGCTTAGAACTATGAACTATGAACTAAGAACTATGTCGTTACGAAATAGATCTCCTAAACAGTTTTTCATCTTTAAATATGCTTTCAGGGCACGTTTATATAGGTCATTTAGTAATTCGTTAATATTAAGAGTCGGGGTTATTCAGAAACGAAGGTAATTAACACTTTTAACAGTTTCTAGATTTTGATCTTTGAAATAGAATGTGTTGCTCTGTAAGAACCTCCCTTCTTTGTTTAGAACCATGCATTTTGTTTTATTTATGTTCACTTTAAGCTTATTCATGTTACAATAGTTGTCAAGTTTGTCCAGAGATTGTTTTAAACTCTCTTTTGATTCCGATAGGATAACAATATCATCGGCCCAAAAAAGGGATCCGATTGTGGTATCACCTAACTTTGCTGGATCACTTGATACTTTGCGAAAAATTTGGGGGAGATCACTTAAAAAGGCATTGAAAAGATTTGGACTCAGAATACAACCTTGTTTGACCCCTCTATTAATTTAAAAAAGATTAGTATTTTTGTCACCAATTTTTACGCAAGCTTTATTGTTTTTATACATGTCCTTTATAACGTTATATATATTACCTCTAATACCTTATTTATGAAGTTTTTCAAGCATTGGTTTTCTAGATACGCTGTCAAACGCTTTCTCGAAGTCTATGAAACCAACATATAATTTTCTACCCTGTTTTTTACAAGTCTTGGCAATTAAAGAATGTAGGATCATTAAGCTATCAGACGTCCTGTTACCTTGTAGAAAACCAAGCTGCTCCGGTTTAATTATTTTATTTATCATTAGATAACGTGTTATTCTTTCATTAATTATGAGATTAAATTGTTTACCAAAACATCATGTTAGGGTTATTCCTCTGTAATTCGTTCCAATGATTTGTCACCTTTTTTATAAAGTGGAACAATCATGCTCTGTTTCCAACTCGAAGGAAATATACCATTCTCTAATAAGCTGTTGAATAGATTTACAAAAGTTTGCGGATAGAGGTTCACACAGATGGAAATCATTTCATTTAAAAGTTGGTCTGATCCAGACACTTTACCTGATTTTAGTTTTTTAACTCCGTTAGTAAGATCTCGCAATGGTATTTTCTAAGTCATTGTGACGTCGATATTACTGTCTTCATTACCCTTGAAAATTTAAAGGTACTACCATCAGGAAGTAGAAACAAGTGAACAATCCCCGGTTACCCTCTCCGCCAGTATGTTGGAGAGTATTCCCTGTCTATATAAAAAGTTAACCAGAGGCAATTATTAAAACATTATGTGGCAAACAACTCGTTACCACTTCATTTTTAGCCTTTTACGGCATGTAAAAAGTTGTTCAGCGTGAAAATTCCGAAAAAATGATATATAATATGTCTATATTTGAAGAAACTTTTATTTCCGCTTTTTCGCAAATGTGCAATTACAAAAAGGGCCTGGGAAAGAGGGTTCTCCCACTTGGAATCATGGGGAATTTTTTCCCGTAATCTACATACCCTAGGGAGACTCTGTGGAAAGTTTCAGCTTTATAAAAATTTTTTCCCACAAATTATCAAATACACCCGGACTATTTGCAGCCAGACAAGCAAACATCACAGCATTTGCAACCAAGTAAGCATGATGGATGGTTTCCTTGAAAATGTTTTTCAACAAACTTTCTTTGGCAACCATCACTCGCTTCAATTCTTTCATGTCACTCTGATAATGGCTTGCAAGAAATCCATTGTATATCAGGTAGCACTGGCTTTTGATGTTGTCACGACTTGCTCTACCGCATTCTTGAAGATATGACTCCAGTGTTTTTGCAGGTCCAAAGTGAATTTCTCTGTGAACCTGTTTGCAGTCTATACCCATTCCAAATGCAATGGTTGCCACCAAGATACGTAGACAACTGTCTACTTTTGTCATCTCATTGAGGACATGGTTTTTGACAGATGAAGGTGTGCCAGCATGAAACATTTCAACCAGTCTAGATTATGGGTCTTTACTTTCCGAGCTGTAAAGATTTTTTTTTCAGTTGGAGTTCACACATTCTCCAAATCAGTGCACATTGACTTGGAAAAACACTATAGTACTCTTGGTTTCTTTTACTTTAACTTCCAACTCATTTAATAATTCTGAAAAATATAATTTCAAACTTTGTGTCATTGCCCACATACTTGATGAAGAAGGAAAGATTTTCTTTGATAGAACTCTTTTCAATAACATATGTTGAGATTCTCTCAAGAATCAATGCAGCAAAGATTGATGCTCTAGTTGTCTGTGAACCAGTAGCAGTCAATACAGCAATTTTCACGGATTGGTCCAAGAAAGCTCTTATTTCCCCAACCTTGCCATACCATTGTCGGAAAGCAGTTTTCTGTGACGAGGCCAAGCCCCCAGGAGGGAAAAATTAATTTTACATTAGAATTGTTTTTCATATATTTTTCAATAAATGATATGTAGAACATGACAGAAAAAAGAACAACAATCCATATTGAATTGGCATTATCCCTATGATCATCATTGAGCTAGAGTTTATGACAAGTTAACTCACCATTGAGGAATACAGTGTGCTTCATCAAAAACAGCACCAATACAACTTGTTGAGAATGCATCTGAAGAAAGGAATTTTCTCCATTGATTTGTTGCAAGCATGGATTCGGGCGAAGTGAAAATTATGTGATAGTTGCCAAATATTGTTGTTATCTTGCCATTCTTGGTATGGCATTTAGGCCCGCAAAAAGCAAGAGCTGTCTGTCTGGATTGAACTTGAAAAGTAAAGGACGTCAAAGATGGTTAATGGGAATTGTGCCGTAATCGGCTGTTTAAACAGTCGGTACAGAATAAGAAAATGGAAAAAACAAGTCTGCTTTGAACACGATAATCTGCATGAAAACTGTTCATGTCCACCACCATTCACACTTCATCGTTTCCCAAGCAAACAGTGCAACATGGCTTTAAGGCAGGAGTGGACCAGACTGATGAAAAGAACAACAGCTAAAAACGCAGCATGGGTACCGGGAGAAAGTGATATGGTTTGCTCTCAACATTTTGTTGATGCTAAGCCTACTCTTGCAAACCCAAATCCAACTATCAATTTGGGCTATGAGAGACCAACTAAAAAAGCATGAAGAACTTTAGTGCGACAAACAGCAATTGTACAAAGAGCTGAATGTGATTGTGAAATGACAAAAGAGGATCAGCCATTGCAAGGAGACTTTCTCATGCAGGATGAAGAGCCTAGGGACATCTGCGATGAGTTTTGTGCCAGTTGTAAGGAAAAGGATTCAGCAATCGAGACCCTTACAAAGAAATTAAATGACCTGACTGTTGAGGAAATAAAACTGAAAGGAGAAGTTGGTGACCTTTCAAGAAAAATCACAATTGCAAAAGCTGAAACGAAGCCATTCTCTTGGACTTATATTAAATCAGACTCCAAGATGAAATTTTATACTGGTATCCAAACGATTGTCCTCTTTAATTTATTGCTTAGCTGGGTTAAGCCATGTATACCAGCTACTCTATTTTGGAGAGGTAGCAAGTGGATTTCAACATCCAAAAATCGTAAATTTCAAACAGGATCCCAGAAAATTGGAGGAAAGGATCAGCTACTTCTAACACTGATGCATTTGCGACTTGGGCTTATGAATGAAGACTTAGCTGACAGGTTTTACATATCAGCAAGCACTTGCTGTAACATTTTTGCCACTTGGATCAAATTATTAAGGAAGTTATTTTGGAGACAGCCTTCTCATCTGGCTCCCAAAGGAAGCAGTCTATTCAAATCTACCTAGCATGTTCAAACCAAAACACAGGAAAACAAGGTGCATCTTTGACTGCACAGAGATCTTTATTGAAAGGTCAAAATCACTTGACATTCAGGCAGCCACTTGGTTCGATTACAAGAAGCACAACACCGTAAAGTTTTTAGTTGCAATTGCACCTAGTGGGTACATAATGTTCACTTCTGACTGCTATGGTGGGAGAACACCTGAACAGTACATTTGCCGAGATAGCAACTTTTATAACCATTTAGAATATGGGGATGAAATCATGGCGGATAGAGGATTTCAAATAAAGGAAAACCTCCTGCACTACTACTGTAGTCTGAGCATTTTACCCGTTGCTCGAGTGAAGTCACAAATGACTTCAGGTGAATGCAGAACAACAAAGGAGGTAGCAAACTTACGTATACATGTTGAGAGGGCAATAAACAGGATCAAAGAATTTAAAATTCTTAAAAGCACACTCCCAATCAATAGGCTTCCATTGGTAGATGACATTGTTAGAGCATGTGCATCTTTATGCAACGTTCAGCCAAGACTTATCAGAAATGTCACGTCTTGCAACTCAAGGTGATTAATTCATTGACAATGATAACTATTTTTCATCTGTTTTTTTTTGTTCCTAGGCAAAGCTAAAAAGTTACTTGTAGACTAGTAATTAAATTTTATATAAATGAGGAATATAATGATTAAAGTAGAAGTCTTTGAAATTTTGCATTAACAGTTGCCAGATTTCGTTATCAAACTCGATCTTTTGAATATATGACCCATGTGCTGTCCAAACAAAGAAATAATAGGATGAAAGTCCAGTAACAGCCATTTGTACTTGGCATTGCGTGAAATATTTGTGAGTTTTATTAAGAGAAACAATTCCATCAGTTCTCTTTAAAATGGAAGATTAACCTCGGGATCAGTTGGATTTGTGTGTCTTATTGAGAAAGGACATTTAACCTCCAAGCAAGAACTTCCACAACAGTCACATGTTATGATTCTGTCAGGGCTTCCACCAACATATGGCATGTCTTCAGAAAGAAAAAGACCACATTCTGCTGCCCTAGCATTCTGATGTGTTTCCTTGAAAATCTCCTTGAAACAGTTCACTGCATCTGCTTCCATGGATCTTCCATATTTCAGTGCCGGTATTTCTGGATTGATTGAGGCATCACCTGATATGGAATTGAATATGCCATCCAGATGTATGCCAATGCTTCCTGTTCTTTTCAAAGAAGCAAGTTTAGTTTTGATACCATGGGCTTTGAAGCTGTAATAACATGTTTTCTAAAACAAAACCATTTGGGTTCATAGACTGTCCACGTGTCAGAACTTCGATTGATTTACAATTGCCCTTTGTAAATTTCTTCATATTTTGAGCAAAATTATCCTTACTTTCGATATACTGAAACAGTCGTCCAAGGAATTTAAAGTTTCTTCTGGCTTTTCAACTTTTTTGCAGGTCTTTCTTTTGGCGGGGCTGTAAATAACATATTGTTTGATTCATTACAGATGGCACCCAAAGAAGCAGCCATACTTTCCAGACTTAAGCTGTATGAAAAGCTTGCAATGGGGTTATGGTTTTTCTTTGGTGAGCAATTAAGCTCTGTCTTCTTTTTCCCATCACTTCTTTTCAACTTCATATCCTTCACTTTCATGTAAGCAACATTTTTGTTGTTTGGAAGCCACTGACAAGCTGTTGAAGTGCAGGAGGGGTTGTTCAGACCCATTCTGCTGGCTGCCACAACACGAAAAAGTGCTGCAGCAATGTGGTTACATGTCTGCGACAAACCAGCCATGCAAGTACAGTTGGTGCATATGATTTTGCCAGTTTTTTTTGACAAACATATCCAAAACTTATATGGTGCATCATTGATACGCTGGGAGGGTCTGCAGGTACCCTTCAGAAGACAGTACTTGCTATCACCACAAATGTTATGAAACTCAAGTTTGGATAACCATCCTTGTGAGTAGTAACTATATGCTTTTGATGTTTTGTAGTCACTAAGGTCACTGCTGGCAAGCTCATTTGGATGAAAAGCAAGGAAGTTGAATATGTCTGGATACATAGTAACTAGCCAGAACTTCACACCATTTTCTTCATCAAGCCAATCTTGTTGTAATCCAGACAGGTCTGGAATCTCATACCCTTCAATGACAAACTTTGATTTGTATTCATTAGCGATTTCACGCTTAACTTCTTCAGCGGACTTTACAAGTGGAACGTCATTTTCCACAGCCACAAACACTCTAGCAACCAATTAAGCTTTCTTGCCACTGACTTTTAGCCCACGGAGACGCAGAAAGTATTTCAATTCGTCGATCTTCATGCCAGATATCTTGTTTAGATCCCCATCCATATTTTTTACACAGACTGGGCCTAATGCCAGACCAAGAATGGCAAGATAACAACAATATTTGTGACTTGCCAGAGCCAAGTACTTATATAAGCTTTGAAGAAAGCTGTTCCGAGGATAAAAAGCCACAAAAATTTAACTTAATTGAAAATAACAGTGAAATATCAGTGATAAAAAATTTACTGTTTGATAGAGATCCAAAGCTTTCCTTGTTGCGATAACAGAAGTCGAGAAATTCTTTAACCCCAAAACTCGGCCCAGGCCCCGTTAGAAACAGAGGCCGCAGTTAGTTGAAGTGGTGTATTCATTCCTACATCAGACCGTTTTTTGTAGAAACAGCAATTACAAACGTATATTGATTTATTGTAGCATCTCATTCCATATCTAAAAATTATAAATTATGTTAATGATTTAAATATTTTAGTAATTGCCATTGCCCACCATGCCCCCAATGGCATCGTTTTGGGTAATGTTATTTTGAATAACCTATCTTTTGCACCGCCGTGCACATCAACGTATTTGCAAACTACGACCATTTCGTCTTTTTGTGACAGACGAGGAGTAGTACTCTATGAAACAGCAAACATTTTTTGACTTTTAATTTCGTAAATGATTCTTCCCCTGGCAAAATCCCCAATAATTTTAACACCTGATTTGGCGACCCTGGTGAATACATGGTACTTTGTAAGGGATTAATCTTTTGCTATTAATTCAACAGTTAAGCAGAGGGAATCGTCTCGCTATAAGAGCAACATGTTGTTTGAAATTGCCATTCTCTTCATTACCATCTCCTGTAAAAGTAATATCTTTGAGTGCAAGGCTTTTAATAATATAAAGCAAAACTTTGATTATCTCGCTGTTTTAAAGAGTATCTCTTTCTTCTTGAATTCTTGCTTTTCGCCCTGCTCTCTCTCTCTCTCTATGTAGGCTTTCAGCGCTTCTCTCAGCCACAGAATTGGATCTCCTTTGCTATTGTATTTTAAACAAAAATCAGCTTCTTGTATGCAGCGGAATCACGAATTAAATCCATGAACCACTTGAAGAGTCTGGGTGAGAAAAAGAACATTTTCTGTCCACACAGAGTCGGTCTCTTTGTTTGATGTGGACAGAATAAATGATTAGGCTTCAGAAAAATTATTAAAGCTTGAAATTGAAGGTAGAAAAGAAAAGAATGATTTTACACGTGTACAGTGTCTATAATTGCACATTTGAGTCGAATTTTAAATTGCAATTTGGTCTGTTTTCTTGCCTTCTCCCTCAAAATGTAAAGCCAGACATTCTATCCAATATCCAAAATAAAATCAATGAATATCTAGTTTTTTTAGACATGATTCGTTTTTGCTTATATCCATTAAAGTTCATAATCGCCATTTAAGAGTTTTGGAATCTATCCACATCAAAACCGACAGGCCTGTTCTGTGAGGATAGAAAGAGTTCATTTTCTCAGTTGGATGCTTTAATTGATTCTATTGACGTTCCCGTTGTATACGTAAATAAGTTATTTGTTCGCTGGCAATAAACTCGGACGTAAGAGAGCGAAACTCTTCTACAACAAAATGCAATAGAAAAATTTGGTTAGGACCTCGGATGAAATAATCATCGTCATAACTTCTCACCGTCTTCCTCATTTCTCGTCCTCATTTAATCCAATCGAGTTTTGTTAGACTCTGCCTTGTGTGGACAACGAACACTAGAAAATAAGAGCAAAATTTTATTTTTGAGAGGCATGCACCTAGTTCACGACGATTTTGAATCATATTTTCAAGGATATATTAATTAATGCGTGGCGGTCTCTAAAGAGGCACTAACAAAAGAGGTACTAACACACACAGGGTTGGCAGAATTTAGGATCGTATTAGACAAATTCAGTACAGCATAATAAATAATAAAGACACATTTGCTTTAGATTCTCAATTGCCACCAACTTCTTGGTGGCCAACCCGCCAAAATACCGCCAAAGTAGCCAACCCTTGACATACATACACCGAATGAACAGTTGAGTGGCAAGGACTGATTTTGACTTTGCCTGAACAGATATCTTTGCAGCCAATTGTAATGCACATTTAGTAACTATGAAAATCAAGTACTTGCTGACCAGTAACAGCTTTGCTTAATACCAATTTAAAACTATTAGAGGAACCTTGGCCTGTAGTGATACCAAAAACTGTATAATAATTGCAACCATTAGCTGTACAGATTAGGACCTCCACCTACAGTAAACAAAGTCATAACAATGAATTTGTGATGATGATAGCAGTGGTGTTAATTAAAGAGCCTGAAAGATGAATTGTTATTTGGTTTCTGTTGGGGATTCTTAGCCCCTCTGATTCTTAAATATAGTAAACGAGAACAGACAACGAATAATACACAATCTGTTGCTAGCTTCTCATACTCATGGCTTCTCCAGCACCCTGTGTTGTCTCACTGGCTCCATCCCCTTTACTCACACCTCTGCCCCCATCACTACTTTCTACATTTCCTATGGCTCCCCCGCTCTTTCTCCTAGCTATTTTTAAAGTAAAAAGTTTTAAAACTGAACGATTTAAAGTTTCTGTCTTACCATTCTTTGACTTACGTACTGTGGCTCCTCTTACCACGCCGTCCTTACCAGTTATGAGGTTTTCCACCAATCCCATTTTCCAAAGACCTGTCTTCTTTCCTTCATCCTGAATCAACACAACGTGATCAACAGACATGTCAGGTTGCACAGAGTTCTTCTTCTGCTTATGGTGCTCTCTAAGGTTGATTAAATACTCATGCTTCCACCTCTTTCAGAAATGAGAGAGCTTCCTGCTAAGATACTTAAATCTATTCGTTAGTTTATCATAATCATTATAATCATCAGTTACAGAACTATCGATGCTTTCAGCTATTGGAGATAATCTGTGTCCTAGTAGCAGGTGGGATGGGGTCAAGGCTTATTCCAAGTCTTCATAATGGTATGTTAGTGGCCTTCAGTTTAGGGTACATTCAATTTCTGTCAAAACTGTAATAAGCTCATCAGAAGTTAACTTAGCATTACCTAAGAGCTTTCTTGAACATCTCTTCATCGAAGCAATTAATCTTTTAAAGAATCCCCCCATCCAGGCAGCACTCTTTAAATTGAATCTCCAGCATATCCTTTTCAAACTTAAAAAATTCTGCAGCAGATTAGTTGCACTCAGTTTCTTGATGAACTAGGCAGCTGCTTTGAATGTTTTTACATTATCTAAGACAATAAGGGTGGGTGTGCCCCTTCTAGCTGAAAAACGTCTTAAACAATTTAAGAAGGTAGCTGCATTTAGATTCTCAACAAGCTCAAGATGAACTGCTCGTGTCACACAGCATGTAAACAAAGCAATATATGCCTTTTCCATTTTGCCTTATTTGTTTATGTACAAGGGACCTGCAAAGTTCACCCCAACCTTGCTAAAGGGCAGGGCCTGAGAAACTCTAAAGTTTGGCAAGGGTGCTATTGGGGGTGCTATCTTGATAACCTTCTTGACATACTGTCTACCTTGAGTAACCCAAAAGCGAGATCTTAGTTCTGCTAGAGTACCTTTCACTTTGCAGTGGAACAATTGATCATGAAAATACAAAATAACCAAATTTTTGAAATGATTATCATTAGGCAGAATAATTGGAAACTTTGCATTTATATTCAATTCAGAATATTGCAGTCTTTCTCTGCATATTAAGATGCCTTCTTGATCAACAATGCCTAAGCACAGGTAGCGGGGAAAAGAGAATATAAATGGATGTGTAGACTTAGAATAATATAGTGAAACATACCTTCAGTGTTTTTTTTTATTTTTGTTGTATCTCTCTACCACAACCCTTTTCTTCACTGAGTTCGAACGCACACTGCACTCACTACTCAGTTTGCGTTAGGCCTTTTTGAACGATAAACGGTCCAATCAATATTCGGTCCCAGTCTCTCTGTCAAAAGAGCAAGAGAGAAGTATAAAAAATAACAAGGTCTGAAGGTTTGCCAAGGCCGATATCACCAGGCCAAACTTCTGCAGCTTCTCATATTGCCCAGCAACCTCTGTTCCTTGGCCGAATACCCTCAAACCGTCAAACCATCATCCCTCTACGTACACAGGCAGTCTCTCTTCGGTTTTGCCCTGCCTGAAGCCATGAGAATTCAATATTTCCACGGCTGGTCTCCACTGTTTTCAGTCTCCAGATGATCAATGCCTCCTCTTGGCACGGTCCTGCGCAGCTACGCACTGCGCTGTGCTACGCATCGACTTTATTTCACACAAGAAACCTACGGAAAGATGGAAAGATCAACAGAAAGGTTTAATTAATGATTACAGTAAAACAGATAGTTAGTAAGTTAGTAAGTGAATAAGTGAGTGAGTGAGTGAGTGACCTCCACCCCACACCAATATGTTCGAATTCTTCGAAACTAAAAAGCGTCTATACATACATGTATTCATACCTACATGCGTTCCAGGAACACCCTCTCATTATGTCCTTTGGACATAAAAATGAAGTAGAAGACGAAGATCGCAAAAACGAAGCAAAAGATGCTAACTAAATTCGTGAAAAAATAACCTATGTAAACATTTGCCTTGAAAAACGCTTGACTGGAGAAAGTTTTGCAATTTTGAGTCATCAAAACAGTCAGAGTGGTTGAGGAAAAGTGAATCGCAAAAAAGCCTATCTAGCCTGACCAGTATAGCCCGAGAAGAGTGAAAGCGAAGCTACGAAAGCTGGAGTTTAACAAATTTTTGGGAGACGTGGCCGAGTGACAAGAGTTCTCGGACAGATTCCAGTCAGCAATACACGATGATTCTGAATTGGCTAATGTCGATAAGTTCAAGTATCTGCAAGGCTTTCTGGAAGAGCCAGCAAGAAGTGTTATTTCAGGACTGCAACTAACGGACGCAGATTATCAATCAGCAATCGAAATCTTGAAAAAAAGGTATGCAAAACCATCTCTTATTCAAAGGGCTAATATTAACGAAATGTTAAAGCTGCAACCTATCTTCAGTGATAAGAACGTCACTTGTTAAAGATCAATGCATGATAAAATAGAATCACACTTTAGAAGCTTAGAGGCACTTGGGATAAATAAAAATTCCTATTCGTCAATTGTCATCCCTGTCTTGATGGAGAAACTCCCTGAAGGGATACGATACAACTTGATGAGATTTGGAAATAACCACCTAGGATGGGATGTCGATGGCCTCATTGTTGCTATGGAAAAAGAGCTGGACGTCAGATAAGTCACGTGCCAATCTTTGGACAGCAGATCACACAAGATTGTATGGAGAAACAGCCTGATGGTAGATCTCAAAACAACAGTGGGAATTTTCTGTCTTCTGCATTGCTGGCGACAAGAGAAGAAGAAAAGTGCCTTTTCTGTTACAAGAAGAATCACAAGTCAGAAGAATGTAAAGAAATTGTGAAGCCTGAAGATCGTAAGAACGCTCTTGTAAAGTCTGGGAAATGTTTTGTTTGTTTAAAAGTAGACTGGGCTTATCAGTCCTAATGGATCAAATAAGGTGGCTAGTTTGCTCAGTATTCCAAGCTTGGTGGCGGTTACACTCTTGTCGACTGCAGTTGTTTGAACATCGAACTCTAAAGTATCCTTATCACTATCCCACGGGATTCCCAGTATTTTGGTCCTACCTCCATTATCTTTGTATAGCCCCAAGCTCTCCTTAGCATAACTGTAATCATCTTGCAAGCCTCCTCCTTCTTTCAGACCGACCTCTCTTTCCCTCTCTGCAATTTGCTCTCCTAGCTCTTTGTCGTTTGTCTTCCATTTCCTCAACCTCCCTCCAACACTCTCTGTTTTGCTTTCTTATATAGGGTGCGTGCTTCTTGCTTATCCTTGCAGCTGGTTACAAGGTCATCCACAAAGAATCCCTGTATCATATCTCTCACAAATTCTGGATCATCTTCCTGTTATTGCTCCAAGTGATGACATATCACTGCATTTAGCAAGAATGGTGAGCTAGAAACACCAAACACAACTCGATTGAATTCATAGAAAACTATTTTTCTGGTTCAGAATCATTGACATTTCTTACCTACAGAAATCTAAGACAGTCACGGTCTTCTGGGTGGATTTCATTATTCAGAAATGCTTTCTCCACATCACCCACCAGTACTACCTTATTAGTTCTAAACCTCAAGAGTATGTCAAAGATCAGAGGTGTCAGCGCAGGACCTTTATTCAAGCAATTATTCAATGAGATGCTGGTATTCTTGTCTTTGCAGGAAGCATGATAAACAACCTGTTTTGTGGTCTTGACATTATCTGTAATAACTGCCTGATGAGGCAAGTAAGAGACCTTGTTATTGGTTTCCAGTTCTGAAACCTCTTCAATAATATTAGCATCTCTTTGCTCTACAATAATATCATCATACTTCTTGAGAATAGCAGGAGTTTGCTTCAGCTTCTTTAGCTTGCTTCTTAATCACGCCTTACTGTTTAAATAGTAAAGAGGTATGGGACCATGTTCGACCTTCCATGGTAATCCAACTGAGTACCTAGAACCTGTAAAAATGATGTTATCAATTACATACTCGTGAACCTCATCTTTCTCTCTTATACCAAGGGAGTCAAGATCCCAAAGCATATGCAGGCTTTCATCTAACTCTTGGTTCTTTCTAGGTGTAAACTGAGCAATGTGGTTTACATTAACAACTTTATCTAGAAGCAATCTCTCGCCTTTCATTGGTCCAGAGAGTACCCATCCAAGGGTGGTCTTGACAGCCACAGGCTCTCCAGGCCCCCCTTTTATAGATTCTCTCTCTTGAAAACTCCAAAGATAATCTGATCCACAAAGGACGTCAACCTCAAGCTCTTCTTTATCCCTGCAAACGTCTGAATCTACTTCATATGCTTCAATAGCCACAGACTTTCCCTGAAACAAAGGATCTAAAACAAGGTTATACACATCTCTTACAGCTACATCAGCATTACTTTGACCAAAAGCATTAATTCCTAGCTCTTCCTCTCTCTAAGGTCTTATTCCTGGTTTACCAATGGCCTTCTTACTCACAAAGGATCTCTGTACTCCACTATCAAACATTACTCTCATCGTCTTCCCGTTCACTAAGGCCAAGGCTGTTTGGAGGGCAACTTTCTCAGAGCCAGCCGTAGTTCCTACCCAGGACGTAGTGTGGACATTTAGGGTGGACGCACTAGGTTTAGGCTGCTGCGTTTCCTTAGTTAAAGGAGCTGAGGCAGGCTTACTAACTCCATCGTTTGCCTAAGAGCATATGGCAGTATGATGTTTACCATTGTATGTCTTACAACGATTCCTACTTCTGCAAGTAAATGACTTACGGCCTACTTTTAAACAAACAAAACATTTCCCAGACTTTACAAGAGCGTTCTTACGATCTTCAGGCTTCACAATTTCTTTACATTCTTCTGACTTGTGATTCTTCTTGTAACAGAAAAGGCACTTTTCTTCTTCTCTTGTCACAAGCAATGCAGAAGACAGAAAATTCCCACTGTTGTTTTGAGATCTACCATTAGGCTGTTTCTCCATACAATCTTGTGTGATCTGCTGTCCAAAGATTGGCACGTGACTTATCTGACGTCAAGCTCTTTTTCCATAGCAACAATGAGGTCATCGACATTCCATCCTAGGTGGTTATTTCCAAATCTCATCAAGTTGTATCGTATCGCTTCAGGGAGTTTCTCCATCAAGACAGGGATGACAATTGACGAATAGGAATTTTTATTTATCCCAAGTGCCTCTAAGCTTCTAAAGTGTGATTCTATTTTATCATGCATTGATCTTCAACAAGTGACGTTCTTATCACTGAAGATAGGTTGCAGCTTTAACATTTCGTTAATATTAGCCCTTTGAATAAGAGATGGTTTTGCATACCTTTTTTTCAAGATTTCGATTGCTGATTGATAATCTGCGTTCGTTAGTTGCAGTCCTGAAATAACACTTCTTGCTGGCTCTTCCAGAAAGCTTCGCAGATACTTGAACTTATCGACATTAGCCAATTCAGAATCATCGTGTATTGCTGACTGGAATCTGTCCCAGAACTCTTGTCACTCGGCCACCTCTCCCAAAAATTTGTTTAACTCCAGCTTTCGTAGCTTTGCTTTCACTCTTCTCGGGCTATACTGGTCAGGCTAGATAGGCTTTTTTGCTATTCACTTTTCCTCAACCACTCTGACTGTTTTGATGACTCAAAATTGCAAAACTTTCTCCAGTCAAGCGTTTTTCAAGGCAAATTTGTACATAGGTTATCTTTTCACGAATTTAGTTAGCATCTTTTGCTTCGTTTTTGCGATCTTCGTCTTCTACTTCATTTTTATGTCCAAAGGACATAATGAGAGGGTGTTCCTGGAACGCATGTAGGTATGAATACATGTATGTATAGACGCTTTTTATGTTCGAAGAATTCGAACATATTGGTGTGGGGTGGGGGTCACTCACTCACTCACTCACTCACTCACTTATTCACTTACTAACTTACAAACTAACCAACCCTTGAACAATGGAAAACGTGTAACCATAGGGCCATTGTCAAGAATGCCATTTGGACCATCGTCCCGGCCATTGGTGTGCAATTTGCGGTTAGTTGTTCACAATCACGGCCTGCAAGCACTTTTGTCAATATGGGGTCATGTGACAATTGATTCATCCTTGTTTATACTTCATGAAACTGGAAAATTGCCACTTTGCTTTGGTAAATGACATTTCACGCATTCTCAACATTTATCAAAGAATTTTGCCAAAGAGCGGCAATTTCAAAACAGTTTTCAAAAATCGTCATTATTATTATCTCACGATGAAAATCGTCATAATAATAATAATAATGATAATAATAATAATCATCATCATAATGATTACCATCACCATCATTGACGGTGTGCAAAATCTAAAGGAACGGCACCACCACCACAATCATCCCTACAACCATCACCACGACCACCCCTATTACCACCACCACAACCAACCCTACAACCATCACCTCGACCACCCCTATCACCAACAGCACCATCAACCCCTTCAGCACCACAACCACCTCTACCACCACCACTACACCCACCATACAACCACAATCACCCCTACCAACCAGCATCATGATCATGGTGTTCATCAACATAGTATAGTTAGGCCACATCTGGAGGATTGTGTCCTGTGTAAGTAACTGTGTATGGTCACTATATTATATGAAAGACGTACCGTGGCTGATTTGGACAACCTAACTTCGTAACTGACTGGTGGCAAGACTGGCGGTCGTGTGTCTTGATGCGCGGCCGTGCCTTTTAAACTCGCGGCTGCGCGTTTTGAAACACAACTTTCGGTCACGCGGCCGCATGTTTGAGACAAGCCGCCGCGTGTTTCAGATGCGCGGCCGCGTGTTTGAGAAAATTGTGAGATCTACAAGTTTTCATTTTTGCTGGTCTGCCATTTGGAACAAGAAAAAATATTCTGTTCCGTAAATTATTGTTGTTAAAGTCTTCAGACTTCAGTCGCGAGTTTCAGACGTGTGGCCGCCCATCTTCAGCGTAAAAACGTCTTAACTGAAGCATGTGAAAGACAGGTACCGGGCCTAAAAAGACATTGTATCTTTAAGAGAAATTAATATCATGGAAGAGAGAAATAGCAGAGGATATGAGCAGGTAGGCGTAGGCCATAGCCTGTGCACTTTCTTTTTAAATTCTCCACACATCCTACCTAAAATTTGTGATGTAAATAGGTAATAAAAACTTAATTATACCAAGTCTCTACGACCAGAAAAGTCTCTAGGCCCTGTAGTAATCAAAATTAATGATTACCAAGGGAGTGTACTCTAATATGAACATGACGAGGGGGCTCGGCCCCCAGACGTTTTTGTAGATATCGAAAAACAAAGTATCTGCAAAATCTCAGATCCCAGAAAAAAGTCTTCCTTCCATACTGACAAGCAAAAAGTGTGCAAAAACAACTGGGGTTACCAACTGGGTGTATCTAGCAAGAAATATTCAATGGCTCTTTCAGGCCTTCAGGGTGGCAAGAAAATGTGATCGTGAAGACAAACCCACCTAAACAAGTATATTTGAAAATAATGTTTGGCACCAATGACTTTTAGTGAAATCTTTACACAAGAAAGTAAATGAAAGGAACATCTGCTACCAAAAAAATAAGAGATTTTCCTCAATATGAAAATAAGGAAATCAGAAATTTCACAGCCAAAAAATAATGCAATCCCTCCACTGTCAATTTTTTTCAAGTACACTCCCTGGGAGAAGGTTCAGTAAAATTCTAAAATGAAATTGCCCTCAAAACTTTTTTCTGCAGCTAAAACAATTGATTTATTTTAGTCATAGGTGCAAGTTATAGCTAGTTATTAGATAGTTCTGTTAATACTGGCATGAAAGGTTATCATCTAGGTCTTCATCTGTTCGCTTCTCATGAAGATATTTTCTTCCTTAAAAGCGGTGCTAACTGTCCAAATTTGCAGTAAAATTGTGATGATGCTGATGGCCACTTAGTCATGAAAACTTTATTGTAGACAAAACACGATTTTTGTGAATTTAAGCAGAAGGCATATTGTGTCTCTCGTAGTCAGGCTCTTATAAAAATGGGTATAAAATACCAGCAATTACATTTTAATGTAACCCAACTTTCGAATAACAGCAAAAACCTGAAAATGAACTTGTAAGGAATACTCTTGATAAATACAAAATACTACTTCGGTAAGGTTTGAGTTAGCCTCTTAAATTCCAGCAATTGCGAGCCAAAATATTCTCATTAATTATATTCTAATTAAAAAATTGTGTACAGCCGGCCCAAAAATAACAACTGATTTTTTTTCCACCTTTATGCTGCTAGTTCAGAACAACTTCTTAGTGGTGATGAATACTCAGTGCATTTTAGAAATTTTACCCCTGCATGCAGCACTTGCTTTATATCAAGAGTCAGCAAAATTGTATTACCGTAAATCCTTGAATAAGCCCAGCAGAAATGAATTTTTTCGTGGAGGCTTATTCGAGGGGGGGCTTGTTCAAAGGGAGGGCTTATTTCAAATTTCCATAGTTCAGATAGCTTATCTGTATTCCATAATCAAAATAAGGTGCTTGCCAATGGCCAATGGCTGGTTATTGGTTGAATTTATTTTAAAACCTGTCAGCACTAGCTTTCTCAATGTTTTAATTAGTTGAGAGATACATTATATAGGCAAGAACAAATTCATAAGGTCTCCGAATAATTCCCCATGGGGGCTTATTCGAGGCTGTAAGGTACAGTGTATAGTGATTGAATTATAGTATATATTGTTCTATCCATTTCTATCTCTTTCAGATCACACAGTTTCTTGCAACTAGAAATATTGAATACCTCTTGACGTCATTTGTTGTGCATAAAATAAACGATGAAGTAGCTGAACAATGCCCAGATGCAAAACTACTTGAAATAGGTTTAGTTTCTGGAGATATATTATCATTTCGAAAAAAATTCATCAAATCTGATACGAGGTGTAGCAAGGAAAAGAAAAAAACTTACAAAGAGCGTGCAGAGGAATTAAGAAAAAGAATTAAAAAGACCCATACAAACCGTCTGGATTCAAATAATCGAGCTGTATTGGTAAAGCCGTCTTACTGCATTTCTTTAGGATTGAAGTGCATGGAGAAGAAAAAGTATACATTGAAACTAAACCAGAGTTTTTCTGAAGAAGTGGAACGCCAAGCGACGTATGATGACATCCATGCTCTTTGCAGGAAAAAGTTAGACATCCCCCAAAACACTGCTACCTACCTTGCTCACTACAATGGTGTGAAAATTGAGGAGAGCTTCTCTACTGTTGAGGATTTTGCTTATCAACAAAAAGACAAGAAGAAGTCTCTTCATTTTTACCTTTATTACCCCCATCCTTATGATAGGAAGAAATTTAAATCTTTGTCACACGAAGTTAGTAACAGTGAAGTTGTAGCTGATAAGGAAGAAGCTAGTGATATTTTTAATGATCAAGAAAATTTGGGTGTCACAAGTGATTGTCCCCCCCTTGTTTCCATCAATGCTATTGGACACCTCTCACATTTCACCCACAAGCTCGCCAAACACTTTTGATGTCAACCAAGAATCTGCAACAGGAAATGAGACTAGCGAGCTAGCATTTCAGGTGCCATCAAATTTGAACTCTTCTCTATCAAGATCACCAACTGAAGGAATAGAGTTCCTGCCGACTCTGTCTAAAAGAAATTGCAATTGTCCATTGAGATATCAACACTCGATAGGCTCACCAAGTTTATCCTATAGGTCAACAGAGGCTGATGCGAGTATAATTGTGGGAGATGATGAATCTGTGCAATTTGGTGATGATGAGGTTGATAGACTTTTTAAAAGTAATGATGCCATCGATTTAAGGGACGAACTGGGTGCAGGGTCAGTGAATTTAACAGAAGCAAATGTTGTAGCCTTTCTGCAGGATGCTGCAGCTCGATTTCAGCTGAAACGTCAGACTGATCAACTGAAGCATGTTATAGTGCAGCGTGATAAGAATCGTTTTTGGAGCCTTTTGTTTAGGCAAAAGTTTGATTTCAAAATGCAAGATATCCTAATCAGGTTTGCTGGTGAGGCAGGTGCCGATGCAGGAGGCCTGCTTAGAGAGTTTTTGACACTAGCCATGAGAAATTTTCAAGAAATACCAGGAATCAGCGTAGGTGGCAGTAGTATATGGTTGAAGATAGTACCAGAATTTCTTGTCAACCAACGCTATTTTTTGTTGGGTCAGTTAACTGGAATGGCCATCATCACCATAGGCAGAGGCCCAGAATGTTTCAATCTAATGTTTGCCCAAGCACTCTTCAATGTTCCTCATGATGAAATTGTACCTCCATTTGATGATGCGGAGCTTACTTCAATGCTATCTCAGATCGAAAGTGGAGATACAGATCCCTTGCTTCAGCACGACATCAAGGTTAATAGTGATGTGAAGGCCAGCACAAGACTCCTAATCATAAGCCATATCATACTAAAAAATTCTGGAGCTATCGCACAATTCTCCCAAGGCCTTCAAAGTATAGATGAAGGACTTGTTGTGGCTTACAATTACAATATAATGAAGCAGTTTCTGAAGCACAGCTACAACACTGTTTCCCTTGCGGAATTCGAAACACTTATTGAGTTCAAACAAGACTGTGACAGAAACTGTAATAAAGGAAAAGCTATTGCTTATGCCATTTGTGATGCTGAGCTTTTCATTGCATCTGTTGCCAACCAAGAAGTTGAAAGAACAGAATTGTCTGATCTGCTGTATCTTTTCACATGACTTGACAAGGTATTCACAAGAAGATTGAAATATCGTTCAGCAAAAAAGAGAGCTTGGCAACAATTTCTACATGCGCATACACAGCAATACTACCTTTTAAGGACATTGACAAGGTATTGAAGATTGCATTGAAATATGGCGGTGGATTTGGCTCTGTGTGAAGAACATTTCCGAGAGAAGAAAGTATCCCGAAAGATGACCGACTCTGATTGATCTACAACTGACTACTATATTTATATATATTTAGACTGTTCTGTTCTTATATGTTTAATATATATATATATATGTTCTTATATACATATATATGTTTTTATATACATATAGTTTTACATTTCATATGTTCTGTTCATATATAATGTATAATGTATATGTGTGCTCTTATACACACATATATCCTTAGATTTTATATGTTCTGTTCTTACTATATATGTAGACGTTCAACTTATGATTCTACTGGTTGGTACTTTTTGTTGGCATGTAGTTAATTCGCAGACATTTTATGAGACGTAGAGACTTCATGAACGCTGCCCCGGCTGCTACTTGATAATTGCTTGTTCTGTTTTGTTAAACGTTCGTTTAGTTCAGTTTTAGAAAAAATTGATAAGAAATTTACTTGTGCTTTTCTCAAAACCTCTCTGTTGACACGGCGCATTCCCAAATTTGAAGTAATTCTTTTCATGACAAGAAACTAAATAGGCAAATTAAGTACATTGTCGATGATATCCAAAATCAATTTTCGGTTAAAAAGAAGGATTTCGAGGCCCTCCAACTGATTTACAAGGTCGACAACGAGCACTGAAATTTCTGAGTGATCGTGTTCAATTCTCTTTATAACAACACAGGAGTAAGCAGTTTTATTGTGTCAAGAGCAAGGTTCTGTCTACTTTCATAATTCGATTTTTCTGTGTTACATCAACTCTAAACTGAAACAATTTGTCCCCATTACAACCACAATTTAAAATATTCCAATAACAAACAAAATCTGAAACAAGTTAACATTAAACTGAGAAATTTTCATTCTCAAAGAAAGCCAGAATTTTGACATACAAATCACATGCACCCTCGGAATCTACCGGGATGTCTGAATTTTGAATATGAACATAGCAATTGATGAGTTCATGAATGTCTTTTTCAATCCATACTGGGCACTGTTCGATGGCCAACACGTCTTCATAGTTCACTGGAATCCCTTGATCTTCATAGCCGAACATTCTCGGCATAGCAAACAAAATGTCTGCTTTTCCACCAGCTGCAGACGAGGATTGTCTAACTGTTCGTGCATTCCACGCAATCACGAATTCATTTAACTCTCTTTCAATTACAGGCAAAAAGCAAAAAAAGCAGTGTTTCTTTATGAGTAGGCAAGTATGGCTTGTATAGCCCGAGCTCAAACATGTCAGTTAAGTATTGAATGCACCAATGCAAACGAAACTTCTTCAGCTGTGACCAGTAAGCCTCTATTCTTTGGTTTGCAGTTGAACTACCGTATCTGAAACTGTCCTCATTGTTTGTCAAAAAGACTTGCAAATCTTCGCAGTAGATGTTTTCCGTTCCAAAATCCATTCTTATTTTTCTTGGTGCGATTCTGTGCCTCCTTATACAATCTAGAAAGTAGTTTACTATGAAAATTGAAAATTTATTCGTTGATGCTACATTCATCCAAAGAACTTTGCGGCTAAGCCCATCAACTCCTGTGTGGATGCAGAAACCCCATTTTTTCAGCTTGTCGTTTCCATCGATGTGGTAAATTTCATTAGGTCCTTTCGTCTCGTAAACTTTCCTCTTCAACACTCTTCCATGAAGTTCCTCAACGCCAGCAGGATCCACATCTTTTAAGGCCTTTCTGATCGACTCTTTTGCAATTCCTGTTCCATATCTCTAATTCATAATTTCGCTCATTTGTCTGTAGCCTACTTTGCTTCGAGAGGAGTCAAGCTCATTGGCGACCATTTCTTTAAGTATACTGTAGTCAATATTCCGGCATTTCGACAAACCTTCTTTCTTGCAAATGTACTTAAGCTGCCTTTCGGTTATAGCTATGCCATGGTCCTTCTTTATAAGCATCCATATTTCCCTTTTCGTATACTTCGGTGATAGCCTGTGATAGTGATGCACCAAAGCAATCATTTTGAAGAATCTACAGTGTACATTCTTCACAATGCCACGCCATACAGAATTGAGGGATCTATTTAAAATTGTAATAGGCGCATTCGAAACGTGCGGCCGCGTATTTGAATTGCGCGGCTGTGTGTTTCAAGCATACGGCTGCCTGTCTCAAACGTGCACCCGCGTGACTTAAAGTTGTGTTTCAAAACGCCCGACCACGAGTTTAAAAGGCACGGCCGCGCATCAAGACACGCGGTTGCCAGTCTTTCCGCCAGTCTTAACTTTGAGAAGTTATGAAGTTAGGTTGTCCAAATCAGCCACGGTAAAAGACGTGCAGTTGTTGGAGGGAGTTCAGAGGAGAGCAACAAAGTTAGTGCCAGGCATGAAGGATATGGAATATGAAGATAGACTCAAGGCAATTAAGCTTTCAAATTTAGTGTACAGAGGGTTAAGAGGTGACCTTATTGATACCTTCAAATTCAAGAACCAGATGTATGCAGTGAACAGTGATACTCTATTACCATTAGAAAATGAATCACGTACTAGAGTAAACAGTCAAAAGTTAAAGAAGCAGAGATTCAATACTACCATCAGGAAACAGTTTTTCAGATTGAGGGTAACAGACTATTGGAATGTTCTCCCTGATGTATGGTGGCCCAGCATTATCAAACGTTTTCTTTTGCATATTTTTACATTTAGCGTAATAGTTTGCATTTCAAAGCATACTTTAGACCACATTTTTTTTTAAAGCGTTATTTCAACTATAATTTGCATTTCAAAATTTAATTTTTAAATGCAATTTATTTTAATTTTGAAATACAATGTCATTTTCAGTTTGAAATGCTATTTAAACTTAAATTTACATTTCAAAATTTAATTTTCATTTTCATTTTAATCTGCAACTTTTTTATTATTTTTATTATAAAGCTTGATTTAAATTTTATTTTAAAGATAACTGCAATTATAGTTTTCATCTTACAATAAGAAAACACTGTTTTAATTTCAAATTTTCTGTTTCGTTTTTTGAACAGCCCAGCGTTATCAACCTCGTATTGGTACTATTAGTTAGCCTCGTATTTATGTACATTCTCCCGTCAAAATTGCTTGAGCCTGGATCATAGCAGAGCACGAGACAGACGGGTAAAATAATTCAGGCTCGAGCCAGTGTTGCTCAAAGGTATCTTTAACAAAAATGAAACGTGGAAGACGCACAGATAAAAATAAGGAAACTTGGGAAGAATTTGGAAGGCGAGTGGGGATGAAGAGAACTGGGTCAGAAAATGCTAAGCGTGCCAAGGTTCCAGAAGACCTTTTAGTACAACGCATGTCAAGCCTTCCCATTGGAAAAGGAAAAAAATTCGAGCCTATGGACACAATAGATTTTGTGCCTTTCCAAGCTGATGATGAGCTGTCAATAGAAAACATAAAAGAGGCATGTGAAATTTTTTACAATGCTCCTAATGGATCATGTGATATTCTGTTGTCAAATCAAGGCCCCTCCTGCAGCAAAATGGAACAGATTAGAGGTAAAAAGACGTATTTTGTACGATTTTGCCACCAAATGAAGTAACATCAGACCGCCAACAAATTGCAGAAGATGTGGCACAGCAGATATTTTATGCCCAACCACAGATAGGCCAACACATGAAGAAACTGGAAACCAAATCTGCAGACAGTGTCAAAGTGCCTCAGTTTTCAAAAACGACAACAACTGAACTGAGCGTATTTCCAAAATCAATCTCTGTGGCTGACCTACTAAAAGCAGGAAAACTTGTTAAACCAACCACACAAGCAGTTACTCTACTTAATCTGGAAACCTTTGATCTAAACAGACAGTGTTGGGTAAGCAAAGAATTAGTTGAATTTTGTATCGAAGAAAAGAATTTTGCAAGTGGAGGGTTCCGAAATGCACACATGGCATATGCAAAAACAAATGAACTGGTCACAACAGACTGGGTAGTTAAACAATACAAAAGTGATGCAGTGGAAGCAATAGTGGAAACAATGAAGATGTCAGTTGAAGATCATACACGCAAACAGGTACAGCTTCACAAAGTAGCAATTAATATTGTCCTGCAATTCAATAATAGAGCACCTGCTGAATTTTGGCAACAATTTCGTTACGAAAAAGTCTACTATTATACCTACAAATATGTTCCAGTAACTGTAGAGCAGTATGTCCCTGGAGAATTTTGCAAATATGTTAACAATGATGGGCAATGCCTTTTCCCTGAAGAACCATCAAAGGATGACATTTTCAATAAAGCAGAATGTCTGGTTCGCTTCAGTTATGTACATTCTGAAACAAAGTTGATGTTGCTTGATTTACAAGGCTCAGCGTATGCATTATACAGGGTGGCCCAAAAAAAAGGGACCCCCTTAGGTAAATAATTTCTGAATAAATTTTCTCAAGGAGGAATTTTATCAAATTTATACCAGGTAATATTCAGGTCAAGTGTGTTATCGTGTAGAAATATGTTCGTGATAAGAGCTTCCATCTCGGCGCAATTAGACATTAAATTCATGATGTCCAAAAACCAGCTGTTTATTCCATCAATGAGTACTGTACTGCAATCGTGCGTGAAGGAGAATCATTATCCCAGAGTAAAATTGTCACGACCATTAATGTATGGTGAATCATATTAGAGAAGTGTATTGAGCAGGATTGTGGACATTTTGAATATCATTTGACCGAAAGAGTTATTGATTTTTCTGTTTTGTTGCGTAAGGATTACGTAAGGGTACAAAGTTGCATATTTTGTTACAGTACGTTTTTCGATTGTAAAGTTTTAAAGTCAATTTATTCAGAGATACTAACCAATATCATCATGATATTTCCAAGATATATCTCACTTGAGTTGAATATCATGTAGTATAAATTTCATGAAATTCCAACTTAAGAATAAATTACTCATAAATAATTTAGTTAGGGGGTCCCTTTTTTTTGGGCCACCCTGTACGATCCCGAGATAGCCACTGCAGAGTTGCAAGATAGGGAAACCGAATCAGAAATTTATTTCTGTGCTGATAACACCTCCAGTATTGGTATTGAGAATTTCTTGCAGCAACACATATGTAATGATTACTGCAAGATGATGAATTTATGAAGTTAATAACTCTATGTGATGTCTCTGTTCTAGTTTCATGCAGCTATCAAACTGCAGAACCTCATGCTAAAAACTGTAATTGTCCACTGTTTTTTTTTTAATAGTTATGTTTCTAAACTTTGTCACCTATTGAATTTGTTGCAGTACTTGGTATTAATATTACTTTCATTAATATATAACAGTGTTATGTTGATCATAAGATGGTATTTTATATATTCTTTATTTAAAATTATTCCTCACAGATACTTCGAGATGTGATCACAAAAATCACAACTGAGTTTTGTATTTTTTCTGAATAAAACATGTATACTCTCCTGTCTGGCTTCAGTTTGTTATAGCATAATTTGCTGCTTGAGAAAACAATATGCATCTTTGGCATCTTTGGAATCAATCTTCTCTGGATTTGGAGTGTGTAGTCTACATTGCCTTTCTAATACATTATCTAGCCATTCCATTGGAGCCTCTAACACCATTTTCAGTTTGAAATGCTATTTAAGCTTAAAATTTAAAATCCTTTTGGTTTTCCATCAAATCACATGCACAACTTTTTTCTAGTGCATGCAGCAAAGTTTCCATTCTGGTGTTTAAATGTGTTACAGGCTATTAGCCTACAGTATTCACTAAATAATATTATACTGTTATTATATTATTATATTAACATCATCATCATAACCACCACCATTATCATCATAATCATTATCATCATGGTTGTGCAAACCGATAGACATCTTTCATCATTTGTTTTCTACCAAATTGGTAACAATAGCTAAGCCACAAATAAAAGGAAGTAAACTTTGATGTCGCCATAATTGGTCATCATGAAAACCAACTACTTGGCAATTAGCAGCAATTACTGAATTCGAT
This sequence comes from Chrysaora quinquecirrha, assembly GCA_014526335.1. Taxonomy (NCBI): domain Eukaryota; kingdom Metazoa; phylum Cnidaria; class Scyphozoa; order Semaeostomeae; family Pelagiidae; genus Chrysaora; species Chrysaora quinquecirrha. The sequence continues at coordinate 293,871 of JACTAT010000115.1, forward strand.
CAACGTAAACAAGTTGATGATTCATTGCGGCCGAGTAATTGGCACAAGTATTCAAAGTTCATCCAATCAGAAAATTCTCTAAGTTTTCATTTGCATAATGAGATGTGATAAGATATCACGGTGCAGATTAGAGTCGTATGTTGCGTTGTGGATATTTTTGCCAAATTGATTCTGACTCGATGGTTATCAGAATATTCTCTGTTCTTATAGCATAATTAGATATTTGAGTTTGAAAATCTAAAGAGATGAGAGTAACCAACTGCGTTATGGTTATGTTTGTGGTTATGTTTGCTTATTACTGAGACGTGACTACAGAATTTGGTTAGGGAGGCTGGCTCCATGACAAACAAATTTCGAGTCCCTCTTACAATATTGGTTATGAGTGGTGGTGTTGATCATCATGATAATGATCATGATGACAATGTCGATGATAAATAATGAGGAAAATAGCATAATGATGATTGTTGCAGAGATGATGATGATGACAATTGGGGTCATTATGATAATGATAATGATGATGATGAAGATGTTGGTGATGGTGATTTTGATGGTGATGATCATGATCATGATAGTGATGATATGTAATGATAATGATGATAATGACTGTGAAGATTATGGTGATAATAACGATGATGAAGATAATGATGATGATAACGATGATGATACTGACAATGACAATGTTGATGGTGGTGATGATTGCGCTGGTGATGATGATCATGTTGATAATGATGATGATGAAGACAATGGTGATGATTATGATGATGATGATGATGATGTTGATGATGATGATGATGATGATGATGATGATTACAATTTTGATGATGATAATGATTTTGTTGATGATGACGACGATTTTGACGGTGATTATTGTCCTTCGGACATTGCAATAGCGCGGCTATGTTCAATCATCGTATCCAAGACTTTCAGTGCATCGAAATTTTCTTGTAGACTTTTAGCCCATTGCTTTAATTGTCTTCTATCGATTTCTTCTTGCTTCTCAATGTCTTGAATTTTGTTCGACAATCTCGTCAGGTTTCCTCTCAGTGTTTTTCTCTTCTTCTTTAGGTTTTTTATTTTTTCTACTTCCATTTCTACGCATTGAATTTTTATATGGTCTCTGTTGGGGATTCTTAGCCCCTCTGATTCTTAAACATAGAAAAGGAGAACAGACAACGAATAATAGACAATCTGTTGCTAGCATAAAATCTTCATTTTTTTTCTCAGGAGTTCTAAAATTGCTCTACTTGATACGAGAATCCTACTAGACTGCTTCATCCAAAAAAGGAATTACAAATTACACAATTGACAAATATGCAATATGTTCCATATAAGGCTTGCTAACGTATTTTTCGGTAGATACAAAGAAATAACAACCAATCAAATTTATAACATAACAAAAGGTAACACACCTAAAATGTATAAGGAAACGCTAATCATTACAAGCGAAAAACATCATGAGTCAATTTCCTTGTCTCACCACGAGGTAATCAGTCTATATGTGAGTCATGAAACTCTTAAGGTAACCGACTCGTTTGCCATTGTTACAACAGGTGCGTTGAGTTTGCTAACAGTTTCACACAACAAGCAGGTTATAGCAAAAAGACAGCACAGAATAACTTTGATTAGGGATTCCTATGTAAATAACATTTGTCGTAAGGTTCCTGATAAAAAGACTTGGGAGTCATAGATTGTGTCCAGAGCCGTGCTGCAAAAGAATGGGATTGGATTGCAAGCAAGCAAGCTATATATGCTGGGACCATACAGGTTTATGCATAACTCGGCCAAAAGGACTTTGATTATTGTACGTGTATTCCAATTTCTTCCTCCTTCCCTGGTTTTGGCACTTCGCCAAGAAGCAGCAAATTCAACAAGTTGAATTTCTCTGTGACAACGTCCAACGTCAGTGAATCTCCGTACTCTTATTACATAACACAGATACTCTTCATTTTCATGATTTGTGGATCACAGTTTAGCATGGGGTTTTTTCTGCTTTGAAATGAGTAACAGCCTTTGGCTCTTTATCTAAGAATAGGCCAAGCCAAACCAAAACATTGTCTTCTTGGCTGTCACTGGTTGGTTTCGACAAAAGTTTTACGGTTCAATTTAAAAAAAAATACAGTCATGACCTTGAAATTAAGTTCCAAACGAGCACAGGTAGATGGTCCGAAGAAGAAAGGTCAACTATAACATAAATCCACAAGTTTGCTATTTAGCAGAAGAATTGCAAGCCCCCATCATCAGTGCTCTAATGGCTGAATGCCAAGCAGAGTTGCCAGATCGAAATCTTAAAAAAATCCCACATCGAGCCTCAAAAAATCCCAGAATTCAATGTTTTTTCTTGAAAACTCCCAAGATTTTTTGCGTGTTTTTAAATGATGTCATTTTTTGTTGTGGAAGACATTTTGGCCAATAATTGCTTCCCAGATCTCCTTTTTGACCCGCGGGAAACGAGTCTTTTGAAAGCAAGTCTTTTGTATGGGTCTGTTTTTTTATCCATGTTATGTAGCCCCATTGAATAATAAATGTAGTATGCCAATGAGAAGAAAACACTAAATGCAGAGTAAACGTTAATGCTGTTGTAAAGTACAACAAATAAGAAAATTCAAATAAATTTATGAAACCTAGCAAATTCTGACAAGTTCAACCTCGAGTACGAAATCATCATCTGGATTGACTTTGTAGACAGTTTCGGCATTAAATATCTTCGTCATCCCATCCAAATGGAAACCTTGTCTTTGAGAATGGACATTTGCTCAAATGGGTAACTCTGCACTGCGCAAGCGGGATTTACTATAACAACATGGCCGCACGAAAATCAGAGCGTTTGAGTGAAAAAGCTGCAATAAACTATGCAGATTTTACAGATATTGTGTGCGTTGAAGAAAGGGAAAAGAAGATAAGAATGAATGCAAGAGAAAAGGATAGACTTTATGCCATGGAGGTATGTTGGCTTTCCTTTTTGCAGACTTCGCTTTCCTTCTGACAGTATCTGACCCACCAGAGAATGAAATGAAAGAAGATGAATGATTGAGTCACAACCTGAAGAATGTTTATATATAATACCAGTATACCTACACCTAGGTTTATATACCTTGTTAACAATAAAATCGGGGAGAAAATCATACGTAATAGGATTAGGGAATGATTTAATAATACTATTCAGAATTATTAGGCCTGTGTAGTAAATAGCCTGTGAAAACGGTTTTAAAGTTCCATCCAACAGTCTAAAGTCCATTTTATACAACGTTCACGACATTTATTTTACCATACATTTTTTACTTCACAACCTTCTAAGCAACATTAGCAGATGCATTAGCTGTATGTTTTGTCTAGTTGTTGTTCACGGTGATTAGAGTGATAATTGTTGTTATGAAATGATGATGATATGATGATATATACTATAGGCTATGTAGCTATATGTGACATGTGTAACAACTATTGACCTCTGGCTCTAGCTAGAACAAGGTACCATAAAAGGTATAGGTACAACTAGGCTTTCTTTTTATGCATTTTAATTATACTATACAAATTTGAGATACACCTAGGCCTTTTCTATTTGTGAATTTTTGAAAGATAAAGTATATAGCTGGGTTAAGCTCAATAGCAAATCAGTACCTTAATATAAATAAATTTCTCTTTATACACACTAATATATCAGTCTTCTCATGCCAGATTGTTGCACAAGATCCGATCAATGACAAGATCAAGGTTCATTATGTGGGATATCCAAGCCCAATGGATGAATTGAAGGACTGCAAAAAAACAGGAAGAAAGGATATGTGCTTTAGAACAGAGGCCCATCCCAAAGGAAATTTCCTGTAAGGATAGGTTTAGTGTTTTCCTGCATGAGGTCTACACCAAGATAAAGCAAAATCTGGTATCATCAAAACGTGAAGATCCCCTTGTAAAGTTTGAGGTCATTGCTGATATTGATATTCAGCAGCCGATGGAAGATAAGGGTCGAAAAATTGAGAAACAAGAAAAAGTCATTTATGAAGTTTTGGAGAATCAGCAGCTTGGGCTTAATTCTCACGTCAAACTTATGTCGAACTTATGTTGAGTCAAATCTAATTATTTAATTAAATCTAAGATAAATCCATGATAAATCTATCGTCTGAATCCAAGTGATAAACTTGACTCAAATCTGACTCAAGTTTATGATGCTCTGTTAGATGATCTAACACAAATGCGACGTGGGTTCATACGATGGATTTCTGTCAAGTCAAATTCAATTAATTTCAGTTCTGGTCCACTGTTTGTCCTATCACCTAGCTTGGAGCATGCGTATTAGAGTTTAGAAAAAAGTGCGCGCTTTTCGTTTGTGTGGCCTTTATTACTTACTTCTCGAAGAAAACATGGCGACATCTGTTGGTGACTACGACATTGAGGAAGAATTCGACGAGCTAGACAGCAACGATAGCAATGACGGGATTTCCGCAGCACAATTTTCTAAAAGTTGCGTAATATTTAAAGATTTGGTGAATATTTTTGCAAAAGAGCAAGAGGAGGAAGAAGACGAGGTAGAAGAAGATAATTGCATTGATGCATCTTGCGTGTCAGCTTCATTGAAGACAAAGTCAGATAGGCCTGCCAGGCAAAAAGGCAAGAAAGCTGGTAGAAAGGCCAAGTGGAGTGCATCTTGCACAGATGATTTGGTTGATGTAATTTGCAACGACGAAACACTAAGTAAAAATTATTTTCACCAACGTTAAAACTGCAAAGAATGGTTTTTATTATGAAAAAATGATTGTAGAATTAAAGAAACGTTGCATTGACAGGTCAGAGGAATTTTCTTATGATATTGGCCAAGTTAGAGAAAAGTTCAAGCGCTGTATTTCAGAATGCAAAAAAGCTGCATTGACAATGAAAACCGCTTCTTGCATAAAACGTTTCCAAGAAGACAAAGGGTATGGGAAGTGGTTTAGCCATTTGCTCCCTCTAGTACAAAGAAGAGCATCTTGCCAACCAGAACAGGCAATACAGCCAAGCTCATTTTCAAGAAAAAGGAAGGGATCGGAACCATTTCCAGAGGAAGAAAATACTTCAACAACTTCTAGCAGCAGTGTGCCTTCCACATCTACTCCAAAAGAAGGATAAGCAGCCCAGAGATATAAAATAGAATAGAAATAGAAAAATAGAAAAAAGTCCAATGTGGATGCAGCAACAGGGGCTGTCTCTAAAGTTATGGAAAAACTAGATAAAGCTTTAGAGAATGATCCCACAGACAAGCTCATCAATTATTTTGAAGAAGAAAATGAAAGGGCCAGACAGCATGAGATGAGGCTGTTCCACATGCTATTTGCGCAGCCAAACCAACGAAATATCCCCACACAAGTTCCAGACATGGGAAGGGATTGTATAAATCAGCCTATGATGCAACAGCAACAATATATTGTGACTCCAAATTCGAATATCAACCATATTCACAATCAACAATATGAAGAAGACACTGAATGTGGTGTAGTTTACCAACAGTTATTTTAAATGGCTTTTAGCAACATTAACAAGATAGAAAACAGTGCTTAATATAACTATCAATAAGTTAACAAAGAGTTTATAATTCTATTGTTTGTTCTTAATAACATATTATATGCTTCTCTGGCTTAAATTAAACAAATCAAAGATTCATGGTGTGTATTTTAGAAATTTAAATGATGTTCTGTTTCTCTTTATAAAACTTTGTTTTTAAACTTTCTCTAATTTTCCCTGCTTGTTTGCTGTTGTCACGGACTGGGGTGCCTGATGTCATATGCAGTATGTCTCTGACAATTTTAGGTGGTCGCCTCTCATTTTTGTCTGGATCTTGGCTCACATCCCATTGGCGCAAGGTAACATCACCTTTCTCAATGCATAGGTTGTGGAGGACTACACATGCCAATGTAACAGCTTTGACCGTGCTAATTGTGCTTTCACATTTCCTTGCCAGGATCCTCCAACGTCCCTTTAATTTCACATATGCTCCTTCTGTCACCGTGTGGCTCTACTGAGCCTATAGTTGAAATACGTCTGATCTGCCTTCAAGACAGCTTGAGAGTAAGGCTTCGTTAACCATTAGTGGAAGGGGAAGGCTCCATCACCAAGAAGTAATGGGGGTATCATGACATTCCCCTCTTTGTGTGCAATGCTCTGAAATGTACCTGAATTTAATTCAGAATCCAGATCTGAGGACTGGAAAATCACAGAGTCATGTGAATTTCCAGCATATCCACAACTGCCCAAAATAAATCTGTATTTTGCATCCACTATGGCAATCAAAATTATGGAATAGAAGTTCTTGAAATTGTGGTATTCTTTTGAAGCTTCGGCACCTCCAGGTGGACAGCGAATCGGGATGTGACTTCCATCAATAGCTGCATAGGCAGATGTAAATTGCCATTCAGCATCCATCATTTCCATCAGCTGTTGCAGATTCTTGTTACTATGAGGCCACAGCTTGGTAAATGTCTCTTCCCAAAAGTTCTCAACAATAAGCTGGCACACCTCAATTATGATGCCACACAAAGTTGACTCTCCAATCCCAGCAAGCTCAGCAATTGTATAGAGATAGTCTCCTCTACCAAGACGATACAAACAAACTGCCAGACGGCATTCAGGACTTATTGGCTCTTCTGTTACGGTTTCTTTTGTTACTGTTTCATAAAGCCTTCCAAGGATGTACTGAAACGTGTCCTTATATACACGAAGAGTCTTTTTGAACCTTTCTTCAGAGTAGGTTGTCCAAACCAGATCTCACAATCCACTATTTCTCCTCAAATGTCGTACTGATCTTGGGCGCAGAACTGGTTCACTTTCTTCAATAATTTTCTGCAATTCGAGCAGGGTGCTAGATATTTTCAACATCATGTGCCGTTTCTGTCCAATCATTAACAGAACTGCCTTTTGCACACGCAATCTTCATTCTCTTTCCCTGCTTACTCTTGTGAGAAGAGCCAGAATTTTCTGGCACTCAAATGGCGCCATTATTGGCCTATGTACCTAAGGCCTAGGCGGTACTTTAAATTTTATTGTGGCCTACCAGAGCCTTGTACTTTCAAGAGCTTTTAAGAAAGCTGTTAAAAAGATAATAGGCCACAATTCGAAATTAAGTTTGAGAAATCTGAAGATACCTGAGTTATAAAATTATTTCAACATGCAAAATATTTTGAGCGAGTACCAGTGCAGCGTTGAATAAAGTAGGCATCAGACATCAGATCACAACAAACTAAGAAACCGTCACCCTGTTAACAACGCAATTTCTACTACCCAGACCCCTATGTAATTTATCTTGGCCTCTGTTTCCCTGTGATTCAAGAATTAAATCTAACACAAATACAACGTCTGAATCCAACTCAAACTTCGGTCGCGTTTATGTTGGACTCAATGGCAATTAGATTTAACTTGACATAAGCTCAACGTATGAATTAGGCCTTGATCATGTTTCTAGAATTGGTTGGGACCAAAGAGTCCCAAATACAGAGCTTGATTTTTGTTATGTTATTGATGGTTCTCTCTGGTTTTGGTTCAGGCAGCCAGCTCCCATTAAAGATTTCCAGATAATTTGTTAATATAATAATTTATATTCGGACAACATGGCGACGCGTGTTGACTTCTGGAGGAATCCGAAGGAATGTCAAATCCTAATAATATTTTCAAACTTTATCTGTAGGCACATGAAATGAAATTTTTAAACATTGGAACATTGAACGTCAGAGGATGCAGAGATGAATACGACAAAGAGGCCTTATGTACTGACATCGAAAAATATAATCTCCATGTACTTGGAATCACTGAAACTCACATTGTTGGAGACGAAAACGTGACAAATTTAAACATAAACAACAGAGAATACAAATATTTTGAAGGAGGAATCAAGGAAAAGAACGTTTTTAGTGGGGTAGGATGTATCATAGATGCAGAACTTAAACCAAATTTCAAAAGAATAAACGATAGAATCTGCATAGCAGTAGCACACCTAGGCCTGAATAATAATACACAGAAAACCCAAAAATTAATAATTATATCAGCATACGCACCAACCCTTCAAACATCAGAGAAAAATCCATCTCAAAGAGATGCTTTTTACGAAGAAATTAACAAAATTTTAAGTAAAGAAAAGAAAAGCAAAAACATTGTAATACTGCTCGGTGATTTCAATGCCAAAACTGGCTCGGGCTACCATGCGTATAGCGAAAATATGGGAAAATATGGAAAAGGTAAGATGAACAGTAATGGTGAAAATTTTCTTAATATGTTAAGAGACAATGAAATGGTTATAACGAATACAATATTCCCTCACAAACTAGCACATCGAACTACATGGACAGCACCCGAACGAAATAATCCAGCAAATCACCACGATGGAACAATAAGAAGGAATCCTTATCGTAATCAAATAGACTACATAATAACCAAAATCTCTCACAAGAATTTTGTAACAGATGCAAGGTCATATGGAGGATGTGAAACATACACAGATCACAAGCTTGTAAAAATGACTATGAAAATTGAATGGTGGAAACTACCAAAAAATAAGTCAAACAAGAAAACTCTAAATCTAGCAAATCCTAACAATAATGAAATAAATGAAAATTACAAAAAATCTATAAATGAAAAAGTAAATGAAATGCAAGTTTCAGAAAGCCCAAACGAACTGTGGAAAAATGTTACAGAAATAATCCTCAAATCAGCAGAACAAACCATAGGTTATCAGAAAGGCAACATAAAAAAACTAGAAAATAAAGAAATAGAAGCACTTAGTAAAAAGCAAAGAAAACTAAGAAATGATATAGAAGCAACTTCATCCTCAGAAATCAAAAGAATTTTAAAAAAGGAAAGAAATCAATTAATCAATAACATCAAACAAAAACTAAAAGAAATTAATGATAAAGAAATTGACAAAGAATTACAAGATATTGAAAGCAAGAAAAACGATGCAAGTAAATATTATGAAGCTGCAAAAGTCCTTCAACGAAAACAAAAAAGAAAAGAACCAAAAATAATAAACAAAGATGGATTTATTGCAAGCAATGACAAAGAAAAATGCATAATAATAACAAACTTTTTCACTGAATTATTTGTAAAAGAAAATCAAGGACAACAAAGAGAATATATACCTGTAGAAATGGAAGATCCTTTCACAGAAGAAGAAATAAGTAAAGTTGTCAAAAAGCTCAAAAATAATAAAAGTGCAGGTCCTGATGACATCAAAGCAGAATTAATCAAACAAAGTCCAAATGTGATTCACAATCTTATAGCAAAAATCCTACAATTCACATCAAAAGGTCACCCCTATCCAGAAGTACTAAGACAAGGAATCCTGATACCATTACCGAAACCACCAAAAGCAAATGTAAACGTAAATGTGAGGCCTATCATCCTACTCTCTATACTCAGAAAAATCTTATCTATGTGTATGATTCAACGATGCTGGGATAGACTGAAAGGAGAAATTCCAATTGAACAAGCAGCATACCAGCCAGGACGATCAACAACAGAGCAAGTATTTTGTGTTAAAACCCTAGCTGAAAAAGCAATCACTACAAACAACTATACCATCTTCATACTTATGTTAGATATGTCAAAAGCTTTTGACTCAATAAATCGTAAAAAACTCATGACGTACCTAAGTGAAATCCTAACTGAAAGCGAACTCTACATGATGAATTTACTAATAAATGATGTCGTCCTAAATGTACAATACGGAAATGAGAAAGGTGAAAACATCCACACAAATGTAGGGTCATGTCAAGGGGACTGTCTGTCAGCATTTTTCTTCATTTTATACTTATCGAAAGCCATCAAACCCCTACCACAGCATATAGAAAGGCAAGATTACGATAATTTCATGTGGTCAGAGCTAGATTGGATAATAAATCGTGATGCAAATCAAGAACAAATAGACCCAAAGTATTCAGATGACATAAATTTCATAAGAAGTTGGTACCCAAAAATAAATCAACTGAAAAGAGAAATTCCCAAAATGTTGAAAGAAGAAGGACTTGAAGTAAACAAATCAAAAACAGAAGAATATGAAATAAGAAGAGGAGGTGAAGAAAAATGGAAAAATTGCAAAATTCTAGGTAGTCTGATTGACACAGAATGTGACATCTCAAGAAGACATGGAATTGCAACAAGTGCCTTTAACAAATTAGAAAAAATTTTCAAGAGTAAAAGTGTGAGTCAAAAACAAAAATTGAGAACATTTAATGCCTATGTAGAAAGTATATTTTATACAATAGCGAACTATGGACAATAACGAATCGAATCAGTAATAAAATAGACTGCATACAAAGAAAATTCCTAAGAAGAGTACTGGGCATAAAATGGCCGAAAGTAATAAGTAACCAAAAGTTATATGAAAAAACAGAGCAAAAACCGTGGAGTCAAATTGTGAAAAAAAGATCAATGTGCTGGTTAGGTCATCTACTTAGACTTGATGCTAACACACCCGCAAAGAAGGCTTTGAATGAATTCATAAAGAAAGCAAATAGACCCCCGGGAAGACCAAAAGAGACTTGGCTAAGCTCAATCAAACGTACTCTGATGTCCAACGATCTTAATGTGAATTTTGAAAGTAACAGTACAATGATAAGAGATCTGGAAGAGTTGTGTGCAGACAGAAAACAGTGGAACAATATTATTAGGAACATGAAGTTGTAAAGCACAACGTACATGCGAAGAAGAAGAAGAAGATAATTTGTGGTGTCCAAATTGAAACTCAGATTGAAAGAACCCCTTGTACTGTTTTTTTTTTGTTAGAGGTAATGGAACAAGGGATAGTTTTATGGGAAATTCTTGGAGGAAAAGGTTAATGGTTTAGCATCTAATTAATTTTGTTACATAGCTTATTCATTTACCTTGCAATTCGGGAACCATTTGTTATTGACGTTGGTTAAACAGAATAGGCCTTATTCCTTGGAGAAAATTCCTTTGTAATTGCATTTCGCTTTTACCATCTGCAATCTGAGTCTTGGTATTTGTTTGCAGTCAGATAATTTGGTTTCTGCAAAGTAGTTATTTCTCTTGAAATCTTTAAACCATCTCATTTTTCTTTCGGTTTCACATTTTTGTTTGATTTGTTTGACAATCCAATCCTCGATTTTCTTTTTTATTTCTCTTTTCCAAATAGATTTTTTTATCCCAAAAACATACTGTTATTTTATAGCAATGCTGTAGATATCTGTTTCTCTTTTTAAACTTTCAAACCAGCAGTTAATGTGTGACCTATCTATTTTATTTAATAAAATCTTCTTTGACAGTCTTTCTTCCTCTGATTTAATTAAATTATGATAAAACATTAATTTTTTATAGTGCAATTTCTGCTGCATAGGTCATATGCCAGTTTCCACTAAGATCCCCCAGTACGACGTTGTATGTTCTATCTCCTGTTAGCAAACGCTTATGCAGTTTGTCAATTTCTTTCCTTTCTATTTCAGTCGAGTGCCCATTGCCAAATTTCCAACTTGAAACTCACTTCCATATTTTTTGACATCTGTATCGTATGATTCAGTTTTCCCTTTTGATCTATCTTTTTGATGTTATGACCTTTCTGGCAGATTATGTCACCTAAATACTTTACTTGATTTACCTGTTTTATCTCTCCCTGTCTTAAATTTACTGTTACATGTTCTTTTGCTTCTTTTCCATTGTTGAATGCCATGTAATATATCTGATTTTCTTTATTAAAACTAAATTTTTTCTGCATTTCCATTTGCTTCAGGCTACCTTCTACTTGCATTATTCTTGCCTTACTTCCCAGGGCTATTATGTCATCTATGTATATTAAGTTTTGTATGCCTAGTCCGTCATCAATCATTGTGCAGCTAAGCCCTTCTACAAAGTTCACCTCATCTGTTTCTACGCCACACATAGCCTGCGTGCAAACTTCACAAAGAGGGAATTGTAAAGTCTGCGAATTAGCGTCCGTTTTCGAGTTCTGTGATCTTGCGCAATAAATCTGCTCTTTGTCTGGGCATTGTTTCTCATCCAATCAGTGAGTGGTTTCAGATTTTAGTGACCCAATCAAAAACAAGAACATCGTCACGTGTTTTTCAGTCTCTTTGAGACAAGTGAAGGAGTGAACACAACAAAAATAACCTGTATTCAAGATGGAGGAACGTTCAGTGACTTTTTCGAGGATCAAGTTTGAATGTCTTCAGTGAAAATTTGGGACGAAACTGCGTTTCAAAGGGGATTTGACATGGTGAAGCAAATCTTTAACTGTTAAGATCGAAACATTATACGTGGATCAAGATTAATGATCAAAATTAATGATGCAGTACTAGTAATAGGCCTGTCCCTGCTGTCATTTCCCTCTGCCTCCGACGATAACAAAACCCTTCTAATCTTCGATGGGCGCTCCGATCTGGGCAGAGCTTCGTCCTCGCGAAACCCAATAACTGTGTCAGTGGCTGCTGCTTTTTTATTGTATTTCAACTTAAGCATTTCGTTGACTTTGGCCAGTTCGTCTTTTATAACCTCCCCTTCTTCAACAAATCAACACAATTTTTGCAAATATATTTCGAAAATGGAAGCAAATAAATAAAATCGAGACTAATCTGCTTTCGGATTAAAAACGCCAGATCCCTCCACAATATTTCGATCGTGCTTCAAAACAGTCTCTTCGAAAGCAAAGATAGCATCTTCCATCATCCGACATTTTCAATTTGATCAGTGCGTGTCTGCTCTGCGGGACGTTCGGACGAGTAAAGCGGAGGCAATTTCTTGCGCAAAATCGACCTCCTCTGTGAAGGAGGAAATCGAGGTCACAGAACTCGAAAACGGACGCTAATTCGCAGACTTTACAATTCCCTCTTTGTGAAGTTTGCACGCAGGCTACGTCCAAAAGTCTCAAAATATACTCCCCATATTTTCTGCATATTTTTTTCATACCTCTTCTACTTTTGGACACTTTTTAGCGTTATTTCCTATTTTTCCCGATTTTTCGAGAACTGCCTATGTAATGTGAACGAATTGGCGCATTGAGAATCAAAACAAACGAAGGGGGTCAGTGTGAGAAAAATAACTTTGACAAAATGATGCTTAATGTTTTGAAACTATACTACACGGATTTTCTGCATATTTCTAAATACCTTCTCTATTTTTGAAGACTTTTTGGTGATATTTATTATTTTTTTTAATTTTTCGAAAACTGCCTATGTAATATGAACGAGTGGGCGCATTGAGAATTAAAGCAAACGAAGGGTGCCAGTGTGAGTAAAATAACTTTCACAAAATGGTCCAAAAAGTCTCAAAAATATACTCCACATATTTTCTGCATATTTCTTTCATACTTTCTCTACTTTTTAAGACTTCCAAACATAATTGAATGAAATAAGTGAAACTTAATCTGTAGAAGAGCAGAAATTTTTATTCAAATTGTTCCTTTCATCCTTTTCTACATATAACTACACTTTCTATTTTGTTACATATTGCTACAATTTGTTCCCAAATGGAAACATTGTCTGGACATTTGCTCGCATGGGTAAGTCTGCACTGCGCAAGCGCAAATTAGAAAAAATCAACATGGCCACACAAAGATCAGAGCGTCTGAGCGAAAAAGCTGCAGTAAACTATGCAGACTTTACAGATGTTGTGTGCGTGGAAGAAAGGAAAAAGAAGACAAGAGCGAGTGCAAAAGAAAAGGATAGACTTAAGGATCTGTGCATTAAAACAAAGGCCCATCTCAAAGCAAATTTCTTTAAGTGATAGGTTTAGTGTTTTCCTCCATGAGGTGTACACCAAGATGAAACAAAATCTTGTTTCCTTAAAACGTGATGATCCCCTTGTAAAATTTGAGGTCAGTGCTGATATGGATATTCAGCAGCTGATGGAAGATAGGGTGAAGAAAACTGAGAAATGAGGGAAAATTATTTATGAGGTTTTGGAGAATCAGCAGCTTGATCCCATTCTTGGAATTGGTTGGGACAGAAGGGTTTTGAATAAAGAGCTTGATTTTTGCTAAGTGGTAGATGGTTCTCTACAGTTTTGGTTTAAGCAGCCAGCTCCCATTAAAGATTTCCAAGTGATTGGTGGTGTCCCAATTGAAACTCAAATAGAAAGAACCCCTTGTATTTTTTTTTCTTTTGTTAGAGGTGATGGAACAAGGGATAGTTTTACAGTAAATGCTTGGAGGAAAAGTAGTTAAATTAGTTTAAAATCTAGTACCCCAAGTCTTTGTTGCATAGCTTATTTGTTAACCTCACAATTTGGGAACCATTTCTTATTGACTTTTGTGATATGTTCAGCACAGCAGAATACTTGAAATTTGCAAAGGTTCCAAGGCTTTGTGCATGTTATCATATTATGGTTAGCCTCTTTGCAATTGTTGCAAAAGTGTACTTGCTTCTCTCGTTTGTATCCCAGGTCTTCAAGCTCTTCAAGTCTGTTTCGCTTCTGCGGCAACATAAACACAGCTTCTTGTTTTCTAAAATTTGTTGCCCTGTAAAAGTCTTTTGTCTGGTTTTGATTAAGCTTTTCCAAACCTTGCTGTTTGAATTTTACTAAACTACCATGAAGCCTTATGAATTGGGGAACATGGTGCATCAAAGCATGCATGTAAGGGGTCACATGTTTTGTTTGATAAACAGACTTGAAAAACAACATCCAATCTTTAATTACTGGTTTTAATGACACTACTTCATCATTTGTTATTTCATCCAGAATAATAATGGAATATATTTTCACGAAATCTTCCCATAACTGTTGGATTTGTGACCTTTTCTCATGATGCGGTAACATTTCCTGAACACATATCTTGCAAAATATAATAAGTTTCTCAGGACCAGTGAAATCTCTCCACTTCAGTTTCTTTGATTCTTTGTTGACATAAAAACGAAAATCTATACCACATTTCTGGCAAATAAATTTTTGAAATGATTCCATGTGGTGATGTTTAGGAACATCAAAGTCATTAAATGTTCCTTTTTTTCAAAGTGATCTTGTTGCCTGAGCTCTAATATGAGCAGACTTTGTAAGTTATCTGTTATTCTTAAAAACAAGTGCAGAGTATCAATTACTACATTTGTAATTTGAATTCATGGCCACAAAGATGGATGCTTGCAGGAAAATTTGGTAGCTGGTGTACCTTTTTTGTTAGCAAAAGAGAAAATCTCCTGTACTGTTCTGGCTCCATTTTTGATACTTGAAATTGACTATTCAGTTTCAGTGTCATGTAATTTTTCTTTTTGGCATTTGTACCATATACATGGATATGATGATATGGCAGCACCAATTCCACAGACCATTGCTAGGAACGTCCAGTCCCCACCAAGGAACCATGTGATGTTGAAATTTGTTCCATTAAATTCATAGTCTTTAAAGTTTTGACTTCAGCTATGACGTCTCTTGGCTCATCTCTTAAATTTTCTTAATCTTCCTTCACTTCCAATACTGCAATAGTATGGTTGCCATCTGCTGATATAGCCCTACATCCTTCATTTAGAAATGTAAAAGCAATATTACCAACATGGATGTGTTTTCCGATGAAAGTTCCATCTCCTGTCAGTTTGATTGTTAATTCGTCTGATGGTTTCAAGTTTGACCCTAGAGCTTTCAGCAGTACCAAAATTCTTGATTTTATGCTTTGTTGGGCACCCACTCCATTCGGTGTGCTTTGAATGTTCTACATTTTGTTCTTTATCCTTTATTCTTTCTGCTATCCTCCAAGACCTAGGGAGGGTTTTACATGCCATTGATAGGTCATGATATGCTTCATTAGAAATTCCAAATTTATCTTTTATGTACAAAGTTGTATTGATTTATCTAAATCATCCCTATCCAGGGCAACCTTTGATGTACCAATCTCCTCGTCATCAGTGATACTGAGCAGTTCATAGCTGTTTGTTTCAAAATTAACACTTCCACTTTAGTAGCAAAGAAATTGTAATGATCCAAAAATGACAATGTTTGCTTACAGTTACTAGTTAGTTTTTTTTGGATACGTTTCCTTTGTTTGGATGAATACTCAGAGAATTTCTTATTGTTTGCTTTGCCTCTTACTTTCTTTGCCTTTATCATATTTGTTACAAAGTCCTTAAATTGACTCCTTCTGCTTTTTGATAATTTGTGATGCCTCTGCAAGGTCTTGTTCTACCTTTGCTCTTTTCTTGTCATTGTCACTAAGTTCACTTTCTAATTGTCGTTTTTGTTGCAGTAATCTCAAATTGTCTTGGTAAAGTTTGAAAGAGACGAGCTCTGAATAGTATATCTTTAAATGCCAGATATAATTTTTACCTTCCCTCCTATTGTTTAATAGCTTATTCATCTTGTTGATCTTATTCATCTTATTCATCTTGTCTTATTCATTCATCTTATTCATCCTAAAGAAGCCTTTGCAAGTTCATTAGACATCTTATATAATTGCCTTTTGAAGCTACTGACGATTCTTGGTGTAACCTCAACTGATTTTAACCCACACATGTCAAAAACCACAGGAATAATTTCACAAACACTTGATTCTCTGTAAATTACTAACAAAGTCATTCTTTTTCCTTCTTCTTGTTTTTGAATCCTTTCTTTCTGTCTTTGGCATATTTTGTAGAGAATATAGCTGCAGAATTAATGGACAATTATTCTTTGACAAATGAAATGTCTGATAATTTTGTTTGGTTATTAAAAGATATATCCGCTTTTCTTGTGTAATTTTAATATACTAAGCAATTATAGCATAGGGCAAGAACTAACATAGTAGATTCAGTTTAGTTGTTGTAATAGATAATAGTTGTTTTTTTTTATCGTCCTCTTCAGTCTAGCCAGGTTTTACGAAAAAATAAATGAAACCAGATTGAGCTTCACTGGGCATATATTAAACACCCATTCATGACTAAATAAACTTTGTTGGAGGCTTTTAAATAACCATAATGGACAACAGGACATTAAAATGTAATTTTGGTTTATTTTAATATGTTGTATCTATGGCTCATCACCGTGGACTAGGTTCCTGGGTGGGCCTCTTGCTCTATGTTAGAGTTTAAAGGCACAAATGCACCTTCAATTTGAGCCTTATGTTCGCACATTTTCAATTTCGCATTTTTCTCCCTAAATTCTCTCTGATTTCAAGTTTAGTTATTTGTTTGCCAGACGAATATTCACCCATTTTTTTTCAATTTAAGTAAGAAATTATTTTTCAGTTTTCATCCCTATAAGTTTAACGTCTCAGATGAGCATCGAGATGTTAATAAACCTACTTATTTATGTGTTGCACAAAAAATGGTCCATTTTCATCACATTGCTTTCCTTCACGACCATGTTGTTCATTATTATCACCCTGATCCTCATTTACTGCCTCAACCAGTCGAATACTTATGCCAAGTAGAAAAAACAAGAAAACAATACAAAAATACATCCGTTCACTGCATTCAACATTTCTGCTAAGAACTATGCAGATCTCCTAATCAAAACACTTTAATTTCGATTCGCAAGATATCCGAATATTTCAAACCTCTCCCTGCGTAAAATTTTCTACAAATTTGTCGGGAAGCTTGGTATCATTAGTTGGTGCCAGTTTTTCGTATTTAGCCTCTGTTGCCACTTTTGTAGATAGGCAAACGAGGCAGCCAGAACATGGTCTTTTTGCAGTAGCAGTCTGTCCAAATTTCAAACCCCTTGGGAAAGTGTACATGGATCTCTGGGCAAGTGACTATTTTCAAGAGGCCCGCTACGTATAATTTTCAAGAGAAACAGTTTCCTTTATTACATAGCTGAATTCTGCAATGTTTGAAGTATTAGATTTTGAATAATGGAATTTCTCGAAGCTTATAACAAAAAATGTCTGTAAACAGCATTAGATTTTAGGCTGAATAAGAGCCGGAATGTGGAAATTGACAAAAGCCGGGAGCAAATGTCCACTGATGTTTCCATTTGCGCTGATTCAAAAATCGTAACAGTTTTCCTCTCTCCATCGAAGACCGCCATCAATGCGAATCAAAGCATCTGTTGTGGGGCTTGCCATTTTATTTCTCAATTTGTTTTTGAAATAGTTCATTTTTGAGAAAATAAGCTCCACCTCGACATTTGAATAAGGCAACGAATACAAAGCCAGCGCAACACCTAAAACGCTATTAAATCGGGGGTTACCAGCAGCATCTTTGTATTGCAAGAAATGGCTCCAAAATTTAACAGGTTGGTTGCTCAAGTCCTTAGGCACATCAATTAACTTCATTTGACGTAGTTCTTTGTTCACAGAATTTTTAAAAAGCTTCGCCAGCTTTGTCAAATCTTGCACACCATTTACCTCTTTTGGAGAAATGGTGTTTATGGCTTGGAATATTGAGGCATTTTCTGGAAGCCTTTGTTGAACTTCTTCTGCTGATTGGACGAGAAATTCCAGGCATCTTTCTTTGACATCCTTCATTTGCTCCTTTGGTATCATCAGCCGCTCTGCACTGCTTAAAAATGCATACTCAAAGTAAACACATTCAGCTGGCATCAAATGGTGTTTAAAGTCGTACGTAAACAGATTACTCTGACTTATCTTGTCAAGCTTGCTTGGTATTACTATAAGCTGAAGCAGAGATTGGTTAAAGCTTAGGAGATCAGCACCAAGACGAACAACATAAGCATCACCTAGTTCAAAGAGTTTGTTGATTCTGGAGAAATCTTTTAGGGTTCCTTCTAGAAACACCAAGTATGTGTAATTCTTGGAATCTTCATACATGCTAGCCAGCTGTCTTGCAGTGTAGCATTTTTCCGTGCCTGAAGTTGCCATTGTAAAGCACAACTTGAGTGAGTCCCATTTGTCAATGATTCTTTGGATGCATTCATATTGGCTCATCCATCTTGTAGCGCTCAGTTGAAGAAGCTTGTCTGGAACTTCATTTTTGATGGTTTTATGGAGCTCTCTGTACTCTACCAGTCTTTTAGTGCTGTGCGACAACCAGTTATACGATTTCCTTACCATAAAGTCAATATGGGCTGGCATCACTTCCGCTGCTTTGCTAGCTGCTAGTTGCAAGTTATGGCATACACACTTAAACAATACAATATCCGGCACAAGACTTTTAAAATACATTGACACACTGTGGTGTATTCCAACCATCGTGCTACACCCATCAACCCCAATACCGATAAGCTTCTAAAGACACAGGCCAGCTTCTCTGAGAGCGGTTTTATAGCAGCTCCTATCACATCTGATGTTGCTGTGGCCCCAAGGTTTATCATCTTAAAAAAGTTTGTTCTGACAGACTGTTTGGCAACACTGTAATAACGAATGCAAATGGCCAACATTTTCCTCTGGCTCACATCATTGGACTCATCAATGATCAAACTGAAAAAACTCTCACCAACATCTTCAATCAATTCTTCGAACAGGGAGGGGGAGATGACGTTGACAATCAGTCCGGTACACTTGGTACGTTGCATTCATAGATTCACTGCCATTCGGGAATCCGGGAAGATTGATGGCAAAAGAAGAGCTAGATGATTAACTAAACGAAATGCTGTATGTTTCGCAACAGACATGGGCTTCTGAAATTCTGCAACTTTTTTTGACAATAATAATGCTGGTCTGAATGTTTGTATGATTGGTCTGATCTTCGCTAAACTTTCATTTTCTGCAACCCTATTTTTATGCCTTTCAGTGGTAGTATGCTTTCGCAGATCATTCTTATGTGCCTTTAGCTGAATTTTACAAACTTTACAAAATGCTTTGCTCGAGTTTCCTTCCATCAAAGCAAGCCATCCTTCAATAAAGAGGAAAAGAAAAATGTTAAAGAAGGGAACATGGCTGCATAAAAAGGGATTAGAACTGAGACCTTTGCATTAATCATCATTTACGCCTGCGGCGTAATGGGACCATTTGAGAAAGTAAGCTGCACATATAAGAAATTGCCTTAATGGCTATCTCCTACTTTAGGCAATTATTTTACCTTGACACCCGCGAGGCGGGTGAGTTTTTACCTTGACACCCGCGATGCAAGTGAATATTAGTACCAGTTTAACCTTGGAAAGACAAGATACCACTCAGCTGCCTTTTAACTTGCAGCCTTCTGAACTTTTGCCAGAGTCCGGGGAGGTTGTGGGATTCAATGGAAAGCTAACCTGATGCGAAAATAAGGTAAGAATGAAGGAATGTGGATTCTTGGAATGCTGGAATTTTGGAATTGTGGAATGTGAATTGTGGAATGTGGAACGTTAAACAGGAAAATTTTGGTTGCCAAAAACATTCTTGTATTGTCTGTAATAATTTTATATGGCAATTCATATGACAAGTTTTGTATCACCAAAAGGCTTTTTATAGCTAAACTAACCTTGGAACGTGTTTTTAATTAAGTTTGAAAGTGTTTTTAATTAGAAAGGCATTTTTTGGACAATGATTGGGAATACTTTCGAAGACAGTAGATTCCGTAGAAACCATTCCTCATTTAAACCCTTTAAAATAATAACAAACAAACTTAGCAACTTTACACGTGTATGTATAGACTAGCCTAGGTATCCGTCAATGCCGAATTTTTTGCGAAAAATCATTGCTGAAAGAATTTTGATACTAAAAAAATCAGAAAAGGAAGGGGTTTTAGGTAAAGTGATAATGTCACTATAACCGTCACTTTCGCACTAATGCAGGCACTTTGGTTTGTTGATGAAATTAATCTCCAGCAACAAGAACATTTCTGTATGTGCTCCGTTCTCATTCAAATAATGATTATTACAGGCAATGAATAATTGACCTTGTCTTCAATTAGTTGTGTATATGTCCCATGTAGCAACACCTAGATCTAAATTTTGGACAAATGTGAGTACTGTAGTGTTTCTTTGAGAAAAATATATAACAAACCCGCTTTTCCAAACTGTAAATCGGATACAAATTGCTTCCCTTGCAGACTGTAAATTGCAGTTGCAGACTAGAAGAAATAGGTTATAGCAGCTACAAGATAAGAACAAAGGGACCAAAAATATATTTGATAATGACTTTAAACAGTCTTTACTTGATATGGCTATATACTTTAGATCGGTATTCGACTAATTTCATTGCAGTTTGAAGCAAGAAGCACCCTTATACTGTATATGAATGTAAAACGTTCCCATCGCAATGTTCCATAATTCCAAGATTCCATAATTCAAAGGTTAGTTTAGTTATAAAAAGCCTTTTGGTGATACAAAACTTGCCATATGAATTGCCATTTAAATTATTACAGACAATACAAGAATGTTTTTGGCAACCAACATTTTCCTATTTAACGTTCCACATTCCACAATTCACATTCCACAATTCAAAAATTCCAGCACTCTAAGATTCCACATTCCTTCATTCTTACCATATCTTCGCATCAAAGTTCTCAAGGAGGGCCTGGGTAACCATCTGTGTTTCCTTGTCTACATAGAAGTGCATACTACTAATGCCTTTAGATCTGATGACGTAAGATAGGAAAAATTATACTGTATTTAAAAAATATGAAAAAATTCGAAATGGCAAGGTCGTGTTGCCCCTTTTGCAGTTATATATGGATATATCACCCAAAAGTTTGTCTACGTTGCTTGTTTCAGTCTTTGGATAAAGTTACACTGCACTTGGAAAGTGTTACCATGTTGCCTGTAGCAGCTGATGACGTCATCAGTGAAAATTCAACGTTCATTGAAAATGAAAGAATTATATATCAATCCAAAGGTCTGTATGCCCTCTCTGCGAATATGCATGTATTATTTGACTTAATGGAATGCTTGAGATTATACTCTCGAAAAATTACCGAAATTGCTTGTTTATGACGTCATCAAAAAAGGAAACTTCTGGTCAATATTTCAAAAGTCTCCAGGTGAAATTCGAATTCAGCATGTTTGAAAGCCTAGATTCCGTTTTTAAAAGTTTGACTGGAAAAGTTTTCCGATTTTGCCGGGGAGAGACCTGTCTAACAGTGGTGGTCAAGATTTTACCGATCTAGAGGGTGACGCTGATGACGATAGTGATGATTGTGATGATGATGATTATCGCAGTAGTGAAATTAGTCTGGATGATATGATGTTATATGATGAAGATATGATGATAAATTGTTACTCTCTATGGTAGCAGACAATTTCCCAATGTGAATAATGCTAAGTGTTACTCAATCATCTGGACGCTAACTGTTTACATCATTCAAAGAAGAAAACAGTTATAAAACCTTTAAGATTGACTCTGATTGTTCTATCTTGTATATTGTTTCACATTAATCAATTGTTTCACATTAGTCAATTGTTGTTGCTTATATGAAATGTTAAATTCGATTATTACAACAGAAAATGAAGTTGATGATTGACAAGATGCTTATATCTATTTGAAAACTATTAGAGAATATACCAACAGATTAACAATAAGTATAATAAAAGAAGCGCATTCCTTTATCATATACGGAAACTATGGCGAATTTGGGCAAAACCCTCGAATAACATGTTTCAATGAAGAATACTTTAAATATTGTAAACCTGAAGATATTGAGAAAGAACTTGCTAAACTCTTGGATGATAGAAATATTCAACCTCATGAATTTCTGCAGAAGTTTTTACAAATACATCCTGTTCAAAATGGTAATGGTAGACTAGCAAAACTCTTGTATTGTTTCCTGACTAATAAATGCGTAATATGGGAAGATCAAGAAAAGTATATTAAGGCTCTAAGAAAATCTGACAAAAGTTTACAAGAATATCTAAGTCATCTCAATTCTCTTATAAATACAATGCATGCACCTAGTAATTAAAGATGGGTAAGCGTAAGAGGCAGGATAGAAATAAACAGCGTACAAAGCGATGACGCATAAAGAGAATTGGGGGTAAAGGTCTTTTTAAAAACCTTCAAAATTGGATACTCAAAACAGCGATTGGCATTACACCATTACCAGGCTTACAGCGCGAATTGAAACCGAGAATTAGGAAAAAGGGGTGGAAAAAAGATAAACCTTTACAATTTATCCCCAGAGAAGTCTGGAGAGCTGCTGGGGTACTAAATAAAACGCTGGATAAATTCGCGTATGCTAAAAAATGCGATTTCAAATAATGTCGTCAACGGCAGGAACTGTTATTGCTTCAATGATTATTGACGATATGTTAAAAAATGATGGTGGACAGGAAGCAACAGAGTTGATGACAGGTGGCTATAAAAGGAAGTCAACATTAGAAAATTCTAAAAAGATGGGGTCAGCATTAGCGCCAGCAGCAGTTAGACAAGCAATTAAGCAAGGAGGAAGAGCAGTGACAAGAAATATCAGCAAACAAGCCTAAAAGAAATTCGCATTAAAAGGCGCAAAAGCAGCTGCAAAATGCGGTGCCATAGCTGCAACTGGTTTAGGTGTTGAGACTGGTTTAAGAAAATTAGCTGTTGGTGGTGTGAGAAGAAAGCGTAGAAAGCGAGTTAATGGTGGTAGGAAAACAACCAGAAAACACAGGCGAAAGAAGAGAAAAATTCGCTAAACTGGTTTTCACATTACTAAAAATGACGTAGTGATCTGACTGGTTGGAACTTTCCAGAAGTTTCCAGAATGTTCCACAACTTTCTAGAAACGAGAAATCCTCTTATCTGATTGGTTAATAATTCGAACGTAACGTTCAATTAATCTATAAAATCATTGTGTAAAACCAAATCAGTTCAGTTGTAACAAGTCGTCGTGGAGTGCGGAGCTTAAAAAATCATGGCTACAATTTACGAAGTTAGAGATGAAGAGGGCCTAATCAAGTCATCAGTTGCTGTCCAACCCGGTTCTAACAAATGGTTGTTAGTGGTGAAAGATGCAGCAGCAGTTGCAAGATATAATGGCTGTGCTGAAAGATACCTAAAAGGTGGATCTGTAAAATCAATGAGTATTTCTCATACAGCGCTGTCTCGTCTCTTGGAAATAATGGATGAAAACATAAATGACCAATTCCAGTTTCGCAGAGAAGATGTTGAAAGTCTGTTTGAGAAGAATAAAGTACACATTCAATCAAAGCAGTATGGTGGCAGGATCACACAGTTTCTAACACTATACACTGAAGGTTTGAGTAAAGAAGAAGCGAATGAGAATAAGCTGGAAATCTGTCTGCAGAAAAATGATGATTTCCCTCTACAGCTTTGTCTTGGAATCCGAAGATGGAAAATTGAGAACATGAACCTGTTCAAGCCATCAAAGACAGGAATAAATCTGAAAGAAGAAATGCTGAAAGCATTACATGGAAAGGTTGCTGATCTGAAAATGCTTCCACAACCATCCTAGAAAAGACCAGCAAGTGATGATGAGCAGATTCAAAATAAGAAAAAGAAACAAGAAGAAGAAGATCCAACAAAGATTGATGTTCAAGTGCAAGAAGCATATGCCGAAGTTCTCCTGAAATATATTTTCAACAAAGATATTAGTTCGATGTTATAGCTTGATGTTAAGAATTTGTTATAAATAGATGTTACCTGTTGTATGAGATGTTTAAAATTTGTTAGAAATATGAGTTACGATTTGAGATTTAAAGCACCCTTTTCTTTGATTTTATCTGGAGTAAGCGGAAGCGTTAAAACGACTTGGGTAGAAAATCTGTAGAAAAATTATAACAATATAATTGATAATGGCAGACAATATCGCAATCTTATGTGGATCTCAGGAACAAATCAACCGGGATTGTTTGAGCATGTTAAAAAAGGTTTTAATGGGAATTGTAGGTTTATTACTGAGCTACCTGAAAACGTGTACGAAGAAATCGAAAAATCTGACAAAAGATTAACTATTGTTGTCGATGATTTAATGCATGAAATTGCCAACTTTAAAGATTTGGGAAAATTGTTCACAAAAGGAAGATCTCATCTAAACATCAATGTAATTGTTATGATGCAAAACCCTTATCCAAGAGGAACAGAAATGAGAAATTTAGCTCTCCATACTCAGTATCAAGTTCTTTTCAAGAATCCTCAAGATATAGAAGTCAAATTAGATTTCTTGCACGACAAATTACGCCCTCATCTCCAAAAACATTCCTTGACATTTACAATAATGCAACATCAAGAATGTATGGCTACTTTGTGATTTCACCCATTCGATTGAAGAAGATACGAGATTTCGCACTAATATTTTCAGTAAACCAGTAAAAATGGATTCTTTTGAAAAGATAGTCATGGAACCAAGCAAATCTGACGATGAACCAGTGAAGAAAAAGCCTAAAAAGATCATAAATAAAGGAAGAAAGTGCAAGAAAAGAAAGCGACAAAGAAAAAAGTGTACAAATGTTAAATTGTTAGAACTGTTAATTGATTTATTATGAGTTTAGAATTGAGTTATATTCTGATCCTTCTGTTCCGGGTTCTCTCGGGGATTTGGATAAAGCATATAGAGAATTAAAAAAAGTAATTCCTAATTTGAAATGGAATGAAGAGTGGAGTAAAACTAGTCTTGCCTATTCACTGCACAAACCAAGTAGGAAGAACTTTAAACAAGAGCGGATACTAACCAATAACATTGATTATTTGTGGGAATGTGATCTTGTTGATATGACGCGAATTGGTTGGGACCAAAGAGTCCCAAATACAGAGCTTGATTTTTGTTATGTTATTGATGGTTCTCTCTGGTTTTGGTTCAGGCAGCCAGCTCCCATTAAAAGATTTCCAGATAATTTGTGGTGTCCAAATTGAAACTCAGATTGAAAGAACCCCTTGTACTGTTTTTTTTGTTAGAGGTAATGGAACAAGGGATAGTTTTATGGGAAATTCTTGGAGGAAAAGGTTAATGGCTTAGCATCTAATTAATTTTGTTACATAGCTTATTCATTTACCTTGCAATTCGGGAACCATTTGTTATTGACGTTGGTAATATGTTCAGCACAGCAGAATACTTGAAATTTGCAAAGGATCCAAGGCTTTGTGCATGTTATCATATTATGGTTAGCCTCTTTGCAATTGTTGCAAAACTGTACTTGCTTCTCTCGTTTGTATCCCAGGTCTTCAAGCTCTTCAAGTCTGTTTCGCTTCTGCGGCAACATAAACACAGCTTCTTGTTTTCTAAAATTTGTTGCCCTGTAAAAGTCTTTTGTCTGGTTTTGATTAAGCTTTTCCAAACCTTGCTGTTTGAATTTTACTAAACTACCATGAAGCCTTATGAATTGGGGAACATGGTGCATCAAAGCATGCATGTAAGGGGTCACATGTTTTGTTTGATAAACAGACTTGAAAAACAACATCCAATCTTTAATTACTGGTTTTAATGACACTACCTCATCATTTGTTATTTCATCCAGAATAATAATGGAATATATTTTCACGAAATCTTCCCAGAACTGTTGGATTTGTGACCTTTTCTCATGATGCGGTAACAATTCATGAACACATATCTTGCAAAATATAATAAGTTTCTCAGGACCAGTGAAATCTCTCCACTTCAGTTTCTTTGATTCTTTGTTGACATAAAAACGAAAATCTATACCACATTTCTGGCAAATAAATTTTTGAAATGATTCCATGTGGTGATGTTTAGGAACATCAAAGTCATTAAATGTTCCTTTTTTTTTCAAAGTGATCTTGTTGCCTGAGTTCTAATATGAGCAGACTTTGTAAGTTATCTGTTATTCTTAAAAACAAGTGCAGAGTATCAATTACTACATTTGTAAGTTGAATTCATGGCCACAAAGGTGGATGCTTGCAGGAAAATTTGGTAGCTGGTGTACCTTTTTTGTTAGCAAAAGAGAAAATCTCCTGTACTGTTCTGGCTCCATTTTTGATACTTGACATTGACTATTCAGTTTCAGTGTCATGTAATTTTTCTTTTTGGCATTTGTACCATATACATGGATATGATGATATGGCAGCACCAATTCCACAGACCATTGCTAGGAACGTCCAGTCCCCACCAAGGAACCATGTGATGTTGAAATTTGTTCCATTAAATTCATAGTCTTTAAAGTTTCGACTTCAGGTATGACGTCTCTTGGCTCATCTCTTAAATTTTCTTAATCTTCCTTCACTTCCAATACTGCAATAGTATGGTTGCCATCTGCTGATATAGCCCTACATCCTTCATTTAGAAATGTAAAAGCAATATTACCAACATGGATGTGTTTTCCGATGAAAGTTCCATCTCCTGTCAGTTTGATTGTTAATTCGTCTGATGGTTTCAAGTTTGACCCTAGAGCTTTCAGCAGTACCAAAATTCTTGATTTTATGCTTTGTTGGGCACCCACTCCATTCGGTGTGCTTTGAATGTTCTACATTTTGTTGAGATCCTTTATTCTTTCTGCTATCCTCCAAGACCTAGGGAGGGTTTTACATGCCATTGATAGGTCATGATATGCTTCATTAGAAATTCCAAATTTATCTTTTATGTACAAAGTTGTATTGATTTATCTAAATCATCCCTATCCAGGGCAACCTTTGATGTACCAATCTCCTCATCATCAGTGATACTGAGCAGTTCATAGCTGTTTGTTTCAAAATTAACACTTCCACTTTAGTAGCAAAGAAATTGTAATGATCCAAAAATGACAATGTTTGCTTACAGTTACTAGTTAGTTTTTTTTGGATACGTTTCCTTTGTTTGGATGAATACTCAGAGAATTTCTTATTGTTTGCTTTGCCTCTTACTTTCTTTGCCTTTATCATATTTGTTACAAAGTCCTTAAATTGACTCCTTCTGCTTTTTGATAATTTGTGATGCCTCTGCAAGGTCTTGTTCTACCTTTGCTCTTTTCTTGTCATTGTCACTAAGTTCACTTTCTAATTGTCGTTTTTGTTGCAGTAATCTCAAATTGTCTAGGTAAAGTTTGAAAGAGACGAGCTCTGAACAGTATATCTTTAAATGCCAGATATAATTTTTACCTTCCCTCCTATTGTTTAATAGCTTATTCATCTTGTTGCGGCCCCTAAAGAAGCCTTTGCAAGTTCATCAGACATCTTATATAATTGCCTTTTGAAGCTACTGACGATTCTTGGTGTAACCTCAACTGATTTTAACCCACACATGTCAAAAACCACATGAATAATTTCACAAACACTTGATTCTCTGTAAATTACTAACAAAGTCATTCTTTTTCTTTCTTCTTGTTTTTGAATCCTTTCTTTCTGTCTTTTGCATATTTTGTAGAGAATATAGCTGCAGAATTAATGGACAATTATTCTTTGACAAATTAAATGTATGATAATTTTGTTTGGTTATTAAAAGATATATCCGCTTTTCTTGTGTAATTTTAATATACTAAGCAATTATAGCATAGGGCAAGAACTAACATAGTAGATTCAGTTTAGTTGTTGTAATAGATAATAGTTGTTTTTTTTTATCGTCCTCTTCAGTCTAGCCAGGTTTTACGAAAAAATAAATGAAACCAGATTGAGCTTCACTGGGCATATATTAAACACCCATTCATGACTAAATAAACTTTGTTGGAGGCTTTTAAATAACCATAATGGACAACAGGACATTAAAATGTAATTTTATGGTTTATTTTAATATGTTGTATCTATGGCTCATCACCGTGGACTAGGTTCCTGGGTGGGCCTCTTGCTCTAGGTTAGAGTTTAAAGGCACAAATGCACCTTCAATTTGAGCCTTATGTTCGCACATTTTCAATTTCGCATTTTTCTCCCTAAATTCTCTCTGATTTCAAGTTTAGTTATTTGTTTGCCAGACGAATATTCACCCATTTATTTTCAATTTAAGTAAGAAATTATTTTCAGACCCGGGGGTAACTTCAATAGATCAGTGACGGGGGTGTGCCATTTTCGTAATAAAAAGTTGACCCCAAAATTTATGAAAATTCTAAAACGTATACCCAAAAGTTCGCAAAGAAACATGAATATAATACATAGAAATACTCATAAGTCTGTTTTTAGAGTTATACAGCTGAAATTTATTTGGCAGTTATTGTGAATTTATCAAAATTGATCATCTTAGCAAAAATGATACCCCAAGTTTGTAATTTTAGCAAATTTGATACCCCAAAATTTATTATCCACCCTTAAAAGGTACCTCAAAAAATGGCACATGCCGTACCCATACATATGGGAGTTACCCCTTTAGGCTGAATAAGAGCCGGAATGTGGAAATTGACAAAGCCGGGAGCAAATGTCCACTGATGTTTCCATTTGCGCTGATTCAAAAATCGTAACAGTTTTCCTCTCTCCATCGAAGACCGCCATCAATGTGAATCAAAGCATCTGTTGTGGGGCTTGTCATTTTATTTCTCAATTTGTTTTTGAAATAGTTCATTTTTGAGAAAATAAGCTCCACCTCGACATTTGAATAAGGCAACGAATACAAAGCCAGCGCAACACCTAAAACGCTATTAAATCGGGGGTTACCAGCAGCATCTTTGTATTGCAAGAAATGGCTCCAAAATTTAACAGGATGGTTGCTCAAGTCCTTAGGCACATCAATTAACTTCATTTGACGTAGTTCTTTGTTCACAGAATCAATGTCTGGTGATATGTTTTTAAAAAGCTTCGCCAGCTTTGTCAAATCTTGCACACCATTTACCTCTTTTGGAGAAATGGTGTTTATGGCTTGGAACATTGAGGCATTTTCTGGAAGCCTTTGTTGAACTTCTTCTGCTGATTGGACGAGAAATTCCAGGCATCTTTCTTTGACATCCTTCATTTGCTCCTTTGGTATCATCAGCCGCTCTGCACTGCTTAAAAATGCATACTCAAAGTAAACACATTCAGCTGGCATCAAATGGTGTTTAAAGTCGTACGTAAACAGATTACTGACTTATCTTGTCAAGCTTGCTTGGTATTACTATAAGCTGAAGCAGAGATTGGTTAAAGCTTAGGAGATCAGCACCAAGACGAACAACATAAGCATCACCTAGTTCAAAGAGTTTGTTGATTCTGGAGAAATCTTTTAGGGTTCCTTCTAGAAACACCAAGTATGTGTAATTCTTGGAATCTTCATACATGCTAGCCAGCTGTCTTGCAGTGTAGCATTTTTCCGTGCCTGAAGTTGCCATTGTAAAGCACAACTTGAGTGAGTCCCATTTGTCAATGATTCTTTGGATGCATTCGTATTGGCTCATCCATCTTGTAGCGCTCAGTTGAAGAAGCTTGTCTGGAACTTCATTTTTGATGGTTTTATGGAGCTCTCTGTACTCTACCAGTCTTTTAGTGCTGTGCGAGAACCAGTTATACGATTTCCTTACCATAAAGTCAATATGGGCTGGCATCACTTCCGCTGCTTTGCTAGCTGCTAGTTGCAAGTTATGGCATACACACTTAAACAATACAATATCCGGCACAAGACTTTTAAAATACATTGACACACTGTGGTGTATTCCAACCATCGTGCTACACCCATCAACCCCAATACCGATAAGCTTCTAAAGACACAGGCCAGCTTCTCTGAGAGCGGTTTTATAGCAGCTCCTATCACATCTGATGTTGCTGTGGCCCCAAGGTTTATCATCTTAAAAAAGTTTGTTCTGACAGACTGTTTGGCAACACTGTAATAACGAATGCAAATGGCCAACATTTTCCTCTGGCTCACATCAGTAGACTCATCAATGATCAAACTGAAAAAACTCTCACCAACATCTTCAATCAATTCTTCGAACAGGGAGGGGGAGATGACGTTGACAATCAGTCCGGTACACTTGGTACGTTGCATTCATAGATTCACTGCCATTCGGGAATCCGGGAAGATTGATGGCAAAAGAAGAGCTAGATGATTAACTAAACGAAATGCTGTATGTTTTGCAACAGACATGGGCTTCTGAAGTTCTGCAACTTTTTTTGACAATAATAATGCTGGTCTGAATGTTTGTACGATTGGTCTGATCTTCGCTAAACTTTCATTTTCTGCAACCCTATTTTTATGCCTTTCAGTGGTAGTATGCTTTCGCAGATCATTCTTATGTGCCTTTAGCTAAATTTTACAAACTTTACAAAATGCTTTGCTCGAGTTTCCTTCCATGAAAGCAAGCCATCCTTCAATAAAGAGGAAAAGAAAAATGTTAAAGAAGGGAACATGGCTGCATAAAAAGGGATTAGAACTGAGACCTTTGCATTAATCATCATTTACGCCTGCGGCGTAATGGGACCATTTGAGAAAGTAAGCTGCATATATAAGAAATTGCCTTAATGGCTATCTCCTACTTTAGGCAATTATTTTACCTTGACACCCACGAGGCGGGTGAGTTTTTACCTTGACACCCGCGATGCAAGTGAATATTAGTACCAGTTTAACCTTGGAAAGACAAGATACCACTCAGCTGCCTTTTAACTTGCAGCCTTCTGAACTTTGCCAGAGTCCGGGAGGTTGTGGGATTCCATGGAAAGCTAACCTGATGCGAAAATAAGGTAAGAATGAAGGAATGTGGATTCTTGGAATGCTGGAATTTGGAATTGTGGAATGTGAATTGTGGAATGTGGAACGTTAAACAGGAAAATTTTGGTTGCCAAAAACATTCTTGTATTGTCTGTAATAATTTTATATGGCAATTCATATGGCAAGTTTTGTATCACCAAAACGCTTTTATAACTAAACTAACCTTGGAACGTGTTTTTAATTAAGTTTGAAAGTGTTTTTAATTAGAAAGGCATTTTTTGGACAATGATTGGGAATACTTTCGAAGACAGTAGATTCCGTAGAAACCATTCCTCATTTAAACCCTTTAAAATAATAACAAACAAACTTAGCAACTTTACACGTGTATGTATAGACTGGCCTAGGTATCGGTCAATGCCGAATTTTTTGCGAAAAATCATTGCTGAAAGAATTTTGATATTAAAAAAATCAGAAAAGGAAGGGGTTTTAGGTAAAGTGATAATGTCACTATAACCGTCACTTTCGCACTAATGCAGGCACTTTGGTTTGTTGATGAAATTAATCTCCAGCAACAAGAGCTTTTCTGTATGTGCTCCGTTCTCATTCAAATAATGATTATTACAGGCAATGAATAATTGACCTTGTCTTCAATTAGTTGTGTATATGTCCCATGTAGCAACAACTAGATCTAAATTTTGGACAAAGGTGAGTACTGTAGTGTTTCTTTGAGAAAAATATATAACAAACCCGCTTTTCCAAACTGTAAATCGGATACAAATTGCTTCCCTTGCAGACTGTAAATTGCAGTTGCAGACTAGAAGAAATAGGTTATAGCAGCTACAAGATAAGAACAAAGGGACCAAAAATATATTTGATAATGACTTTAAACAGTCTTTACTTGATATGGCTATATACTTTAGATCGGTATTCGACTAATTTCATTGCAGTTTGAAGCAAGAAGCACCCTTATACTGTATATGAATGTAAAACGTTCCCATCGCAATGTTCCATAATTCCAAGATTCCATAATTCAAAGGTTAGTTTAGTTATAAAAAGCCTTTTGGTGATACAAAACTTGCCATATGAATTGCCATTTAAATTATTACAGACAATACAAGAATGTTTTTGGCAACCAACATTTTCCCATTTAATGTTCCACATTCCACAATTCACATTCCACAATTCAAAATTCCAGCACTCTAAGATTCCACATTCCTTCATTCTTACCATATCTTCGCATCAAAGTTCTCAAGGAGGGCCTGGGTAACCATCTGTGTTTCCTTGTCTACATAGAAGTGCATACTACTAATGCCTTTAGATCTGATGACGTAACATAGGAAAAATTATACTGTATTTAAAAAATATGAAAAAATTCGAAATGGCAAGGTCGTGTTGCCCCTTTTGCAGTTATATATGGATATATCACCCAAAAGTTTGTCTACGTTGCTTGTTTCAGTCTTTGGATAAAGTTACACTGCACTTGGAAAGTGTTACCATGTGGCCTGTAGCAGCTGATGACGTCATCAGTGAAAATTCAACGTTCATTGAAAATGAAAGAATTATATATCAATCCAAAGGTCTGTATGCCCTCTCTGCGAATATGCATGTATTATTTGACTTAATGGAATGCTTGAGATTATACTCTCGAAAAATTACCGAAATTGCTTGTTTATGACGTCATCAAAAAAGGAAACTTCTGGTCAAAATTTCAAAAGTCTCCAGGTGAAATTCGAATTCAGCATGTTTGAAAGCCTAGATTCCGTTTTTAAAAGTTTGACTGGAAAAGTTTTCCGATTTTGCCGGGGAGAGACCTGTCTAACAGTGGTGGTCAAGATTTTACCGATCTAGAGGGTGACGCTGATGACGATAGTGATGATTGTGATGATGATGATTATCGCAGTAGTGAAATTAGTCTGGATGATATGATGTTATATGATGAAGATATGATGATAAATTGTTACTCTCTATGGTAGCAGACAATTTCCCAATGTGAATAATGCTAAGTGTTACTCAATCATCTGGACGCTAACTGTTTACATCATTCAAAGAAGAAATCAGTTATAAAACCTTTAAGATTGACTCTGCTTGTTCTATCTTGTATATTGTTTCACATTTATCAATTGTTTCACATTAGTCAATTGTTGTTGCTTATATGAAATGTTAAATTCGATTATTACAACAGAAAATGAAGTTGATGATTGACAAGATGCTTATATCTATTTGAAAACTATTAGAGAATATACCAACAGATTAACAATAAGTATAATAAAAGAAGCGCATTCCTTTATCATTCCTATGGCGAATTTGGGCAAAACCCTCGAATAACATGTTTCAATGAAGAATACTTTAAATATTGTAAACCTGAAGATATTGAGAAAGAACTTGCTAAACTCTTGGATGATAGAAATATTCAACCTCATGAATTTCTGCAGAAGTTTTTACAAATACATCCTGTTCAAAATGGTAATGGTAGACTAGCAAAACTCTTGTATTGTTTCCTGACTAATAAATGCGTAATATGGGAAGATCAAGAAAAGTATATTAAGGCTCTAAGAAAATCTGACAAAAGTTTACAAGAATATCTAAGTCATCTCAAATCTCTTATAAATACAATGCATGCACCTAGTAATTAAAGATGGGAAAGCGTAAGAGGCAGGATAGAAATAAACAGCGTACAAAGCAACGACGCATAAAGAGAATTGGGGGTAAAGGTCTTTTTAAAAACCTTCAAAATTGGATCCTCAAAACAGCGATTGGCATTACACCATTACCAGGCTTACAGCGCGAATTGAAACCGAGAATTAGGAAAAAGGGGTGGAAAAAAAGATAAACCTTTACAATTTATCCCCAGAGAAGTCTGGAGAGCTGCTGGGGTACTAAAGAAAACGCTGGAAAAATTCGCGTATGCTAAAAAATGCGATTTCAAATAATGTCGTCAACGGCAGGAACTGTTATTGCTTCAATGATTATTGACGATATGTTAAAAAATGATGGTGGACAGGAAGCAACAGAGTTGATGACAGGTGGCTATAAAAGGAAGTCAGCATTAGAAAATTCTAAAAAGATGGGGTCAGCATTAGTGCCAGCAGCAGTTAGACAAGCAATTAAGCAAGGAGGAAGAGCAGTGACAAGAAATATCAGGAAACAAGCCTAAAAGAAATTCGCATTAAAAGGCACAAAAGCAGCTGCAAAATGCGGTGCCATAGCTGCAACTGGTTTAGGTGTTGAGACTGGTTTAAGAAAATTAGCTGTTGGTGGTGTGAGAAGAAAGCGCAGAAAGCGAGTTAATGGTGGTAGGAAAACAACCAGAAAACACAGGCGAAAGAAGAGAAAAATTCGCTAAACTGGTTTTCACATTACTAAAAATGACGTAGTGATCTGACTGGTTGGAACTTTCCAGAAGTTTCCAGAATGTTCCACAAAATTCTAGAAACGAGAAATCCTCTTATCTGATTGGTTAATAATTCGAACGTAACGTTCGATTAATCTATAAAATCATTGTGTAAAACCAAATCAGTTCAGTTGTAACAAGTCGTCGTGGAGTGCGGAGCTTAAAAAATCACTGAAGAGTCATGGCTACAATTTACGAAGTTAGAGATGAAGAGGGCCTAATCAAGTCATCATTTGCTGTCCAACCCGGTTCTAACAAATGGTTGTTAGTGGTGAAAGATGCAGCAGCAGTTGCAAGATATAATGGCTGTGCTGAAAGATACCTAAAAGGTGGATCTGTAAAATCAATGAGTATTTCTCATACAGCGCTGTCTCGTCTCTTGGAAATAATGGATGAAAACATAAATGACCAATTCCAGTTTCGCGGAGAAGATATTGAAAGTCTGTTTGAGAAGAATAAAGTACACATTCAATCAAAGCAGTATGGTGGCAGGATCACACAGTTTCTAACACTATACACTGAAGGTTTGAGTAAAGAAGAAGCGAATGAGAATAAGCTGGAAATCTGTCTGCAGAAAAATGATGATTTCCCTCTACAGCTTTGTCTTGGAATCCGAAGATGGAAAATTGAGAACATGAACCTGTTCAAGCCATCAAAGACAGGAATAAATCTGAAAGAAGAAATGCTGAAAGCATTACATGGAAAGGTTGCTGATCTGAAAATGCTTCCACAACCATCCTAGAAAAGACCAGCAAGTGATGATGAGCAGATTCAAAATAAGAAAAAGAAACAAGAAGAAGAAGATCCAACAAAGATTAATGTTCAAGAGCAAGAAGCGTATGCCGAAGTTCTCCTGAAATATATTTTCAACAAAGATATTAGTTCGATGTTATAGCTTGATGTTAAGAATTTGTTATAAATAGATGTTACCTGTTGTATGAGATGTTTAAAATTTGTTAGAAATATGAGTTACGATTTGAGATTTAAAGCACCTTTTTCTTTGATTTTATCTGGAGTAAGCGGAAGCGTTAAAACGACTTGGGTAGAAAATCTGTAGAAAAATTATAACAATATAATTGATAATGGCAGACAATATCGCAATCTTATGTGGATCTCAGGAACAAATCAACCGGGATTGTTTGAGCATGTTAAAAAAGGTTTTAATGGGAATTGTAGATTTATTACTGAGCTACCTGAAAACGTGTACGAAGAAATCGAAAAATCTGACAAAGTTTAACTATTGTTGTCGATGATTTAATGCATGAAATTGCCAACTTTAAAGATTTGGGAAAATTGTTCACAAAAGGAAGATCTCATCTAAACATCATTGTAATTGTTATGATGCAAAACCCTTATCCAAGAGGAACAGAAATGAGAAATTTAGCTCTCCATACTCAGTATCAAGTTCTTTTCAAGAACCCTCAAGATATAGAAGTCAAATTAGATTTCTTGCACGACAAATTACGCCCTCATCTCCAAAAACATTCCTTGACATTTACAATAATGCAACATCAAGAATGTATGGCTACTTTGTGATTTCACCCATTCGATTGAAGGAGATACGAGATTTCGCACTAATATTTTCCCCAATGAAGCTCCTTTAGTGGTGTACAAGTCTAAGAAAGACTATAAATAGAGATGAGCAATTCAGTAAACCAATAAAAAATGGATTCTTTTGAAAAGATAGTCATGGAACCAAGCAAATCTGACGATGAACCAGTGAAGAAAAAGCCTAAAAAGATCATAAATAAAGGAAGAAAGTGCAAGAAAAGAAAGCGACAAAGAAAAAAGTGTACAAATGTTAAATTGTTAGAACTGTTAATTGATTTATTATGAGTTTAGAATTGAGTTATATTCTGATCCTTCTGTTCCGGGTTCTCTCGGGGATTTGGATAAAGCATATAGAGAATTAAAAAAAGTAATTCCTAATTTGAAATGGAAAGATGTTGAAGAGTGGAGTAAAACTAGTCTTGCCTATTCACTGCACAAACCAAGTAGAAAGAACTTTAAACAAGAGCGGATACTAACCAATAACATTGATTATTTGTGGGAATGTGATCTTGTTGATATGACGCATTTGAAAAAAGAAAATGACAACATTGCTTTCCTCTTATGCTGTATTGATACTTTTAGCAAGTATGCGTGAGTAAAGCCTCTAAAAAGAAAAACTGCTAAAAGAAATTGCATTTAAAGAAATTTTATCCGAAAGAAAACCTTAAAAGGTACGATCCGACAAAGGCAGCGAGTTTATAAACAAAGAATTCCAAGCTTTGTTGAAGAAAAACAATATTGGGTTTTACACTGCAAATAATGAAGTAAAGGCAGCAATTGTTGAACGATTTAACAGAACATTAAAAGGACGAATGTATAGATACTTTACAGCACGAAATACGTTGAGATACATTGACTTTTTGCAAGATTTTGTCAACTCATACAATAATACATACCACAGATCTATCGGTATGAGACCTTCTGAAGTCAACCAAGACAATGTCGACACTGTTCGAAAAAGACTGTTTAAAAAAGAAACCAGAAAAAATAAAAAGCTTTTCAAAACTAGAGATTATGTCAGATTGAGTTTGAAGAAGAGAATATTTAAGAAAGGTTACTTGCAAAATTACACTGAAGAAATATTCAAGATCAGTAAAGTCTTTAAAGAAAGATACCCAACAATGTATGAAATTGAAGATCTACAAGGTGAAAAGATAGTTGATCGTTTCTTTAAAGAAGAGCTACAGCGTTTGTATCTTCCAAAAACATTTGTTGTCGAGCAAGTGTTGAAAACTAAGAAGAAGAGGGGCAAAAACTATTTAATCAGATGGAGAGGTTATCCTCCACAATTTGATGAGTGGGTAGCTGAAAGTCAATTGGAGACAATATGATTGATGAAGAATTTGATTTGGTTATTCCTTCGGGATTTGCTACCGATAGAACGAAATTAGTAGATTTCACAGTTGATTTACCTCACGTATTTCAATTAAACAATAAGAGAAAGTGGGAAATGGCATTGTTGCAAATGACGTTGCTGGATAGAGGAGAAAAATCACAACAAGATCAATATTGGTTTTCAATAGCAAATGAGTATGTAACAGTCATGGGTGAAGAGGGGAAATTGCTTACTTGGGGCATATATGACTTTTTAATGAAAAAATCTACGTTGATAAAGAAATTATTGAAACACGCGATAATACTCTCATGTATTATGAATTCAAAAGGCTTTCAATGACAGGGTATTGAATTTCCCTGAATTTGGTTATGAGCTGAAAAACATGTTTGATTGGTGGAAAGATACAGTTTGAAATGAAAGATGATTTGAAATCATTGGGATATTCAACATATCAAGGAAAGCTACTGAAATTTACCAGTGCACTTCTCATGAAACTTTCAAGACCTTTGGCTCATTTCATCAGTTTGGAAGATCAAATGAATCACACTTTGCCAAATGGTTCAATATTGAAATACTTTGAATACAAGACTTCTTATAGCATACAGCCTCACCAGGCTATGTATCTGATTGTATATAAGAAGAAGGCAGATGGCGATCCGTTAACCAGAGGAAAGATCAACTGTTTGAGTAG
The DNA here is from genome assembly GCA_014526335.1 of Chrysaora quinquecirrha. NCBI lineage: Eukaryota > Metazoa > Cnidaria > Scyphozoa > Semaeostomeae > Pelagiidae > Chrysaora > Chrysaora quinquecirrha. Next base: position 331,982 of record JACTAT010000115.1, read on the forward strand.
AATAAAAGATGGTGTTCATCTAAATGAACATACATCTATAAATATAGAATGCGATCTATTGGAAAGTAACTATCTTGGTGATATTGAGAAAAGGCGAGTTTTGAGAAAACTAACATTTAATGATAAAGATAAAGACATATGTTAGATATTATGCTCCAAAAAATATAATTTTCACATCACTGGAGAGGTTGCAGTTTCAACAAATTCCATAAAGATTGATAGATGATGATGGGAATCCAATAAAATTAACATCTCTCTATTTGGCAAAGCAATATATTGGAGAAACATCACTAACAGTTAGTTCATTCATAAATCAGACCGTTTCTCGTAGAAACAAACGTATATTGATTCATTGTAGCATCTCATTCCTTATCTAAAAATTATAAATTATGTTAATGATTTAAATATTTCAGTAATTGCCATTGCCCATCATGCCCCTAATGGCATCGTTTTGGGTAATGTTATTTTGAATAACCTATCTTTTGCACGAGATTGCACATCAACGTATTTGCAAACTACGACAATTTCGTCTTTTAGTGACAGACGAGGAGTAGTACCCTTTGAAACAGCAAACATTTTTTGACTTTTAATTTCGTGAATGATTCTTGCCCTGGCAAAATCCCCAACAATTTTAATCATCTGATTTGGCGACCCTGGGGAATACATGCTAGTTTGTAAGGGATTAATCTTCTGCTATTAATTCAACGGTTAAGCAGAGGGAATTGTCTTGCTATCAGAGCAACACATTGTTTGAAATTGCCATTCTCTTCATTTACCATCTCCTTTAAAAGTTATATTTTTGAGTGCAAGGCTTTTAATAATATAAAGCAGAACTTTGATTATCTCATTGTTTTAAAGGTTATCTCTTTCTTCTTGAATTCTTGCTTTTTGCCCTGCTTTCTCTCTCTATGTAGGCTTTGAGCGCTTCTCTCAGCCACAGAATTGGATCTCCTTTAGTATTGTATTTCAAACAACAATCAACTTCTTGTATGCTGAGGAATCGCCAAATAAATCATTGACAACTGGAAGAGTCCAAGTGAGAAAAGGAACATTTTCTGTCTACACAGAGCCGGTCTTTTTGTTTTGGTGTGGACAGAATGAATGATCTCTCTAGGCTTCAGAAAATTTTTAAATCTTGAAATTGAATGTGAAGAAGTAAAGAATGATTTCACACGTGAACAATGTGTACAATTGCACATTTTGAGTCCAATTTTAAATTGCAATTTAGTCTGTTCTCTTGCCTTCTCCCTCAAAATGTATAGCCAAACATTCTATCCAATTTCCAAAATAAAATCAATGAATATCTATTTCACTTAGACATGATTTGTTTTTGCTTATAACCATTAAAATTCATAATCGCCATTTAAGAGTTTATGAATCTATCCACATCAAAACCAACAGGCCGGTTGTGTGAGGATAGAAAGATTTCATTTTCTCAGTTGGATGCTTTAATTGATTCAATTGACGTTCCCGTTGTATACGTACATAAATTATCAGTTCGCTGGGGAAGAACTTGGACGTAAGAGAGTAAAACTCTTCTATAACAAAATGCAATAAAGAAATTTGGTTAGAATCATCGTCATAACTTCTCACCGTCTCCCTCATTTCTCGTCGTCATTTAATCCAATTGAGTTTTTGTCAGACTCTGCCTTGTGTGGACAACAAACACTAGCAAATAAGAGCAAAATTTTATTTGATAGAGGCATGCAACTAGTTCACGACGATTTTGAATCATATTTTCAAGGATATATTAATTAATGCGTGGCGGTCTCTAACACAGACAAAAGAGGCACTAACACACACAGGGTTTGGAGAACTTTGGATCGTATTAGACAAATTCAGTACAGCATAATAAATAATAAAGACGCATTTGCTTTAGATTCTTAATTGCCACTAACATCTTGGTGGCCAACCCGCCTACTACGATCGAATAAGTGATTAATAGTAATTGTTTTCGAGTTCCACAATATCATCTTATGTAAACAGTGTTCTGATATGCGTTAATTTTCAAGAGGCATCATCGTCCAACTTGATTCTCACTGGTTGTTCGGAGCAGATCTTCCCAGGACTACTACCTTTATGACCATTATGATCTTTCGTCCTTCAAAGAAGATGCTGCTGTCTTTATTGATTGTCTACTGACACTGGTTGCTAGCAGGGACTTTTCGAAAGCATCCATCTTTTGACTGTCTTCAAGGATAATTGACGATAATGTCTTAGATTTTAACTAAAAGAAAAAGGGGTAATGACATACCATTTCACATGTGTGTGCAAGAACATGTAATTTTTATACGTGGGTTACACCTGCTTGCAACTATCAGACCATATTTATCATACAGTTATTCGTAACTATTGTATATGCAACGATAGTGATGTTTGTTGGAAAATTCACAGACGGTTACATACGTTTCGTGTGTTTCATTCAACGCTTCATACGCTTACATGCGCTCATATGTTTACATAAGCTTATAAGCTTACATACGCTTACATACGCCCCATACGCTTACATACGCTCATGAGCCCAGAAACATTTCATACACTTACATAAGCTCGTATGTGTACATACGCTAATGACCTTACATGCGCTCCTATGTTTACATTCACTCATAAGATTACATAAGCTTACATACGCCCCATAGGCTTACGTACGCTAATATGTTTACATATGCTCATGAGCTTACATGCGCTCCTATGTTTACATACACTCATAAGATTACATACGCTTCATTGCTTACGTACTCTCATATGTTTACATACGGTCATGAGCTTACATACGCTTCATTTGGACACCTATGCATTCATACGCTCGTTTATGTGCCTAAAAGACAGGGCATTAAGCAGAACTACAGTGGTGGAGAAACTCGGATTCCATTTTTTCCTGAAACATTGGGGACCTTGTTGTAAAACTTTCGCTTTCTCTACTCAGTAGGGTGTATTTTGTTTGCTAAGTGTCATTCAATATTTTAAGCTGACTCAGTTGTTAATGACTTAATAGGGTGTATTTTTTCATTATAACGCTCTTTGGTCTTTCAAGCCAGCAAAAACGTAATTAATACGAACGGCTGATAGTACTAGGATTCGTATGTTGGCGAAAGTCCTTAGGTTAACAACTGAACATGATAGGATTTACCCGATCATTGCAATGTCATAAGAAATTGATGACATTTCGCCTTCTAAAAATGTGATAATTTTTTTTTCTTTTGTTGTTGTTGACCTTTTAGGGATTTGGATAGGGATTTTAAGCATTCTATCATTCTTCGATCTTTGAGCATGGTATCTGGTGAAACTTCGGTATGATGACGAGTTCTAACCTATGCTACTTTCGTGCGCGTTTTTTTTGTATATTTACAGTGATCTTAGGAAGATTAATTACTTGATGCAAATTAAGCGCCTCTCGATCCTGAGAGTGTGTGCTTCTCGAATATGGACTTGTTTAGACTGCATTGATGACTCCAGTGAACTTTTAGAAACAAAACAACACCCAATCCTGAAGGGGAGTCATGCAAGGCTTTTACATTCACCTTGTCACAATCGTTTAATGCATAGTACCTTTGCATGCAATAACTTAATAAATTGCGGTCATTGATACACTGTACGTTCGCCTTGCCACAAGCATCCACATTGTACCAGCAATAGTATAGCAATAGTGTAGCAATAATATAGCAATAGTATAGCAATAGTACATCAATAGTACAGCAATAGTACATCAATAGTACAGCAATAGTATAGCAATAGTACAACAATAGTTTAGCAATAGTATAGCAATAGTATAGCAATAGTATAGAAATAGTATAGCAATAGTACAGCAATAGTATAGCAATAGTATAGCAATAGTATAGCAATAGTATAGCAAAAGTATAGCAATAGTATAGCAATGGTAGAGCAATAGTGCAGCAATAGTATAGCTATAGTATAGCCATAGTATAGCAATAGTATAGCAATGGTATAGCAATAGTATGGCAATAGTATAGCAATAGTACAGCAAGAGTATAGCAATAGTATAGCAATAGTATAGCAATAGTATGGCAATAGTATAGCAATAGTATAGTAATGGTATAGCAATAGTGCAGCAATAGTATAGCTATTTTACCTTGACACACGCGATGCGGGTGAACATTAGTACCAGTTTAGCCTTGGAAAGACAAGATTCCACTCAGCTGCCTTTTGACTTGATACCATTTAACTTGCAGCCTTCTGAACTTTTGCTAGAGTCCGGGGAGGTTGTGGGATGCCATGGGGAGCTAACCTCCCCAGACTCTAGCGAAAGTTCAGAAGGCTGCAAGTTAAATGGTATCAAGTCAAAAGGCAGCTGAGTGGTATCTTGTCTTTCCAAGGCTAAACTGGTACTAATGTTCACCCGCATCGCGTGTGTCAAGGTAAAAGGCTCATCCGCATCGCGGGTGTCAGGTTAAAAAGCTAGTCTACTTGTAATGGTACAGAAAATTCATAAGTGAACTGATAAAAGGGTATGAAATTCTGGACAAAATAAGAACATCATGAGCGTCATTATTATACCAATTTTTTAGCAGTAGATCCTGCGAGATATTGATTTCTGTCCAGGGAACCTAAATATTTACTCTATACATAGCCGTTGTCATCTTCATAATTATCACCATCACCATCATCATCATCGTCATCATCATCCTCATCATCATCAACATCATCACCATGATCATTATCACCATCGTTGAAATTATCATTATTGCCGTCACCAACCATCACACTATAATCACCATTAGAATCATCCTTATCATCATTATCATTATCATTTTCATCATCATGAAAATCATAATCATCGTCAGATCATAATCATCATTACCATCATTATGTCATCAAATCTCATTATGCTGTCAAAATCATAATGTTAACAATAGTCATCATCATCATTGTCATGGTCATCATCACAATCATCATTATCTTCATATCATCGAAATCAGAATCATCATCATCATTATAATTGACCCCGGAAAATGGAAAATCCTATGTGGTTTTAAGCTGATTATGGGTCGTGTTGCTTGATTTTGGCTGTTTTTGGGTAGTTTCGCAATCCAAACCAAAAACTTGTTGAAGCTGAGACAAAATTGAAATTTTAACAAACCTTTGATTCTCAAAACATTTTGAAAAATACGGCATGCATTATCTGGGCAGAAAGGGCGTTGATCAAAAAATAACCACGTTTGTAGGTGGCCCAAGGAAAGAGCCTTCCTTGTGTAATCAAACAATGGGCCATAACAAAGGGGCAACCTAATTTGCATTTAAGGAGTTTAGTAATACAGACAGAAGAGATTAATATTGAAGTAACAGTGCAGCCAACAATTTCATTCCATTCCACATTCCATTCCGCGTTTTCGCTACCTTGTATACTGGTATGTTTGTATACTGGTTGCCACAAGACAAAAGCAATCAAAACCGCACTAACAAAAGTGCCCCAACTGACAACGAAACTTTTTGAAACTGAAATAAAATCGCAATTTTAACCAAGTAACAGGCTTAAAAAGACATGAAAAAATAGATACTTCACCGCCCAGGCAGGATAGGGATCAGTTAAAAAAAGAAGCGCATCTCTAGGTGGCCCAGGAAGAAAGCCTTTTTTGTGTAATCGAACAATGGATCATAACAATGGGCAACCTAATTTGCATAACCAGAGATATAGTATATAGGATAGTATAGCAATAGTACAGCAATAGTACAGCAATAGTATAGCAATAGAATAGCAATAGTATAGCAATGGAAGAACAATAGTGCAGTAATAGAATAGCTATAGTATAGCAATAGTATAGCAATAGTATAGCCATAGTATAGCAATAGTATAGCAATAGTACAGCAATAGTATAGCAATAAATATCAAGTTGCTCATTCATACATTGTACATTGGCCATGCCAGAAGCATCCACATTGTACCTTGGCCTTCTACAAAGCTTCAACTTTGCACAACACAGTGAGTACAGCAATAGTATAGCAATAGTACAGCAATAGTATAGCAATAGTACAGCAACAGTATAGCAATATTATAGCAATAGTATAGAAATAGTACAGCAATAGTATAGCAATAGTATAGCAATAGTATAGCAATAATATAGCAATAAAACAGCAATAGTATTGCAATAGTATAGCAATAGTATTGCAATAGTGCAGCAATAGATCTGCAATAGTATAGCAAATGTATAGCAATAGTATAGCAATAATATAGCAATAGTACAGCAATAGTACAGCAATAGTATAACAATATTACATCTATAGTATAGAAATAGTATAGCAATAGTACAGCAATAGTATAGCAATAGTATAGCAATAAATATCAAGTTGCTCATTCATACATTGTACATTGGCCATGCCAGAAGCATCCACATTGTACCTTCGCCTTCTACAAAGCTTCAACTTTGCAAAACACAGTGAGTACAGCAATAGTATAGCAATAGTATAGCAATAGTACAGCAATAGCTCTGCAATAGTATAGCAAAAGTATAGCAATAGTATAGCAATAATATAGCAATAGTACAACAAAAGTATAGCAACATTACATCTATAGTATAGAAATAGTATAGCAATAGTACAGCAATAGTATAGCAATAGTATAGCAATAAATATCAAGTGGCTCATTCATACATTGTACATTTGCCTTGCCACAAGCATCCACATTTGGCCGGCCTTTGCCTTCAATAATACTTCAGCTTGCATAACACAGTGAGTACAGCAAAAGAATAGCAATATTATAGCAATAGTATAGCAATAGTACAGCAATGGTATAGCAATAGTATAGCAATAGTATAGCAATAGTATAGCGATAGTACAGCAATAGTACAGCAATAGTATAGCAATAGTATAGCAATAGTACAGCAATAGTATAGCAATAGTACAGGAATAGTACAGCAATAGTATAGCAATTGTATAGCAATAGTATAGCAATAGGAGAACAATAGTGCAGCAATAGTATAGCTATAGTATAGCAATAGTATAGCAATAGTATAGCCAAAGTATAGCAATAGTATAGCATAAGTACAGCAATATTATAGCAATAAATATCAAGTTGCTCATTCATACATTGTACATTGGCCATGCCAGAAGCATCCACATTGTACCTTCGCCTTCTACAAAGCTTCAACTTTGCACAACACAGTGAGTACAGCAATCGTATAGCAATAGTATAGCAATAGTATAGCAATAGTACAGCAATAGATCTGCAATAGTATAGCAAAAGTATAGCAATAATATAGCAATAATATAGCAATAGTACAGCAATAGTACAGCAATAGTATAGCAATATTACATCTATAGTATAGAAATAGTATAGCAATAGTACAGCAATAGTATAGCAATAGTATAGCAATAAATATCAAGTGGCTCATTCATACATTGTACATTTGCCTTGCCACAAGCATCCACATTGGGTACCTTTGCCTTCAATAATATTTCAGCTTGCATAACACAGTGAGTACAGCAAAAGAATAGCAATATTATAGCAATAGTATAGCAATAGTATAGCAATAATCTAGCAATAGTATAGCAATAGTATAGCAATAGTATAGCAATAGTATAGCAATAGTACAGCAATAGTACAGCAATAGTATAGCAATAGTATAGCAATAGTACAGCAATAGTATAGCAATTGTATAGCAATAGTATGGCAATGGGAGAACAATAGTGCAGCAATAGTATAGCTATAGTATAGCAATAGAATAGCAATAGTATAGCCATAGTATAGCAATAGTACAGCAATAGTACAGCAATAGTATAGCAATAGTAAAGCAATAGTATAGCAATAGTACAGCAATAGTATAGCAATAGTATAGCAATAGTATAGCAATAGTGCAGCAATAGTATAGCAATAGTATAGCAATAGTATAGCAATAATATAGCAATAATACAGCAATAGTATAGCATAAGTACAGCAATAGTATAGCAATAAATATCAAGTTGCTCATTCATACATTGTACATTGGCCATGCCAGAAGCATCCACATTGTACCTTCGCATTCTACAAAGCTTCAACTTTGCACAACACAGTGAGTACACGTATAGCAATAGTATAGCAATAGTATAGCAATAGTACAGCAATAGATCTGCAATAGTATAGCAAAAGTATAGCAATAATATAGCAATAATATAGCAATAGTACAGCAATAGTACAGCAATAGTATAGCAATATTACATCTATAGTATAGAAATAGTATAGCAATAGTACAGCAATAGTATAGCAATAGTATAGCAATAAATATCAAGTGGCTCATTCATACATTGTACATTTGCCTTGCCACAAGCATCCACATTGGGCCGGCCTTTGCCTTCAATAATATTTCAGCTTGCATAACACAGTGAGTACAGCAAAAGAATAGCAAATAGTATAGCAATAGTACAGCAATAGTACAGCAATAGTATAGCAATAGTATAGCAATAGTACAGCAATAGTATAGCAATAGTATAGCAATAGTATAGCAATGGGAGAACAATAGTGCAGCAATAGTATAGCTATAGTATAGCAATAGAATAGCAATAGTATAGCCATAGTATAGCAATAGCAATAGTAGCAATAGTATAGCAATAGTATAGCAATAGTATAGCAATAGTATAGCAATAGTATAGCAATAGTAGCAGTATAGCAATAGTATAGCAATAATACAGCAATAGTATAGCAATATAGCAATAGTATAACAATAGTATAGCAATAGTACAGCAATAGTTCTGCAATAGTACAGCAAAAGTGTTGCAATAGTATAGCAATAATATAGCAATAGTACAGCAATAGTACAGCAATAGTATAGCAATAAATATCAAGCGGCTCATTCATACATTGTACATTTGCCTTGCCACAAGCATCCACATTTGGGCCTTTGCCTTCAATAATACTTCAGCTTGCCTAACACAGTGAGTACAGCAAAAGAATAGCAATATTATAGCAATAGTATAGAACAGTATAGCAATAATCTAGCAATAGTATAGCAATAGTATAGCAATAGTATAGCAATAGTATAGCAATAGTACAGCAATAGTACACCAATAGTATAGCAATAGTATAGTAATAGTATAGCAATAGTACAGCAATAGTATAGCAATAGTACAGCAATAGTACAGCAATAGTATAGCAATAGTATAGCAATGGATGAACAATAGTGCAGCAATAGTATAGCTATAGTATAGCAATAGTATAGCAATAATATAGCCAAAAAGACATTAAAAAATAGATAATGCACCGCCCAGGCAGGATAGGGATCAGTTAAAAAAAGAAGTACATCTCTAGGTGGCCCAGGGAGAAAGCCTTTTTTCTGCAATCGAACAATGGATCATAACAATGGGCAACCTAATTTGCATAACCGGAGATTAGTATATAGCAATAGTATAGCAATAGTATAGCAATAGTACAGCAATGGTATAGCAATACTATAACAATAGTATAGCAATAGTATAGCAATAGTACAGCAATAGTACAGCAATAGTAAAGCAATAGTATAGCAATAGTCTAGCAATAGTATAGCAATAGTACAGCAATAATATAGCAATAGTAAAGCAATAGTATAGCAATAGTACAGCAATAGTATAGCAATAGTACAGAGACAGTATAGCAATAGTATAGCAACAGTACAGAAACAGTATAGCAATAGTATAGCAATAGCATAGCAATAGTACAGCAATAGTATAGCAATTGTATAGCAATAGTATGGCAATGGGAGAACAATAGTGCAGCAATAGTATAGCTATAGTATAGCAATAGAATAGCAATAGTATAGCCATAGTATAGCAATAGCACAGCAATAGTACAGCAATAGTATAGCAATAGCACAGCAATAGTACAGCAATAGTATAGCAATTGTATAGCAATAGTATAGCAATGGGAGAACAATAGTGCAGCAATAGTATAGCTATAGTATAGCAATAGAATAGCAATAGTATAGCCATAGTATAGCAATAGTATAGCATAAGTACAGCAATAGTATAGCAATAAATATCAAGTTGCTCATTCATACATTGTACATTGGCCATGCAAGAAGCATCCACATTGTACCTTCGCCTTCTACAAAGCTTCAACTTTGCACAACACAGTGAGTACAGCAATAGTATAGCAATAGTAAAGCAATAGTATAGCAATAGTACAGCAATAGTATAGCAATAGTATAGCAATAGTATAGCAATAGTACAGCAATAGTATAGCAATAGTATAGCAATAGTATAGCAATAATATAGCAATAATACAGCAATAGTATAGCAATAGTATAGCAATAGTATAACAATAGTATAGCAATAGTACAGCAATAGTTCTGCAATAGTACAGCAAAAGTGTTCCAATAGTATAGCAATAATATAGCAATAGGACAGCAATAGTACAGCAATAGTATAGCAATAAATATCAAGCGGCTCATTCATACATTGTACATTTGCCTTGCCACAAGCATCCACATTTGAGCCTTTGCCTTCAATAATACTTCAGCTTGCCTAACACAGTGAATACAGCAAAAGAATAGCAATATTATAGCAATAGTATAGCAACAGTATAGCAATTATCTAGCAACAGTATAGCAATAGTATAGCAATAGTATAGCAATAGTATAGCAATAGTACAGCAATAGTACACCAATAGTATAGCAATAGTATAGTAATAGTATAGCAATAGTACAGCAATAGTATAGCAATAGTACAGCAATAGTACAGCAATAGTATAGCAATAGTATAGCAATGGATGAACAATAGTGCAGCAATAGTATAGCTATAGTATAGCAATAGTATAGCAATAGTATAGCCAAAAAGACATTAAAAAATAGATAATGCACCGCCCAGGCAGGATAGGGATCAGTTAAAAAAAGAAGTACATCTCTAGGTGGCCCAGGGAGAAAGCCTTTTTTCTGCAATCGAACAATGGATCATAACAATGGGCAATCTAATTTGCATAACCGGAGATTAGTATATAGCAATAGTATAGCAATAGTATACCAATAGTACAGCAATGGTATAGCAATAGTATAACAATAGTATAGCAATAGTATACCAATAGTACAGCAATAGTACAGCAATAGTATAGCAATAGTATAGCAATAGTCTAGCAATAGTATAGCAATAGTACAGCAATAATATAGCAATAGTATAGCAATAGTATAGCAATAGTAAAGCAATAGTATAGCAATAGTACAGAGACAGTATAGCAATAGTATAGCAACAGTACAGAAACAGCATAGCAATAGTATAGCAATAGCATAGCAATAGTACAGCAATAGTATAGCAATAGTATAGCAATAGTTTAGCAATAGTATAGCAATAATACAGCAGTAGTATTACAATAGTATAGCAATAGTATAGCAATAGTACAGCAATAGTATAGCAATAGTACAGAAACAGTATAGCAATAGTATAGCAATAGTATAGCAATAGTGCGAAAACAGTATAGCAATAGTATAATAAAGTATAGCAATAGTATAGCAATAGTAAAGCAATAGTACAGGAATTGTGCGGCAATAGTATAGCAATAGTACAGCAATAGTGTAGCAATAGTATAGCAATAGTATAGCAATAGTATAGCAATAGTATATCAATAGTATAGCAATATTACAGGGATTGTACGGCAATAGTACAGCAATAGTACAGCAATAGTAGAGCAATAGTATAGCAATAGTGCAGCAATAGTATTGCAATAGTATAGCAATAGTATAGCAATAATATAGCAATAATATTGCAATATTATAGCAATAGTATAGCAGTAGTAAAGCAATAGTACAGGAATTGTACGGCAATAGTATAGCAATAGTACAGCAATAGTTCAACAATAGTATAGCAATAGTATAGCAATAGTATAGCAATAATATAGCAATAGTATAGCTTTAGTACAGCAAAAGTACAGCAATAGTATAGCAATAGTACAACAATAGTATAGCAATAGTATAGCAATAGTATAGCAATAATATAGTAATAGTATAGCAATAGTGCAGCAATAATATAGCAATATTATAGCAATAGTATAGCAATAGTACGGCAACAGTATAGCAATAGTATAGCAATAGTATACCAATAGTACAGCAATAGTATAGCAATAGTATAGCAATAGAATAGCAATAATATAGCAATAATACAGCAATAGTATAGCAATAGTATAGCAATAGTATAGCAATAGTACAGCAATAGTGTAGCAATAGTATAGCAATAGTATAGCAATAGTATAGCAATAGCATATCAATAGTATAGCAATAATACAGGGATTGTACGGCAATAGTACAGCAATAGTACAGCAATAGTATAGCAATAGTATAACAATAGTGCAGCAATAGTATTGCAATAGTAAAGCAGTAGTAAAGCAATAGTACAGGAATTGTACGGCAATAGTATAGCAATAGTACAGCAATAGTTCAGCAATAGTATAGCAATAGTATAGCAATAGTATAGCAATAGTACAGCAATAGTATAGCAATAGTATAGCAATAGTATAGCAATAGTATAGCAATAATATAGCAATAGTATTCAGTACAGCATAATAAATAATAAAGACGCATTTGCTTTAGATTCTCAATTGCCACCAACTTCTTGGTGGCCAACCCGCCAAAATACCGCCCAAATAGCCAACCATTGACATATATACACCATGAATGAACAGTTGACTGGCAAGGACTGATTTTGACTTTGCCTGAACAGTGATATCTTTGCAGTCAATTGCACATTTAGTAACTATGAAAATCAAGTACTTGCTGACCAGTAATAGCTTTGCTTAATACCAATTTAAAAATATTAGAGGAACCTTGGCTTGTAGTGATACCAAAAACTGCATAATAATTGCAACCATTAGCTGTACAGATTAGGACCTCCACCTTCAGTAATCAAAGTCATAACAATGAATTTGTGATGATGATAGCAGTGGTGTTAATTAAAGAGCCTGAAAGATGAATTTTTATTTGGTTTCTGTTGGGGATTCTTAGCCCCTCTGATTCTTCAATATATTAAACGAGAACAGACAACGAATAATACACAATCTGTTGCTAGCATAAAACCTTCATTTTTTTTCTGACGAGTTCTAAAATTGCTTTACTTGATACGAGAATCCTTTTAGACTGCTTCATCCAAAAAAAAGGGATTACAAATTACACAATTGACAAATATGCAATATGTTCCATATAAGGCTTGCTAACATATTTTTTGGTAGATACAAGGAAATAAAAACCAATCAAATTTATAACATAAAAAAGGTAACAAACCTAAAACGTAAAGGAATCGCTAAGCACTACAAACGAAAAGCATCAATGGTCAATTTCCTTGTCTCAACCTCACGACAAGGTAATCACGTCAATAGAAACAAGAAAACAAATACATATAAATTCCTATATGCAAGTCATGAAACTCTAAGGTAACCGACTAGTTTGCCATTGTTACAACAGGCAAGTTGGGTTTGCTAACAGTTTCAGACAACAAGCAGGTTATAGCAACAAGACAGCACAGAATTACTTTTATTAGGGATCGCCTTCTTGGCCGTCACTGGTTGGTTTTGACAACAATTTTACGGTTCAATTTAAAAAAAAAATACAGTCATGACCTTGAAATTCAGTTCCAAATCAAGTACAAGTAGATCGTGCAAAGAAGAAAGGTCAACTATGATATATAACATAAATCCACAAGTTTGCTATTTACCAGAAGAATTACAAGCTCCCATCATCAGTGCTTTAATGGCTTAATGCCAAGCACATCGGCTGCATAGAAAGGGACTAGTACTGAGACCTTCGCATTTATCATCATTTGCACCTACGGCGTAAATGGACTATAAACTCTCCTAGAAATATCATTTTTTTGAAAGTTGTGACAAAAAAAGAATAGCTCATCTGCAACCTAGAATTTAAAGGTATTCCCCTATAACACAACAGTACTGTGCATTTTTTAAGATTGAGGCGGCTACTGTACATCTGAATTGCAAAGAATATCCACCAGTAAAAATGCAACTTTCATCCTTTTCAAATGCTAATGGGAACTATTAGGAAAAGCAGTGTGATACTTTTTAATCCTAAATTATATTTTCGGTAAAATAGTAGATAAGGTAAAAGTAGCTGATATTTTTGGGTACTAATGAAAAGTAGCTGATATTTTTGGGTACTAATGAAAATGAGCCGATATTTTTGGATAGCCTGTAAAATCCTTGAACAGAGCCCCCGTATGTCTGTGTGCTGAGTGCCCCCATGAGAAAAAAGTAAGGGTGGTTGATGCAAAGTTTTGCTCTGAGCTTTGAGAAATTCCAGTGACTCACATGAAAGATATTTCACACACAGTGGTTGAAAGTCATTCGATGAAGATTCTATTATAGGTTGGTCTAGTGATCAATGAACGTCGCATTGTTTTATATGATTTAGATGTAGTTACAGTATTCTCCTTAGCAGTGATACCGAAGCGAATGGTAGTTGTAGGACAACACTTCTTGCTGTTCGGACAGACAAATAGAAAGTTACAGTTTTGCCTGGAAATACACTGAATGAGTGACGATTCTCGAAGTAAGCGTTAATGTTTTCCATAGTGCAATAACTATCTGAAAGGTTTGCTAATCTAAATAATCAATAAAGTCAATAAAGAACTTAATTAGGATATAAGGTCTGCTCTTTTAACTTTAAAGGTAGCATTTGATTAAACAAAATAATAGCAGTTATTCAGGGTCGTAGACAGGCCTAAACTTCCTGCTCACAAATTTCCGGAGAAGCTTTATTGTTACCATCGTCTGCCATATTGCTGCAGTAGGAACTATTATCAATTCCAATGTTCTGGTTTTGTTTCTCAACTTTTTGCTTCAATTGGAAAGTCTTCTTAAATAGAAGAGCAAGTGCAAGCACCAAAACGCCTACTCCAACAACCAGGCCGATGATCACAGTCTGTAAACGTGTTGCTGCTGTATCACCACCTAAAAGGGAATGACGCCTTCAATTTCATGCATTTCATGCGATATATGAGCTTCAAGTTGAAGTGCAGTATAAAAAGTCTATTCTTGTCTTGTTGTTTTCCAAGTCTAATAGGGTTGATGATTTCAGAAGTTTTTTAAATGGTACAGGATCTAACATTTCATTGTCTGATTCTCTTCGATACCATTGTTTTGAAGGAGAAATTTATGTGGAGCAAAGTGAATGATCTCCAACTTAAACAGTAAACTTACATGAATGTATTAAATAGCACCTTCGGCATGGCGTTCACTGCACAACCATTAACCCTACACGCGTGGGGGGGGGAGCAATGGGACAGTGGGTAGAAACTTACCCACATAATTTCTAAACCACTGAGAGTTAACCAATGAAACTCCCTAAGTTTTCCTAAAATCTGATCAGGATTATATTAGTGCAAAAAGTTTTTGTCGCTCACGTCAGCAGAATGGGGTCACCTGACAGCCCCACTCGAATTTCAAAAGATGCAGAACATGCTGTTGTATAATCTTGCCAAATTTCATGAATTCTGTGTATAATACAAAGATTTTACAATGGGAGGCTCAACGCCCCTCCCCCAGCTATATATGATGCAAAACGCTCAGCCTTTGTAGGGTTAAGACTACTGATAAGAACAGGTAACAAGGCTTCTAGTTGAGCATGAAGCAAGGAATTATATTGTCCACGACCACACCAAATTTCCTTCTTGCAGTCAAATTGCCTAAACTTGTTTCTCAGATATTTTATCTATATGGTTATTAATAAAAAACGTGTCATCAAATATGTGTTGGTTACTTCAATTGTAAAGCTTTCCCAAAGTTCCTTGCATAGGACCCAGTGCTACAGGAAATATAAACAATTGAACTAATACTAATGATGATCGATGAGAAACTAAATTTTGAAGGACACATCAACAAGTTTAATAAAGGCCTCTGTTGCAAATAATTCTTGTTATTGCAAGTTTGCTAGGACATTTTAAAGAAGATATTCGAGCAAAATATGGGCAGTGAACACGATAAGGTCCTAACATGAGAATATCCTATACAATTGAACGCAACACATAAACACAATTTAACTCAATTTACGAAAATTGCTACTGAGAACTCTTAAGATTTTTTATGAGATTGCCAATAGAGACTGTCTTTCAAAAGAACCGACAAATCTTAAAAACAGTGATGTAAGCAACAAAAAATTATAGTCCCCATTGATTTACGAGATCTTAAGTGAACCAATATATACACAATTCTAAGATATAACAAGAGATTTGTGCTAGGTAGGATAATGCTTGTCCAATTTCAAGTTGGCATTGCTTTTCAGATATAAAATGAACAAAAAAAAATGGTGCACTAGTATGGAACTTTGCCTTAGCCTTTTGTTGCTATTCGTTGACGCCATTAAAGTTATAATGAATTGCGATAAACAACGAATTTATTTCTGAGCATACTGTAAAACAGTTTATTGTCAGCTGTGCACCGATCGGTTCATATATGCATGTATGTAAACAGAAAGGATCACCAGACAAAAATAACAACTTTTATATCTTTATAATAAATAATAATAGTAATACAAATATTTTAACAGGATTTAGGGGTCAACAAAAATATTCAGTTTTGACATTTGGCAAAGTGGCTAAGCACTTCTTGTTTCTTGTGGACTTGATGTGTGCATGCGTTAAGAAGTGACTGTTATTAGCATAACAGTTTATTATTATTTATTAATTTCTATAGGAGCACATTCCGTTAAATAATCAAGCATGTGTTTTTGCACTTATTCCTTTTGTCTTTTTGGTTTGATTATTTCCCGTTATGTGCACTCGTGCAGTATATAGCTTTGCATGCATGTTTTGCTCAGTGTTCGTCGCCAGTTATAGAAGACACTAATAGAGGACGGATATCTACTTTTTCATAGGCATTTGGCCTAGGCAAGTGGCCTAGGCAAATGGCCTAAGAAAGTTTGGAGTTAGGCCACACATTTTTGCTGCAAGGACATATAGATTGTGAGTTATACTTAGCTTTGTCTATTATTTATTTAACGCATTAATTAATGCAGCTATTTATTCCCGTTTTGTAGCTAAATTTATTTGCAATTATTCTTTGACTTTCTCAACAATTTCGTTATTTAATATGATAATTTTTTTTATTAAAGTGAACCATATCACACATGGAAACCAGGTTGTAATTGCTGTGTCGTGGGAATCTGCGTGTGGTCTGCGTTTAAATTTACGTGGCAAAAGACAGTTACAGTGACTTTTCAAGGCATCACATATATCGTTACTTAAGATGTCATGCATGAGGACACATGCTCTTCTTACATTCAAATTTTCAGTTGAGAGGACACTGCAATCCTTTCAGTTCACCCCAATTATTCTTAAAGCACGCTCATGGAAAGCAAATAATTTTCTCGACTGACTTGTTGTTAGTTTCAAGTATAAAATTTCACAGTATGTCACAATAGGAACAATCACAGAGCGATAAAGTGTATAGGCCGTTGTGCTGTCCATGAACCATAGACATATCATAACCATATCGATATTATATATCGATATTATCAATATATGACTTAACCTGTCCCTGCCATTGAACCTTAACTCTGTATTGTCCAATCTAAAACATCATGCTTATAAATGTAACAAACAATAAAGCCTTAATCATACTTTAAATCTGAACATGATTGGTTAATTGGTCAGTTTACAATATTTATAAACCTATACAAAGATTCTCCTTATCTTATTATTCCTAGTAACATTTTGGTCTTAATCAAAAAGCTAATCATCCTTAATCACAACGACTTAATTGAACATGGCAACTTTAACGCTTCATCTAATGCACACTAATTTCTAAGGCTAAATTTATACTGCTGACTCAACTAAATTACAAGTACACTACTGCCGTTTCATACTTGAACTCAAAATACAACTACAATGCAAATGCTTTGGCTTTGACAAGACACCTGCATTAACCAGTATTACAATACTTAACCCCTACTTAGGCTGGGCTTATGGGATCATATATAGCTGGCAAGGGACCCCCATTATAAAATCTTTGTGTTGAGTCCAAAGATAATAAAGCTTGGTATAATTATAGAACAACATGTTCTGCATCTTTTGAAATTCGAATTGGGCTGCCATTTGACCCGTTCTGCTGGCCTAAGCAATTGTTGAGGTCATGCTTAGAAATTTCAACAATTCACAACATCGATTTGGGGCCGCACAGTCTTCTAAAGTTTATATATTGCTGTTAACAATGCAAATAGGGAATGCACATGTATTTTAGAACTTTTATGACATATAAAAGCAATGTTTTCATAGAAACTGCTAATTGGATTTTTACCATACAAGGTAAAATGATGACATGATCAAAAGGTGTGCTCTGCAGCAAAAACTCTTTGCATTGAGATGATCCTGACATGATTTTAAGAAAACTTGGGGAGTCTCGTTGAGAAAGTCTTAGTTGTTTAGAAATTACACTTTCTACCCACGAGCCCATAGGGCCCCCAGCCTTTGTAGGGTTAAAGCTGTTGTCATTGATATTGCTCAGAGTATGCACGTAAGAACCAGACAAAAACAAATGACTAAGGAAGTATTTATACCCAAATCCGGATCAGAAGCGCAAATCAGAAAGTGAAGCCGAATTAACATTCTGCATCTCTGCACTGTATTTCAAATACCAATTAGGTTGCGGGATACAGCGGCAAGATCAATAGAATTTAGTAATAATAATAATAATATAACAAGGGGTAAAAGGCATTTAGCCTATAAAGCCCTGAGAATCTAATCGAAAACGCAGTCACAAATTATGCTTTTATTACTCAAGTCATATAGTTTTTCAAATTCTTTCATTGATTTCGCATTCACTACTTCGTGAGGTAGACTATTCCAGCTATTCACGATTCTTCTAAGTCTTGAGTTACTGCCATCTTTGAATAACTTGTATTGGTGGCCACGAGTATTTGACTTATTGATTTTGAAGAAAGCATCTTGGTTTATATCGATCTTTCCATTTAAATATTTAAAAACAAGAATAATGTCTCCTCTTTTGCGTCTATATCCAAGGGAAGGGAGCTGCAGAAATTGTAATCTTTCTTTATAACACAAATTTCTGATATTTGATACTAACTTTGTTGCTCTTTTCTTTTCTGGACTCGTTCGATTGACTTAATATGTCTTACAAAATATGGATGCCAACTTGCTCCCCCGTATTCTAATATGGGCCGTACAATAGATATATAGAGTTTGTTGAAAACGTATTTGTCGATGTATTTAATAGATCTCTTGATTGACCCTAAAACATTTGCATGTTTTACGGCTGCACTTATATGTTTGTCAAATTTTAATTTATTGTCGATAATTACTCCCAGGTCTTTCACTGAGTTAAGACATTTAATTAATGGAAGATTGTGTATTTGTTTCTTCGCCATGTAAACTATATTTTCTTGATTTGTTTTTGCTGCCAAGATGTAATACAGAACATTTGCCAGAGTTTAGACTCAATTGCCATTTTCTTGACCACTCATCAATCTCATCAATATCCGCTTGTATTTCAGATCCGTACCCTTCAGATTAATGATAAATTTTTACGTCATCTGCAAATCTTTTTGTTCTGCAAGTTTTTATATGCTCTGGTAGGTCGTAAATATAAATCAGGAATAAAATAGGTCCTAAAACGCTTCCTCGTGGTACACCACTGATAACATTTGTCCATGCCGATTTGAATCCATTAAGAACAATTCTTTGTTTTCTATTAGATAGAAAATCTTTTATCCACAAAACTAACTTTCCTCTTATACCATAGGCGTACAGTTTTTGTGAAAGTCGTGCGTGTGGAACAGAGTCAAAAGTTTTAGAAAATCAAAATCAACTACATCAACATCTTTACCTTCATCAAGTAATGTGGCCCATTCTTCTAAATATTCAAGCAACTTTGAAAAACAAGACCGTTTGCACCTAAAACCAAATTGCTCTTGACAAAATATATTATTTACATCCAAGTGATTTACTATTTTTTCTTTTCAGTTATTCTGCAAATTACTGATGTCAAACTCACTTGCTGGTAGTTTTCTTTTTCATGCTTGGATCCTTTTTTGTGAATCAGGGTTACATGAGCTAGCTTTCAAATGTCAGGGAGCTTTCCTGTACTCATACTGATTTCAAAAATATTATTAAGAGGCTTTGCGATTGAAAAACTGATTTCCTTTAGAACCCGAGGGTGTAAACCATCTGGACCTGGCGATTTTGATGAATTTAATGAATGCAAGATTTCTATAACATCGTTTTCTTTTATGTCGATATTTTCAATAATTGATCCTTTATAACTGGATGAAAAGTCATAGTAAAAAAACGAGCTCTATCTGTTTACACCGAAACAGCCTTTTGGCTTCGATGTCTGTGCAACACAGCTACGACATGAATTTTTGATTACAGACCCACATGAATTTTTGATTACAGACCCCACATAATTAATTTTTTTGGATTATGAAGGGTGAATGGGTTATTTGAGAAATGGTTGTTGGGTGTGAGTCTACAGGATATAAGAAGTAAGTAGATAAATTAACAAAGCCTCAGGGCTGGCTGCAGCGATATCACCTGTGTCATTACTCAATCCATTATGTTAATGTGAGTATCAAAAAATGAAACAACACAAAAAAGGCAAAAATAGTTATCAATACCTTGAATTTTGTCATCTTTTCTGTCTTTTTCTGTAAAGAAAATTGGTCCAGCTTCAATAAGGTAATTCTTTGAATGGTATTTCATAAGACTCCAATCTGTGGAAGGACCATCCAAGTCTCTTTTAGAACGGTGAACATTGTTGCCAGGGCAGCCTGCAAGACATCTTTGATCAGGTGATTGATTGCGGCATAGAAATGCATAACAATGAATAATCATTGTTGTTCTATTGCCAAGGAATTCAAATGCTTTGAAACTAAAGCGTTGATTTTTTCTGTCCGCAGGGTGAAAACGAATTGTTGCATCTTGTCGACACCTTCAAATAACAATAAATAAAACATGCAATTCAGGAATCGTTCATATGCAATACTAAAATTTAACAACAAGCACGTTACATCGCATGCATGTGACACCCTGTCTTTGTTCCCGGTACATTCTAACACCTATAATAAATATAAACACTAAAAACAAGAGACAAGTAGATAAATAGTAAGTAAAAATTATGAAACCAGGGGATATGCTTGGTACCTCCTATTGAGGGCGAGACAAATAAAACATTTATTTTAAGGTAAAAATTAAAGTCCAGCTTCAATGCAAGCAACGGTAAAGTCTTCAACGATGTTAGTGGAATATTTATTTATTGCTCGACTGCCTCTCAAACAGAGAAGTGCAGCTTTCACAATAATAAAAGATAGTCTACAACGTATCCAAGTTAACACTTTTTCGTATCTATCATTCGTTTTCGATGCTATTTTACTTGCTAACTGTTTATAAAAAAACTTTGCATTCGTTTCCTAAGCCACCCGATGTAGAATATACTAGGGGAGTAAACGTTCCATGTTCGATTTTCGTGATTCTCTCGTTATATTTTCGTTTCTTTTCCTGTTCATGTCTTCGATAAATCTGAGCGGACGAAAGTGCTCTGGCCGAGTCTGCATTTGTGTTTGTAACACGTATGTCAAAGAAGGCAGATTGACCATTGTGCCAAAACCTCTCGCTCTTATATCTGGACGAGCTTCGTCTCCAGTCCCTGAACCACTAGATATTTGTTCCCCATTTATGGGTTGTAACTGGGGTTCCACTTGTACATCATTGCATACTTTCTTGAGAAGATCAGCAGTAAAATTCCGAATTTCGTCGTGTCTGATAATTACAAAACCTCCTTTTTGCAATTGAGGGCATGGGTCAAATTAAACACTTGTCCGCATGGGCAGTGTGAGGGCAAACCTTTTATCGTCCTGTTGTATCTGATAGGGAGAGCATCTCTGAATTCTCCTTTGTGTAAGCTGAAACCCTGATCGTTTAGAGGTAGCACACTTAACCAGCTCGAGACTCCCTTTTCTTTTACCTGATTGAAAGATCTCAGAGTGATTTCTGACAAATTGTTTTCAACGCTTGATAATTTGTGGTCTAACTCCTCTTTTTTTCTTGCTCTTATTTCTGTTCGAATTTTATCACATTGATCGGGGTCTCGAAGATCGCCTGTTTGCATTATAATGATAGCAGCAAGTGGTGCTGTCATTGCTTTTGATGTATCAAACTCTGAAAGAGCTCTGTCCTCAAGTTTCAAGATCCCCATACCGCCGAGTCTTATAGGAAGGGAAAACATGTATCGTTCAACCTGTGATATACTACCTCCAAATAAAATTGGAAGAAATTTTTCAAAGATTATATCATCCGAAGGCTTCAGGTGTTTTCCTATATTAGGCAAAGTCCGTAGAAAATATGTGAACTTGTGCTGTTGGCCATGTATGTATGCAGAAAAGGCTGCTTGGGGCTGAGTTTTTGCATATTCACAAAGCTTATCTATTTCCTTACACCACTTCTCAACTTTAAGTTGGACATATTCATCACAGAATGAACTGCTTCCAAGGGCTGCTCCTAGATGACGCTTTCCTTCAGTAGTTATATTGATCTTTGACGTTGAAAATAATTTCTCTGCTTCCCAAAGTAGTTGTGGGTCCTTCAAAATTAACCAAGACTTAGATTCATTAACAAAATACCCAATTTTTCGTCCTTCTTCGCGGATTACTTCCCGCCATTTAAGTCTGTCAGCTTCCCACATCCTGTAGCGTCATCTGCTAGCCATACTTGTTTAACCTGTTTGACTAGTTGTTGTAATCTTTTCATTAGCATAACAGTAGCAAGAGCATAGAAAGGCATGGCTAAGTTGTCTCCTTGTGTTGTACCTTCCTGTGATAGAATGTTGGCTCCACCCGCAATAACAATCTGGCTGGATGCCTATAAGTATTAATGAGTATAGTTGATAGGGGTGGGCAGGTATACTGAATGTTGTGTAGAGCAACTTTCCGGTTTAAACGGTTGAATGCATTAGAGGCATCCTTGAGGATGACGGCATCATTTTCCTCCATGCTAAATAATTGTTTCATTGAGTGAATAGCAGCCTCGGCTCCCCCTTTAAGATAACTACAGACTTGCAACGGGCCAGCTGCCTCTTGAATGTCAGATTTTAGCACCCATCCTATTGCTTTTCCTATAATTCGGCGCAGTATTTCTCCAATACCAATTGGTCGTATGCCTGGACATTTGTCAAGTGGAATTGGTCTGCAGGCTATATAACTTTCAAGCGATGATGGATCAATGATTGTGGTAGCCAGTTTTTTGGCCAATAAAGCAACTTGTTCTCTCATTTCCTTGCCCTCCTTTTTATATGTTTTACCAGCAAGTAAATGACGGTATTGGGCAGCATCAAGTTGAGATGGCCCACCTACTCCTTTTGTTTGCATAGCAGCTCGTCCAATCATGAACTCATCAATGCTGTCAAAGTCACTAGCCGGTGTGTTCTTAATAGGGCCATACAGTAAGGTATATGGATATATTTTTCCTGCTTCCGGATGTTTCTCCTTCAGGTCCTTTAAAACTGATTCAGAGAAGGGTAGTATTCCCCCTTTATCATGGTCTTCAGACAGAAATTTCAGGGCCGAGTTATCTTTTCCTTGCAGCATCAGATTTGCAAAAATCCTGGCTGTGTCTTGTGGTTGCCTTGGCCTTGCAGATTTTAGTTTTCGCTGAATATTACGTCCTTCTTCCAAAATGTTGCTTATGTTCCCCTCCCTCCACATTTCAAGTCTTTCCGTAAGCTTTAATTGATGATCTTTCGCTTTACTATTCCTGGATGGTTTCTGAAGCAGTAACAATGGAAGGATCATGTACACTTTTAGGGCGATACCTTCAAAGCTGGTGCCTTTATTAAAATGTTCCAGCCACGATGTTAACTCAACTACAATATCTTTCCCTGCCCTTCCAGAAGGTAGTTTGAACAAGTTTTTCCTCCATTTTGTGATTTCTTCATAAACCTGATTTATTTCAGAGACAAATTCTAGATGGCCTTGGCCATGCCAGCTCATTCTTGTGGCATGATAAATATTCTCGAACAATGGTAGATTTGGCCTTTCTTCATTTATGTATGAAAGTGGTATTGTAAGTTTCAAACCTTCTAATCATGGGCACTGTGGTTTACCATATTCCTCCATAGTTTATTATAGACACGCCAAACTCAGCTGCTTCTTCGATGGTTTGATCACAGGCCTAGGGCCAAGGCCTAGGCGTCCAGTTTACTCTTCGACTCTAGGGCTCATGGACAGGATATGAAGACCAAACTACTTTGCAAAACAATATTAATTCAATAATAATTCAATTCGTAGTGTGTTCAAAACATAGACTACCTAAATTTGATAAGTTATGAAATTATTAGCTCAAGAGCAAGATGATACACGTATGCACTCAAGAGTCCCATTGTCATGCCATCCCATTGTCATGCCATGCTTTACAAAAGTAGACGCAAACAATGATAGGTGCCAAATAAGTCATGAATCTCCCTGTACTTTGCCTGCGCATTGTTCTAAGAAAAAATTCCATAATATGAAAATTTCTCTACAACGAGGGTTGGCACAAAAGATTTAGAGTTTTTGATAGGCTTACTGTTTGTAATTACGCGTTGCACAAATATCTACTCTATGTCACTGTAAACAAAGAACCAGTCAAAATTGTGTAAACAAGTAAAATTATCGAGAATACTACAATTTTTCTAAAATTGCGAGCAATAACGAGAACTCCTTTGGTCATACTAAGCTTATTTTCGTCTAACCCTTGTCAAATTTCAACGTGAGAAGCTGACCTAAAAAGCAGAGAAAAGAGAAACAGAATTATTTCAATGGTCCACGTGAGAACATGAACTCTTCTTGTCAACGGCAGACAGATTCACCAACTTCAAAATGTATTTGCAAATGAAAAAAGAATCAAAATTTATTAAAACTATCAACCATCATTTACTGTTTTTCTCTTGCTCGTAACATCGATAATAACTATTTAACTATTTAGCAAAGAAGCTGCCAATTACGTGACCATCATTTTAAAGGAACTTATAGCCTATATGTATTGGAAATAACACCATATATTACTACATGAAGAATATGGAAAGTTTGAAATTAGCTTGCACCCTCCCCCCAGAACCGAAAAACCTCAATTCAAATTCAATGGTGGTAAGAGTTTACCACACAGGCACACTAAACCAGTTTTCCACAGGGTTGATTTTTTCGCGCACAGCGGAGCGGCTATTGTTTTTGAAAAAATGCACGTGTGGAAAGAAATTTTCAATTTTCATTGGTAATCAGCCATAAAAATACAATAGCCGCTTGAAAATTTTGAATCCGTTCTTGAAGGTACAAAAAGTAGTACAAGAAGGGCAATAGATTCCAATTTCCGATTCGGTGCTCATATTTAATTTAAAGTTATTATGACGTCTTTTGACGTCAATGATGCTTTAAGAGTTTGCAATTATTGAAAGCTAATGTATGATTATCCTCCTTAGTATTTTAGATAGTGCTAACAACTCGCATGAGCTTAAGATTGAGGAGGCGTTACACATCTCCTGGGTGAAGCCCTATCTTACCAAATAATTATTATAACCTTACTCTCTCTTGTCTATTCTATTCAAATTTTGTTTGCATCATATTTGTTTTATTTCCCCTTTATTCTTCCCAACTTGTTGTAATCATGGCTTCTTATCTTGAACTTAAAAAGCATTCTCATTAATTTTTGTTCATTCATAATGTAGTAAAGTGTAGCTAATTCTGATGATGGTTGTTGAATCAATCGAAACTTGGGAAAACTCAAAATTATCGTTTATTTCGTCCAAATTTTGGTTAAAACGCTGTTATCGAAAAGTTTTATATTTTGAAGTTACATCAAAGGCTCTTCCATGACGAATAATAAATGTAAGCACTCACCCCCCATATATGAGCAGATGGCTCTTTGAATGATTGTCATGTAAAGTTGGTGTTGAATAACATCGGTCAATTAAAACCACCAAGTCGCTATCTTGCACACTGGCAGATACTTGGAAAAACAACTCATCATTCAAATTCACGACAACAGGGTAGGACTTGAATTTGTTCACATACTGCCGATTTTCATACATCTCCATTGTGAAAGTGAATTTGCCAATGCCAACTAAAAATCGGATCAAAAGAATATCAAAAGCTAATTTTCACTTTATAAAAAAATACAATCAATTCAATCATTGCTTAAGTTTTCACCCAAGAAATACGACTTATGAGTGAGATATTGCCATTAAATGAATGATTATATTGATGATTATTACCACTACAACGTTTTACTGCGAAGAAGCCAAAAGCGCCTGCGTAGCAGAAATACAG